>OX104116.1:98157060-98757060 GCA_944474755.1 Limnoperna fortunei
TGGTTACAGCAATACGGTAAACAATTACATAGTATCCATTACCGTAAAACTGTTGCCACATACCGCAAAATTTACCGCAACGGTATTTGGAAACATTTATTGCGGTAATACTTACTTTGTATCCATACTACCGCAAAAGATGTTGTCATTTACCGCAAAAAGTTGACGTTTAACGCAACAAAAACTGGCTACTTATGCGGTAATGGCTTCTTTGTAGCCATTTTACACAAGTTGCCGTTTACCGCAAAGAAACTGGCTACAATGGCTACTTTTTAGCTATTTAACACAAGAAATGTCTTTTTGCGTTAAACTGGCTACTTAAACGGCAATGGCTACTTTGCTTTTATTTAACACAAAAAGATTGTACTTTTTGCGATAACGGGAATTTAATGATTCTTAATTGTGAATTACTCTGGCAGTAGCAGATGTTTTTCTTATTTAGAAACTGTTTTATTTTTTTCAGGTTACAGACCATAAGATATTCCATTCATATAATGCCGACAAGGTAAAACCTAAAAAAAAATGAGAGACTATGCAAAAAAAGTTTGCTACCGTGTAAGGACGAAATTTAGAAAAAGAAAGAATAAAATTTAACTTGTGCGCTATAACATTCTGACAAAACCTATGTTTTATGTTTCTTGTCAGTCTTGTTAAATAAAGACAAGTTTGGATATTTTGAATGATATCTTGTTTTTTTTTTCAAGACTTGTTCAATAAAGACAAGTTTTGTTCAAAACTTATTGAAAAGTTGTAACATATGCAATAATAATGGCCAAAATAAACTTTAGCTTGTGTCATAACATTCTGACAAAACCTATGTGTTAAGTTTTTTGTATGACTTATTTGATTCGTTTGTCACTGTAACAAATACAATAATGTTTACAATAAAAATTTACCAATTAATCAATACAAAGTGTCTTCATCAATAACAATAAACTGGCGAAGAAAATGAACTTTAGAAATATTATATATGGAAAGTGATGAATACAAACATATATATTCAATATTCAATATTCAGTCGAGTGCACCATTATTCAGACCACTGATATTGCGGGTTCGAGCATCACTGCAGGCAGGGTGTTTTCGACGCGAATCTTAATTGACAAGGATTGCCAGTTTTCCTACCGAAGGTCAGGGGTTCCCTCTCCGGCTTCCTCCCCAATAAAAACTGGACGCCATGAAATAGCTGAAAAAATGCTGAAAGTGGCGTTAAACATCATTTAAACAAACAAACAAATTAATCAGACCATAATGTTCAGTGTTGACAGGTATTTAAAAGCTAGGTTTATTGTTCAGAAAGACAGTTTTTTGTATTGTATTTTTTATGATCTATTTGATGTTTTTGAACATTTATTGATAAGTCTTTTTATTGTAAGAAATACAATAGTAATGTTCACAATATAAAATGAATCAAATATTAAGTTTCTTCATCATTAAAAATACATTGACCATAAAAGAACTTTACAAATATGGTATATGGAAAGTGATAAATACAAACATACATATTCAATATTCAGTCGAGTGCACCCTTAATGAAACATTAATATTCAGTGCTTATAGGCACATTATTAATGGCAGACAAACAACCTCACCACTCTACCACACAAAAATTCAGACTTTCAAGGGGAAAATAAAGAAATATATTAATTTACAATGATTTAATGCTAAGAAAAATAACAAGAACTTTGCCAATGTGTATATACGAAGGAATGCATTCAGCAGTGTTTTTGCATTAATATTTTATATCTCTTATAAGTGACGTGAGAAAGCAAGCTTTAGGTTTTTGAAAGCCCAAAGATATATCTATAAAAATACGAAAAAGGAGCCATACATCTATTATAATAACTGAGCCACCGGACTTTGAAAATTTAGGGCAAAAAAAAAATGTACTTACAAATTAAGCTCAATCGACTTAAAATGATGTGAAACGGATAAAAAACACAACATTTAAGTAAGGTCAAAAAATGTAGTATAGTACCTAAAATGTAGCCAAAAGTACCGCAAAAGTAGCCAGTTGTAGCCAAATGTAGCCAAAATGTTGACAATTACCGAAAAAAAGTAGCCACTGTCTCCTAGCATTCCAAAGTGGAACGATTGGCTACATTTTGGCTACATTTTGGTACCGTTCCGCTAACCCTAACCCTAACCCTAACCCTAACCCTAACCCTAACCCCTAACCCCTAACCCTAACCCTAACCCTAACCCTAACCCTAACCCTACCCTAACCCTAACCCTAACCCTAACCCTAACCCTAACCTAACCCTAACCCTAAACCCTAACCCTAACCCTAACCCTAACCCTAACCCTAACCCTAACCCTAACCCCCTAACCCTAACCCTAACCCTAACCCTAACCCTAACCCTAACCCTAACCCCCCCCTAACCCTAACCCTAACCCTAACCCTAACCCCTAACCCTAACCCTAACCCTAACCCTAACCCTAACCCTAACCCTACCCTAACCCTAACCCTAACCCTAACCCTAACCCTAACCCTAAACCCTAACCCTAACCCTAACCCTAACCCTAACCCTAACCCTAACCTAACCCTAACCCTAACCCTAACCCTAACCCTAACCCTAACCCTAACCTAACCCTAACCCTAACCCTAACCCTAACCCTAACCCTAAACCCTAACCCTAACCCTAACCCTAACCCTAACCCTAACCCTAAACCCTAACCCTAACCCTAACCCTAACCCTAACCCTAACCTAACCCTAACCCTAACCCTAACCCTAAACCCTAACCCTAACCCTAACCCTAACCCTAACCCTAACCCTAAACCCTAACCCTAACCCTAACCCTAACCCTAACCCTAACCCCTAACCCTAACCCTAACCCTAACCCTAACCCTAACCCTAACCCTAACCCCTAACCCTAACCCTAACCCCTAACCCTAACCCTAACCCTAACCCTAACCCTAACCCTAACCTAACCCTAACCCTAACCCCTAACCCTAACCCTAACCCTAACCCTAACCCTAACCCTAGTACCTTACAGTTAAATATTAGGTCGTATAATGGGAAATATAATTTTAAAATCAGAACAGTTTAAGTGTGAGCAAGCGGGTCATTCTTACCGAAGACTAATCTTTTACCGCAGTTAGGTAAATAATTACGGCTTATTGGTAGAAACTTGCCGCTACTTGTGACCCCAACTAGCATGCGTGTAATTTTATACCGCTCTTCGTAGTATTATACCGCTTTAAATTTGAAATATATTACCACTAAAGCGGTGAATAATATTCAAATTTACCGATTTTAAACGGTAATTAACGAACGGGGAAAATTAGTATACAAATACCGCTTTTTTGTAAAATTATACCACTTTTTAGTAATAATAAGTGGTAAAGATAGGTTTTACATTATTAGCATATGTAAAGAAATACCGAGAATTGCAATCTTAAAGTGGTAAAATTTTACGTAAAAATGGTATTAAATATCATTTGTTGGGTTTATAATTTGTATCCTGGATGACAGTGGACTGATTTTATATGGGTTTACCAGTTATAATTTGTATCCTGGATGACAGTGAATTGATTTTATATGGGTTTATCAGTTATAATGTGTACCCTGGATGACAGTGGATTGATTTTACATGGGTTTATCAGTTATAATTTGTATCCTGGATGACAGTGGAATGATTTTTATATGGGTTTACCTGTTATAATTTGTATCATGGATGACATTGGACTGACTTAATATGGGTTTATCAGTTATTATTTGTCTCCTAGATGACAGTGGACTTAATTTATATGGATTTATTATTTATAATTTGTATCCTGGATGACAGGGGACTGATTTAATATGGGTTTACCATTTAAAATTTGTATCCTGGATTACAGTGGGTTGATTTTATATGGGTTTACCAGTTATAATTTGTATCCTGGATGACAGTGGATATTTTATATGGGTTTATCAGTTATAATTTGTATCCTATACAGCAGAGTATAGGATACTGTATGGAGATAAATACATATATCCTTTGTCCTCCTTTTCATGCTAAATGTCAAATATATTTCGAATTAATTTCTAAAATATTTAAATATGTCAAACCATTTGAGACCATTTTAAATGGTAGCGTGATACATATAGAAGCCAATGTTTTATATCATATAGGAGAGTATAGGGTGTTGCATGAAGAAAAATTTAATTAAGTACTTTATGGCCTCTTTTTGATGCTGAATGTAAAAGATATAAGTGAGAATTATTACACAACGACTGTATTTCTTGTTTCAGAAGATGTCAAGGAAATCTGACGAAGAAGAAGAACATGTGAAATATGGGTTTTAATTGTATCGCTAAGGTCTCAGGAGTGATTTTGAATGTGTAATATGGTTTTATATTGCAATGCTTAGGTCTTGCGATTGATTTTAATGTATTATATGGTATTTAATTGCAATTGTGAGGTCTCGGGATTGATTTTAATGTATAATATGGTTTTTTATCATATCGCTAAATTGTAAGGAGTTATGTTTTATGTGTATTATTGTCTTCAATTGCTTTGATAGGGTATCAGAAGTGCTTTTTTTGTACCAAGGTTTTTCAATTGCATTGTTAAGGTCTCAGAAGTTTTTTTAATGTGTAATAAGCTATACAATTACGTATTGCGTAGTTCTCATGACTAATTTTATATCCGTAATACAGCTTATATTGCATCTCTGTGGTCTCATAAGTCATTTTTTTATGTGCAATATAGTTTTTAATTGCATCTCTTAGGCCTCAGGAGTGATTTATATGTGTAGTATGCTTTTTTTAATTGAGTGTAGTATGGTTTTATATACATCTATCTGTAGTGATTTTTGTATATGTAAGTATGCTTTTAAATGGCACCGTTCGGGTCTCAGGTGTTATATGAACATTTCCAATTGAGAAATTTGTAAAAAATTATGAAACAAAGGTTTAACAAATATTTTAACACCTTATAAATATATAGATGCATTAGTAAATTTCATTATTTATTTGTTTATTCCTTTTTTTATTATTAAAGAGAAGTGTATGGTGTGTTCGTACGAACATAAATGCAGTTTGTGCGTTCTATCAAAGATACCATCTATATGTATTGATCCTGTTTCCTTGTCCAAATATGTAAAATATTAATATTCCGCATGAAATGCATCTATTACGTACGCGCACACTCTTCTCTTTACTATATTGGAAAGTGACTACGTTGTTTTACAGTTCGAATGCGATAGAAACAATTTCATAATAATAAGTAATACCTAACAGTTAAATATTAGGGCGCATAATGAATAATAAAATTTTCAATTCAGAAACAGTTTTAGTGTGAGCAAGCGGGACATTCTTACCGAAGAGTAATCTTTTACCGCAGTTAGGTAAATAGGTATCGCTTATTGGTAGAAACTTGCTGCTAGCTGTGACCCCAACTAGCATGCGTGTCATTTCATTCCGCTCTTCGTAGTATTATACCGCTTTTGAGAAACGGATGCACAGTTGATTTTTCCCGCAAAAATGTAACATTTTCCCGCATTTAGACTGATTTTTGCAGTACAATCATACCCCTTTAGCCGTAAAGTACTCCCGCAGAAACATTTTACCGCAGGAAAGTTCAAATTTACCACTGTTAGACCAATATTAGTGGTAATACTTTACTGACTTATCTGATAAATTGTTTATTTATGATATACATTATTCGCGATCAATTCCAAAAAAAATACAACAGGTAAAAGCAATAATAGAATGCATTCTGAGAGCTTAGCCACCAATCTGTCAAGTGAGATTAAGGTTCAAGTGTTATTGCGAGTGTTTATTCATGCATGTATTATTCTTATTAACTTTATATCAAACAGAAGTGTTAATCCAAATCTGGAAAGTATAACGTATCGCAGGACATGTACAGTTTGAAATAACATCCGTAGCCTTAACCTTGACGAGCTGATGTTTGAGATGTCTGAGAGATTTTTATCAAATATGGACATTTTACGAGGTCAATACGTAGTTATATGGACCGTGGAGGAAAATATTGACCGAGGACGAAGTCCGAGGTCAATATTTTTCTACAGGTCCATATAACTACGTATTGACAGAGTAAAAAGTCCTTAATTGTTATATTACATATGAATTTTTCTCTATTTATTTAAATTTAGAATAATGAGTCGGAAGAGTATATCCGGATCTATTTTTAGAAAGAAGCCTTAAATATGCTTTATAAATAGTAACATATCCGGATCTATTTTTAGAAACAAGCCTTAAATATGCTTTATAAATAGTAACATGCCTTAAATATGCTTTAAAAATAGTAACAAGCCTTAAATATGCTTTAGAAATAGAATATATACACAGAATATTTTGGGGGACCACGTGACTAAATATTCCAGTGGAAATGTAAGAATCATAAACCATATGTAATATTAATCTTTATTGACTTGGTGCCTGGGTGGATAAGTGGTTAAGCAGTTACCACTTGATCGCTCGTCTGCCAGCACCGAGGTTGTGGGTTTGAATCTCACTGGGCAAAATGTGCTCTACTCAAACCTTACAAGAATTGCCAGTTTTCCTGTCGAAGGCTGAGGTTTTCTCTGAGTTTATCGGTTCCTCGCCGATTAAAAACTGGACGCTATGATATAGCTAAGAAAATTGCCGAGTGGCGTAAAATAACAAACAAACAAATAATTAAACAAATCCTAATATCTGCTATAGTGCTATACCTAAACCTTAACTAGAACTGAATTAAAAATGAAATGAATCTACATAATCAGATACTTAACAACATAATAATGTCTAATATGGCAATAGTGATAACATTTGGTCTTGAATAAATAAAAATAAAGCATACATTTGTTGAAACATTACCAATTCATCAGTTACTTACAAACTCAGTTGTAGAAAGAAAGAATGAAAGATTGTATAGATTGTTTAAGAGTGGAAAGTTCATTAAAGATCTGAATGACGACTTCAAAACATTAGATTATGATTAATTTATTTAAAACAAGTTTAAACGTCTGACGTATTTTATTTATATTACTCATTTACACTCACATAATTTTAAATAGGATAAGATTTTACCCTGTGGTTTTTTTTATTATGAAAAAATTGTCTGTATTTAACAATATTTCATCAATATGAACACGTTTCCACGAAACCCTGACAAACTTAGCTAGGAAATTCCCGGGCTAGAAGATTTTCATATGACGTCAAACCTTCAAAATATCAACTAATGAAATTGCTTGAAAGAAGAAGGTGTTTGGCAATAGTCATTCTTACTCATTCTTGAGTGGGAAAAAACGTAACGTAACTAATAAATAACGCGGTATAACAAACTATCAACACGACTGTACAAAACACACTGATATTCACAAGATCTATGCAACACATACGTTTGGTTTGGTGAATGGAATCGAGCTTTTGATTGGCTACATTAAATATGCTGTGGCCAATCTAAATAGTGACTTCTAGCCCTGGAAGTTTGTCAGGTTTTCGTGGACACATGTTGACACAGAAACCCTGACTTGTGAGGATGACAATATTTTAATACTCGTTATATTCATAGATGTACAGATGGGTCTAGAATATAATATTTAGTTAACTTTGTTATCAATTTTGTTACCCAGATTCCCAAAAAGTTAAGCTTATAACAATACACTGAGTTTTATATTTACCGATACATACATTTTACTTACACAGAAAATCTTAGTGATCATATTGATTGGCAAGTTATGTGATAATTAGAAGTCATATGGTCTTTTTCATGGTGCACTTTGCTACAAAAACACAGATGATATTCCATGATGTATTTTAAATCTGATGGAAAAGAAAGATACATAATATTACACATATTTAGAACTAAATTGATAAGCGTTCAAATAATGGAACAATATTTTCTCCAAGTGTCATGGATTTTAAATTTTTGATGAAAATGATAAATACAGTTTACATACACTTAACAGAAATTCTTGCCACGCATATGATGGATGTCATTTATTGTGGAAAATTATAAGTCATGTGACTTATTTCAGAATGGACTTTGCCACAAAAGATGCAGCTGATATTTCGTGATGTATGTAAGATTTTATGGAAAAAATGTAACATGCAGCATATAAGTATTTAGAACAAAATTTACTTAATAATTTTAAAATGCAATAGTTATAGTGCATGTTATGTTTAATAATTAAGGAAATGTGAATATTGTATTTTTTTAATTATTATTCTTCATTTTATTCGTTTAATCATTCGGAACTTGACGTCAATAACGTCGTTGCCGTTTTTTAGGCAATTCCTGAACTGATGTAGTCACTCCAACGTTTAAAGAGGAAACAGGTCTTGAATCGGATATAAATTGCAGTGTCGCATATTGAAGATGTTTTCATATCAAAATACAGTTGTATGGGTAGGCAGGAAGTGTTGAGTTTTATTCAATCTTGCTGCACTAGATCGCCTGATGCATATTTTTCGAATGCTTGTAGTAAACACGCTTTGAAGAAGGTCTCGAACACGAAAGCTTTGAATAAAACAGTAATAGCAGTTGGTTTCGCTTTTGTTTTGTAATTCTGAGCACAAATATACCATTTTCCCAACAAATTATATAGGTCTAGGATGTGCACCAGGCAGAATTTTGGGTCCCATAACTTGTTGCTTTCTCATGTCACGTAACAGTAAGCATAAAATGACTACATATTTTTTTTCAAAAATTGCTTGTCCGACATCTTAACATGGTAAAAATATGTTAATTCTGTTAAAAGGTTGTTATTTCATCTGTGTTGTTCAGTTCCTATACTGATACACTTTTTTAGATCGCTTTACATCCAAATAACCTGTGATTGCCTTAACACAGCTGCGCGTGCAAAAAACTCTTGTGCTTGGAAAGAAAACTGCAAAATGACAGAACACATTTTCGAGTTAGCTGGAGAAGAAGCGGAATTATTCCTTCCCATGTTCGAATGAGCAGTATTGCTAACACAGAAACACTCATCACACAATTACTCCTAGTAGTTTTGACATGAAAGTTTGCATTTGTTTGCAATTGCATTCTCATTAATCAATGTAGACTTGAACATTACCTTGAACGTGTACAATAGTTCTGATGTTATGTTTGAACACAAAACACTTGTGTTTGAAAGGTTGAAAATACCAACAAAGATTTGACTATCAGCTTGACTCAAAATAATCGACGTGTTTCGCTCCAAGCTTTTCTTCTCTTTATGAGCAGACGATCAAAGAATCTTCCACCTAACAGTGCTAAATAAAAGACAATATGCAATTTGCTTTATCATTAAGATGTTAAGTAATATACAAAGAAATCTAGTTGCAACATTTATATGCATCACTATTTAATTTTAACCAACATAAGGATGTTTTAAGCACCGCTGTGCAATTAGCACAAAACAACAAATGTGCAATTGCAGAAAATAACATCCAGGTGTTATATGCACACACAGACTGCATAATAACCATAAGGTATTATCCCTATATAAATCTACAGGAAATATTAAAAGAATCATGAATGGAGCGATTTGAAGCTATATAAAGTCCTTGACAAAATTGAAACAACAAAGCTATTTGCCATACATGTGACAACAAACATATATATAAACAAAAATATACACCATATGAATTAGTATGCAAATACCCTTTTAGTCATTTTTACAATAGAGTATGGAAGACAAATTTATCTATAATAAACGTTACAGTGTCTGTCCGATAGGTGTTATCTGACAAAATGAAAACCTGCTTACCGCGTTTGGCACGTTTGGTAGAGTTTATGGTCCTTTTGTAGATCTCAGATTACAGTTTTTGAAATAAAAATATATATTCCACAGTTATACGGCGTTTTCAAATGCAGGTGCATTTTCATTTTGATTTTCATTTTGTTAGATAAAACCCATCGGACAGACATTATAACGTTTACAATAGAGGACATGCTTTTAAGATTGGTCATGCGTAGCACAATACTGTCTAAAAAGCCGAAATAACGAACAACCCGACAACAGTTAAATATTGTGAACATATTGTGTAATTTTCTATATCTTACACATGATATATTAACGAATAGTGATATCAAGTGCCTTTACTACTCTACATATATACCAATTCGTTACATATTTGACAAATAACACCTGAAAACTGACTATGATGAAAAATACCTGCATAGTTGTTGGATTGATCAGTATTTTCTTCCTGCTGTTGGCTAACGAAATTTTAAAGCGTGGGAAAGTAATAAGAATTCATCACGAAACTGCCTCACCAGACGACATGGCTGCAACAACAAACAAATTTGAAAACGTGTACTACGATCATTGGAAAAACACAAATCGAAGTCTTACTGTTGTAACGGCATATTTCGATCTAGGATCATTTCCAAAAGGTTCCTTTTCCACAATGAGAAAACCGGATTCATACAAAGCGTGGATGCGAGCATATAAATATCTTAAAAATTCCTTAATAATATATACAGATTCTGAAATAGTAGCCGAATACTTTAGTCAATGTCGAGCGAAGTCTAATACAAAAGTTATACGATTTAATAAGGAACAGTTATGGTCGTTCCGAATAAAACAAGAAATCGCGCATATTTTCACTAAACAGGGATATCCAAAACATTACCCAAATACATATTTACCAGAATATACCAGCGTGACACACTCAAAACTGCCTCTAGTTGCAAAAGCAATTCAATCAAAACTTTTTCCTGCTGATTATTACTGTTGGATCGATTTTGGATATTTCAGAGATATTTCAACCAGTACCAATAATTTTTTTTTAGAAATACCAAAAAATTTCGATGATACGAAAATTGGGGTAACGCGTGTTTATGATTCTAGTCTTAATAACATATCAGCAAGCGCTATTATTTTAGAAAACAAGAACTGGATTGCTGGTGGTTTATTTGTTGGAAAACCAGAAGTGCTCATATTATTTGAAGAACAGTATAAAAACAGAGTGTTTTATTACTTATCTCTAGGATTAATGAACGTTGAACAACACATACTGTACGCCATGTATACATCGGAAGAGCAGAAGAAAAATCCAGTTAAAATAGATGTTCAGTTATATATTCCAGGAACACAAAAAGTAAAAATAAATAATCCTTGGTTTTACTTAGGATATTTAATGTATAATGAAGCATCACACAAAACAGTGATACCGTAAGGGTTGTATTATGACATACATTACTTGATATTGAAAACGCAACACTTTTAGCAATCCGTCAGCGATCCGTCAACGTTCCAAAATCCGTCATCAATCAGTTATCAACCAGTCAGATCAGTCAAATCGTTCCGAATCCGTCAGATCTTTCCGAATCCGTCCATCCATCAGTTGAAGGATTTTAAACGATTTGAGTGATCTGGCGGATTGATTTGAACTGATCCGTTCATTCAACTTCCGTTCAGTGAAATTAATATTTCGAAATGTGACAATTCGTTAAATAGGACAAGATTTGACCCTTTGGTTGTTTTTATTATGAAATAATTGTCTGTATTTAACAGTATTTTACTACTCGTTACTTTGATAAATGTACAGATTGGTCTAGAATATAATATTTAGTATAACCATTAACTTTTTTATCAATTTTCCAAAAGTTAAGCGTATAACAATAAATTGGGTGTTAGAAGTATACATTTATAACATTATATTAGATGAATTATATTTAAAGTTGGTTGTTTGTTTATTAAGGGTAAAGCAATAACACACCGTATTATCGACTTGTATCATTATTTTTGACACCCGTTGGATACGATCAACACCCACTGGATGGTTGTTTGCCTTGGAAGGTGAGAAGTTATTTTTATTTACATTTTTATTATTTTTGAATGAAATTAAGGTTGTGTACATACGTTTTCATATGCCCGTATCATTACCTTAATGTACGATGGGTTTTGATGTATCTTTGAAATAAATTGGTACATCAAAATATGAACCTACACCATTAAAAGTATTTTAAATATTACTATGCGTATGGAGTGTGTCAAAGAAGAGATGCAAGGACATCTTTAGTTATATATATGTTATTTGTTTTCAAATATAAAGTTATAAACGTGCGATTTCACGTGGAAGTTGAAAAAACGCAATTTTTCAAATATGACCAAAATGCGATGCTCCTTAAGACATGTAAACAATTTCTATAATGGACCAATAAATTTACCCTTTATCTACCAACACAACGTTAATTTCATTCAAAACTAATAAAAATGAAAAAAAAAAACTTCTTACCATCCACGGCAAACAAATATCCAGTGGGGTTTTATCGTATCCAACGGGTGTCAAAAAAGGATACAAGTCGGTACTACGGTGTGAATAAGAAGAGAGAAAACGCATTCCAGTCAATCTATACTATTTCAAAATTTTGTGGCAGTGTCATGGATTTAAAATATGTGTTGCCACCGATACATACAGTTTAATTACACAGAAAATTTTAGTGAGCATATTTATTGGAAAGTAATATGGACACTTAGAAGTCATATGGTCTATTTCATGGTGCACTTAGCTACAAAAGACACAGATGATATTCCATGATGTATTTTAAATCTGATAGAAAAGAGAGATACATAACATAACACATATTAAGAACTAAATTGACAAACGTTTAAATATTGGAACAATATTTTCTCCAAGTGTCATGGATTCTAAATTTTTGCTGAAAATGATAAATACAGTTTACATACAATTAACAGAAAATCTTAGTGGGCATATGTTGCATGACATTTATTATGGAAAATTATATAAGTCATGTGACCTATCTAAGAATGGACTTTGCCACAAAAGATGCAGCTGATATTTATAATGAATTTAAGATTTGATGGAAAAAATGTAACATGCAGCATATAAGTATTTAGAACAAAATTTACTTAATAATTAAAAAATACAATAGTTATAGTACAACTGATGTTTAATAATTACAGAAATGTGAATATAGTATTTTATTATATTATTATTCTTCTTTTATTCTTTTGCCATGATACAAAACTCATACAATTCATTTCAAGTTTAGAATGTAATTTCTAATTTAAATGTGTAAGTTCATATACACACGATAATTTACAGTAAACAATGTCTGAGACCAGGAAGGATATTTGCAATAAGTTTTTTTGCTTGGATAACAATTAGCCATGGGCTGAAACCATTTATATAGATATATTTATGTGTCCTTTGGTACTATGACACTTAACTGTTTTTGCAAGAAGATCTAGGGAGATTACTCAAATGTATACAATGCATAAGCCCATAGCATTAGCCCCCTTTTAAAATTTTGTTCAGATTGTGAAAAGATACAAAATTGACAAATATTACCTAAATGACCAAACTCTCAATGCAAATATCAAATTGAAATTCAGCCATTAATGATGATTATTTATATTTATAACAATTATGGATAAACGCTGTCCATGGCAGCAGAAAGGCCCTCATATTGTTGCTTTAAACCACATAAATACAGTTTTCGTTGCATCAAGTAAGTGTGCACTGATATTTTCCTTTCGTAAAAAAATAGAAACATGTTTAGGGGATGTTTACTTAGAAAAGGTTATATTTATCTAGGAGTAACATATTATAACATTTTTTCAAAGTTAAGATAGGATGCATTGGGAAATTGTAAATATTGGAACCCTTTTAGTTCTTGGCCAAGAACAAAATAATTGTTTTCACCTCATTTTAAAAACATTAAATAAAATATTTATTAAGCACACAGCTTAATATATGACATGTTTAGATCGAATTTACAGGCACATTACTTGTGTGGTGGTATGCACAATTTGCTTCATGTATCTTTAGGAGTCTAGATTTTTAGTCTTTTATAAAGAAAAATAAAAATATGCACTAAATAAATGAACATGAAGAACTATAATTTATCAATAATATAAGAAGGTACGATTCAGGGTAAAACAAGGGACTAACACAGCCTGTCTCAGTATTAAGTGCACAGTATATAGCTATAGGTACTAAACTATTGTATTAGGGAGTTCTTGTTCAGTCAGAGCTTACTAGTATTTATAAGACCGTGTACTGATATATGGGAAATGTTATTGTGAAACAGTGGACAATATTTTGGTGAGTCACACAAAAATGCCTTGCCCCAAACCCACCCACCGTCTGGGGGATACAAATAATGCTTAAATTGCAAGAAATGTATCCATATATCAACCATAGCGGCATGCCATAGGTATTCCTTAAGGTTCTTGATAATCCATAATAAAATGCATCAATAATATTGTATGCTTAGGCTTATTTTTCAGTATAAGGATTAATGATGTAAATGTTACAATGTAAATTTGTTTTTATTCATTAATAAGAATAAAAAATATGGTAATATTTCTGTTCTTTCGTAATCATTCCAAACTTGACGTCGATAACGTTGTTGCCGTTTTTAAGCAATTGCGGAACTGGTGTAGTCATTCCAGCGATTTAATACGCAAATTTCAATGACCATATAAGGAAACAAGTTTTAAATCGAACATAAATTGCAGTGGCGCATATTGAAGATGTCAGATCAAAATAAAATTTAATGGGTAGGCAGGTAGTGTTGAGTTTTATTTAATCTTGCTGCACTAGATCGCCTGATGCATATTTTCGAACGTTTGTAGTAAACACACTTGGAAGAAGGTCTCGAACACGAAAGCTACGGATATATCATAGTAATAGCAGTTGGTTTCGGTTTTGTCTTGTAATTCTGAACACAACTATACCCGGTTCCCAACAAATTAGATAGGTCTACGATGTGCACCGGTCGTAATTTTTAAGTACCATAACTTGTTGCTTTCTCATGTCACGTAACAGTAAGCATAACATTACTACATATTTGTTACACAAGGTTTGTCTGGGCGACATCTTATGATGGTTAAAAGTATGTTAATTCCTTTAAAACATTGTTATTTCATCTGTGTAGATCAATTCGTATATTGAAACCTTTTTCAGATCGCATTACATCCAAATAAACCTGTGGTTGCCTTAACACAGCTGTGCGTGCCAAAACTCTTGTGCTTGGAAAGAAAACTGCAAAATGACTGACCACATTTTCGAGGTTAGCTGGAGAAGAAGCAGAATTAATCCTTCCCATGTTCGAATGAGCAGTATTGCTAACACAGAAACACTCATCACACAATTACTCCTAGTAGTTTTTAAATGAAAGTTTGCATTTGTTTGCAATTGCATTCTCATTAATCAATGTAGACTTGAACATTACATTG
The DNA here is from genome assembly GCA_944474755.1 of Limnoperna fortunei. Taxonomy (NCBI): domain Eukaryota; kingdom Metazoa; phylum Mollusca; class Bivalvia; order Mytilida; family Modiolidae; genus Limnoperna; species Limnoperna fortunei. The sequence goes on from OX104116.1 coordinate 98,172,194, forward strand.
AACGTGTTCAATACTTCTGATGTTATGTTTGAACACAAAACACTTTGGTTTAAAATGTTGAAAATACGGGGTTAGGGTTAGGGTTAGGGTTAGGGTTAGGGTTAGGATATTTCACTGTGCAATTATCACAAAACAACAAATGTGCAATTGCAGAAAATAACATCCTGGTGTTATCTGCACTCACAGCCTGCATAAGAACCATAAGGTTTTATCCCTATATAATTCTACAGGAAATATTAGAAGAATCATGATTGGAGCGATTTGTAGCTATATAAAGTCTGACAAAATTGAAACAACAAACCTATTTGTCATACATGTGACAACAAAAAAGCATTCTTTTTCATGTATAAAAATATACACCATATGAATTAGTATGCAGTTCCCTTTTAGTCATTTTTAAAGATGTATGGCAAGGCGAATTTATCTATAGTAAACGTTACAGTGTCTGTTCGATGTGTTTTTATGACAAAATGGAAAACTGCTTACCGCGTTTGGCACGTTTTATCGAGTTTATGGTCCTTTTGTAGATCTCAGATTACAGTTTTTGAAATAAAATAATATTTTCCACAGTTAAACGGCATTTTAAAATGCGTCTGCATTTTCATTTTGATTTCCATTTTGTCAGATAAAACCCATCGATCGATTATGGATATTTCAGAGATATTTCAACCAGTACTAATAATTTTTATTTAGAAATACGAAAAATTTCGATGATACGAAAATTGGGGTAACGCGTATTTATGATTCTAATTTTAATAACATATCAACAAGCGCTATTATTTTAAAACCGGAAGTACTCGTACTATTTGAAGAACCGTATAAAAAAGAGTGTTTTATTACTATCTCTAGAATTAATGAATGTAGTACAACACACACTGTACGCCATATATACATCGGAAGAGCAGAAGAAAAATCCAGTTAAAATAGATGTGCAGTTATATATTATGGGAAAACAAAAAGTCAAAATAAATAATCCTTGGTTTTACTTAGAATATTTAATGTATCATGAAGCATTGCATAAAAACAGTGATACCATAAGGATTGTATTATCACATACATTTCTTGAGATTGAAAACGCAACACTTTTAAGTATCCGTCAGGATCCGTCAACGTTTCAAAATTTGTCATGAATCAGTTATCAATCAGTCAGATCAGTCAAATCGTTTCCAATCCGTCAGATCTTTCCTAATCCGGCCATCCGTAAATTGACTGATTTGAAACGATTTGACTGACCTGACGGATTGATTTGAACTGATTGCTCCATTTCGTCCATTCAACTTCCGGTCAGTGAAATTAATATTTCGAAATGTGAAAATTCGTTTCACACGTAAATTTTAAAGGTTTAAAAATGCCAACTGTATTTTCCTCATTTAAGGCTTGTTTTACCTAAAAAAAGGCTAAAACAAGTCTAAAGTTATCAATGATATTAATAGAAATTCTCTCAATCTATAACTAATGCATCTGTGACGGAATATAAACATCACATAGTGTTATTTTGTTAAAAAAATAATTAAAACAAAATAAATAAAAAACACACACAAAATGGCATATGTCTCGAATTTGGCTGCGAAATTTTTTTAAGCGGAAAAGGTCTATTCTAAAGTTATATATGATACAGCGACATTCTACCAATCTATTACTAATTCATCTATAAACATCACATAGTGTCATTTTATTAAAAATGATAATTAAAAAAATGAAAAAAAAACACACACGCACACACAATGACTTCAAAAAACATTTGGCCTCTCGTGCCCAGGCGTACCTCTCATAATTGTCTTCAAAATTATTTAAAGCGGAAAAAGCTAGAAAGACAAAAAACGTGACGGCGGAATTGGCATTATTTCTGTGTATATTTGAAGTTTGTTTAACATTATTTTCAATTAAAATTAAACTAAAATTATATTAGTTTATATAATATGGCGTCGAGTGTTTATAAGTAAGAGCTGGAGTACCCAGCAAAACAGCCGGCCTTCTAGAAGAAAAACTGGCTCTCTTTTCAAACTTAGGGATGAGTAGAACACACCCTCTCGCTGTAAAGGTCGAACAGACAAAATCGTTGATCAATAGTGTATTACTGCTTCCTAAAAACAGCGAAGTCGAGTTTTTTTTTTTATTATAAACACTTAAGGGGCCTTGGTGGCCGAGTGGTTAAGGTAGTTCGTCTACTATTGATCACGTGGTCTGTCAACACTTAGATTGCGGGTTCGATTCTCACTGTACTTGACTCCAATCTTAATTGTCGAGGCACCAAATGAAGGTCTCGGTAAGAGGAGTATTTTCCCCATAATTGTCTGTTTCTATCGTTTATGGTTTATGAGATATCCTGCTATAAGACCTATGGCGACTGTTGATCTTGACTTTTGACCTTCGTCCTTCACATTTTATAATGTATTATATGTCACTTAGGATCAATGATGGTGTTCCCAAGTCTCCAGGACTTACGGGTTTTGAGAAATTTTTTTTTGACAAGTTGCGACATTTTTCTGGTCAAAAAACACGTAAATAGGAAAGCGATTGGAAAAAATAAAATTTTCGTGTTAAATCATAGCCATTGGTCCTCCTACATTTTTTACACTTCAGATTTTCAGAATCGGTTACGTTTTATGAGTTTATCTGCTAACAAGGGTTTACGGTGTTAGAACAAATAACTCTGTTGCCATAAATAGATCGGCTTCACATGGTAAAAGTGTCATCTGCCAGTATAACCGATTAATGGTACCATGTATCAAAATAATAAGTCGCGACACTTTCTAGCAAATGGCGGCGGAAATAAAATAAAAATATAAATCGCCATTTGTTCTGAGAAACAAATGAGAAGGTCTTTGCCACTGTTCCTCTCAAGTCAGAAAATATGTGACGCTATGGGTTTTTGTGTCCGTTGCTAAGCACAAAATGTCGCTTCCAGTTATAAAATGAGATATTTAAGTAACGAAAGTGGTCCCGAGCAAAAAAATAAATGGTCGTTAAGAACGTTCATGCCAGTTGCTAGGGACAAAATGCCACTTCCGGTCATGAAAGATTAAAAAAGTACATCATTCTGATTCTTAAAATATATGGTTGCTAAGGACATTTAAAACAGTTACCTTGTTGCTTTGGTATGACATTGACCAACGACCTTTGACTCAAACTGATCACTTTTAACCTGTATGTATACTATATTATCTCTAACTGTTTTTAAGTTGTAACGAAAAAAAGAGTGACTGAAACGCGTCAACGGCTGTTACTCTAAAACGGTTTATCTCACAGCTTCTGGCCATGTACGAAATGAAGGTCTTCATAAGAGGAGTATTTTTCCCATTTATTGTCTGCTTCTATCTTTTATGGCTTATGAGATATAGTGCTAAAAATCCAAATGGTGACCTTTTCACCTTTGACTTTGACATTTTTAGATGTAACATAGGTCATTTAGGATTAATGGTGGTTGTCCTAAGTCTCTAGGACTTCCTGAAAAATGTTTTTTTTTGAGTTGTGACACTTTTCGGGTCAAAAACGCGTAAACATGAAGTTGATTGGAAGAAAACATCTGCTTGTTAAAGCAACGCCATAGGGCAGCCTTTGTTTTGTACACTTCATATTGTGAGAATCGGTTACGGTTTCTGAGTTTATCTGCTAACAAGTGTTTTCGTGTTCGGGTAGATAACTCTATTACTAAAAATAGATCGGACTAAAAGCATAAGCATAAGCATAAGCCATCTCTGGATATTACCGATTAATGGTACCAAGTATCGAAATGATATGTCGAGACACTTTTTGGCAAACCTCTACGGAAGAAAATAATAATAGTTTAATCGCCATTTGTTCTGAGAACAAACTAGAAGGCCTTTCCCGCTGTTCGTCTAAAGTCAGAAAATATATCTGATGCTATGTGATTTTGCGTCTTGCTAAGCATAAAAGGTCACCTTTAGCCATACAAATTTGAGTAAACAAAGTGCTCCCGAGCCAAAAAGATTGTTGTTAAGGACTTTTATGCCAGTTGCTAGGAACAAAATGCCACTCCCAGTTACCTTGTTTCTATGGTATGATCCTGACCAATGACCTTTGGCTCAAATACATCAGTCATTATTGTTATATCAGTTTAAGGTTTAAGGATTGTCGAGGATCGTGGAATTGTGGAATAGTATTGTCATCCCGTTTCCAGTAGCCGATCAAGTGATTTCAAGGTTGACTATAGTAAATGTGATATATGTACTATGTCTATGTTTACGATTTACCTCGGTTAATGTAGCAATATTATTATATACCAGATTTAGGGTCTAAACCGCTGGACATAATGCATGCGAATGGGTGCCGCAGTGTCAAAACGGTGTTCGAATCCCACTCAGGGGAAAAACTAAAATTTGGCAGTGTTAAATTCTAATTCAAACAGTGTTGGCGCAGGTCGGGGGTTCTCTCCGGGTACTCCGGCTTCCTCCCCAATAAAAACTGGACGCCATGAAATAGCTGAAAAATTGCTGAAAGTGGCGTTAAAACACCATTCAAACAATCAAACAGTGTTGGGCTTAATGTGTAGACGCATATATACATATTTGATATACACCGTGTATGTTTGATGTTTCGGAAATCCGCTGGATAGATATAGTTTATGGTTGTCACTAGGTTGAATTTTACTGCCGTTTTAATCAGGGGATAGTTTTGGGATTTGTCGGATTAACGGCAGAATTCAGTCCTATAGCTCGTAATGTAGTAAATAAAAAATTCTAACTTCGGTCTATTTATACAAAATTCAAACATAATATTCATCTTCTCTGCGTTATTAAGCTTTAGAAATTGCGAAGAAATTTCTTTTTTCGTCTTTGAAGATGCACGTGGAAAATGGATTCAAAATGCTATGTTGATCATTTTTCCGTATATTGATAATGTGTCCTTATTTTATTATAAACGTGCTAAATTGCATACTATAACAACCATTCCGTAGTAAGAATCCAGTAATTTACATATGTTTAAGCCAAAATGCAACACGCCATTCAGTTTCGAGTTTCTCAATGTTTTTTCTGTAGTAAACGTAATTAAAAAGATATACCGTTGTCAGTTAATACACACCGCACAGCGGGTTATTAAAAACGGCAGTAACTATCATCACGTATCAATAATGATTTATTTTAAACACAAAGCCGATAAAAAAACGGTGATGTTGAAATGTCGAAAGATATCAAGATCGACCACGTCTGATTATATATGCAACTTCTTTTGGACACCAAAGTAGAATCACTCCCGCTCTGCTTCAGAGAAAATTTGTCAAAAGACATTACCCATAAATCATTACTATAAATGTATTAATTACATTATTATATTACACACAATATCAACCCTTGTTCTGAATGATCGTAGATCGTGGCGTCGCCCAATATTCAATACACATGTTCTTTGATCAGTGAGTAGAGATTACCCGAAACCCAATTAATAACATGAGTCATTCTTTAAAACGCACATGTACAATTTTATTACGTACACTAAGCTAACAGATCCATGCAAACAACAGTAGATGCAGATAAGAACAATATCACTTTGATTGTTTCAAAATATTTTAATGGAAATAAAGGAAAAACTATAACAACTTATGTCAAAATTTAATGTAAGTAGACGTACTGAATGAAACATTAACAGTTTCCGACATGATTAAATAAATTGACCATTTTATTATAATTTTTTTTTTATTTTGTCCGTGTTTGCAAAAACCTTATTGTATATATGTTAACAAAACGCTTACATAATTATGTATTAAATGCAGTTTTTGTTGTCAACAGATCTTTCAGTAGACCACTGATAAATCATGTTTAATAACAACACACACACACACACACATAAAACCAGTTTTAATTAGTTTTTAGAAATGATATATTTAAACATACATTTATCTCCAACGTTACTATTTGAAACAAATGTGTAATCGTAAAGTGTGCCTACGAACGATTTCCAATTGAGATTTCTTTGTTTTAACATTATTATACATTAAGTTGCAATAAAAAGAAATCCATCGTTGTTAAACAATTAAAAATAATAATTGTGCCAGTCACGTTTGATCTCATACAACCGCAAAATGTCTGTGACAGACATTTTTTGACTGATACAATGGTAACCCCAGACAACTTATATCTGTGACAGACATTAAATGACTGTCACATTAGCAATTATTGTAGGACACAACGTTTGCAGTCTTTTGCGGTCACTTGCAGTCTTTCTCAGCCAATGACAAACTATTATTTACAGTCATTTTAATAGCCAGTAGTGATAGGTTGTTAATTGTAGGAAAATCACATAAGATGCAATAACAACTTTGGTTTGCTAGAATTTGTAATCATTTAACATTGGTTAGAATAAATAAATTAAGATTAGGTTTAGCAGCTGTATCGCGTGCGTTTTTGCCTTGGAGACGGTAAATGCAATATAGTTTGTGCAATCGAATGTCGCAAGTATTGTTTTCCTAAAAATATAAACAAATGATACGTAACAAAAATGAAAATCGGTGTTAAAAACACACTACTGTAAATAGTGCCTAATAATTATAATTTTAAGATTGTTTTAGCAATTATAATAAACTAGTTCAAAGAATAACTTGCTTAATATGAATGCTTTTCTTTGCAAGTCAACACAAGTCTAGTCGACAATGTTGTTTTCGACTTGTTTGGCACCCTGAAGCATTGTGTTGCGGTTTATGTTAGGAAGCTGCATTTGTTTATATCACGCTTGCTTGATGTTCAACGTAATCTGCAGAAACTAGTAAGGAAACATAGAGTAGCTACTGTTGATAGCTTATATGTAATGGAATGTTCTTTGTCTTATTCATTATAAGTTGTACTATACTATGAAAATTTTTCAGTGTAGACTTAATACAAAATCGTTAAGAAATAAAAGAAAAAAAAACCAAACGCACAAACTGCAAACATACAGAACAACATTGGTTGTATTTAGGTAACTCTTAGGTTCAAACTCTGTTCCGTCTTTCCATATTTACAGTTATTTCATGCATCGTTTATAAAAAAGTAGATAAAAATTAATCAATGAATAATAGAAAGTCCAAATCTTTGTACAAAATAACAAAGCCACAAAAAAAAAATCATTAATACAACAACCTGCAAACATTCAAGAATTATACCAATGAAGGTAATAACAAAATACCGAACACCAATGAAACTGTCCAAACAGACAATCCACAAATCAAAGCTCGAAAACCAACAACCAAACATATAGTAATCACAGCAATGGGTTAAACCAGATTTTATGGGATGCCAAACCTCCCTCCTACCACTACTGGCTAACAAATTGTCCGTAAATACCTGTTGCAGTCGTTTTTCGTCTGTCACTGTCTGAGATTGACTGCTGCAAATGATTGCACAAATGTCTGTAAAAGACTGCAAACGTTGTGTCCGACACAATAATTTTTATGCCTGTCGCAGACATAATTTGTCCGTCACAGACATTTTTTCCGTTGGCGCAGTCAAAATTGTCTGTTACAAAAACGTATCCGTTGTATTAGTCAAAAATGTCTGTCGCAGTCATTTTAACGGTTGACTCAGTCGAAAATCGTCTGTTACAACGGCGTTACCGTTGTATCAGTCAAAAAATGTCTGTCACAGACATTTTCTTCGTTGTATCAGACTGTATACAACTGTCACAACCCCCTGTATATATTATTGTTAATTTATTAACAACGATCGATAAATATTTGTTATTTCAATTTGTTGTATGAAAGCAAATGTTCGGAATTAAATAAAAAAAATCTCTACTTGAAAATTGTGCGTTCGCACAGTTTACGATTACAAATGTTATTCAAATAGTAATGCAAGAGATAAATGTATGTTTAAATATATCTGTTTCTAAAAAAAGGAAGACTGCTAAAAATGTTAGCATTTGTTCTGTCCTTTTTTTTTATAATTATTAAACTGAATTGATCAATAGTTTACTTACACATTTGGTGAAAAAAAAAACACATTTAATCTATAATAACGGTCGCCTTTTATACATGTGTACATTAATGTTTTCTTGAAACACCAACAAAGTTAATTCAAACAAGCACAAAGTGAAAAAAAAATACATAAAATAAGATTGCCAATTCCTTTAATCATGTCGGAAACTGATAGTCTTTTATTTTGTACGTCTACGTACATTAAGTTTTGACATTTTAGTCTTTATATTTTTTATGGTCTTGCAATTAAAACATTAAAAAACGCCAATAAAGTCATGTTTTTTTTCTTAGGTGCGTTTACTTTTATAAATGGATCTGGTAATTTAGTGTAGACAATGAAATTGTACATGTGTAATTTAAAGAATGACACTTGTTGTTAATTATGTTACAGGTAATAACGCCTCACTGATCAAAGAAAATTTGTCTTGAACATTTTGCGACACCATCCGGTGTTTTTCTGCGATCATCCAGAACAATAGTTGATATTGTGTAATATATTAAATACAATTAAAGTTATGGATGAGCTTCTAAAATACCTGCTCCTTCCCCCCTCATCCGGAGGTAAGTTTTGAACTTTACACAAACAAAATACTCAATTGTAAATGTGTATTTTTCTTATTGTCAACATTGACAAGCAATAACGATCATTGAATTATTTCAAAGAAATGCCACAAAAAGTCCCGACGATCCGTATAATATATCGCATGCTACTGAATCGAGTGCGCCGTTTGCTTTTAGTCTTACAATATTAGGTCAAGCACAAAACATATTAAGCAAGAAAACTATAAAGGGACCATCGGTATAGTTTAGTTAGAAAATGAAATAGTTATTTCAAAATAATAAAAAATAAATGTTCTGTTAAAAAGATGTACATGTTATTGATACAATTATTTCTACTTAGTATTGTTTATATTGCATGCAGTCTTTCATAAGTAGCTGTTATTGATTTGTAGAAAAAAATGATTCTGTTACTTGCTGTATTAATTTCTTCACTTCAAATGTTCGTCTTGGTATTCTTATTTTTTGAGATAATAACAAGTTTATTTAACAATTGCTTGTTACAATTTGCTCTAGTAAACCGAGTAATATTCAGACTAGGGATCCTGTGTTTTACACATCCCTCTTACCCAGGAATAATCATAGGGATAAAAACCCCTATTACCTTTCATTTACAATATAGTTGATAACAAAAACATATATTTAGATATAAAACAAGGTTTTTAAACTAAACAGAAGTATATTGAGTTGCCCAAAGACAATTTGAAAAACAAGAGTTCATGTGTGTACATACAATAGACAAATTAAATGTAACAATGAAGATAAACATCAAGTATAGTGGCAGCAAAAACAAATTTGTATTAGTAAATACGGTAACTGTGTGAAAGAAAGTCGAACACGTCTTGATCACGTAGATATTGTCAAAAATGTATAATTTGGATTACTATAGCTTGTTAAAGGTAAGTTATAGTGTAAGTTCAATGATTCTCTGGAGTTTTTGTTTATCAAGAAAATGATTACATTTACAGTTATGAATTAAAGAAAGATTGTATTTCCATAAATTCAATAATGAATCAAGGTCTAATCTTTCATGCCTTTCTCGAAACTTTAATTTGTTCCGCACTTTCCAACGGCAAAAATTGCAATGAAAGAATAGATGTTGTAACGTTTCAGAGTTTTGAATGTTATTTACCTGACAGAAATGACATTTTCCATAATATGTTTTCATTTGGTATAGTCTATATTCTGTATAAAGTATATTATGGATAGTTTTCCATTGAAATTCTGTTACCCGTTTTTCGACATCAATTGATTTTTGAGTGAACTAAATTTTTTTCCAGTCACTTTCAGTAAAATTATCAAAGTGGGGTCCCATTTTTCAATGCATTTTGGTTGAATGTTATCTTTTGTTTTAAGAATTTGTTTTATTGTTTTTAGATTAAGATCTTTGATTTCTAAAACAATTTTGATTTTGATAATTTTAAGATCGTTTCTAATTTCAAATTCTTTAATTCTTACAGTGTTAACATTTACTTCATTTTAAAAAGTATTTAAAATTGCCTCTAAGAAATGTATATTTTTTGAAGATGGATTTTGCTTTCGCCAGCAGTCTTCTAGGTCAAATTGTAGTAAAATTTGTTTTAGTTCATTAAACACCGGATCGTCATACTGTTCGCTGGACGTACATCAAACATCCAATAAATCAATCAATCTAGTTTTGATCTATCAATTTAAACCTACCCCTAACCTAATTGGACTATTGATTTAATAAATACAAAAACCTTAATATATTTGAAAGGTGTTAGTTTTCATTAAGTATTTAGTACACGCTAAATATTTATTAAAGAAATTAAAAGACCTAGTGCATAATAATATACTTTAGTAAAAACTTATTTATCATTTCAGTTCTGTGTATCGCTTTTGAAAAATCTGAAGTAGAGATTTATTGTTAATTTTGTTAATTACATTAACCCAAGACAAGACAGGTCTTGTATATTTCTATGAGTGTATTTATTACTCGTGTACATATGCGCAGGGACAATGTTCGTGGTGAACTCAAATCAGTAAAAACTAAAAGAAGTCTCATTTTCGAATTTCTTTTTACAAATATATAATGATTCATTTCGTTTTATAATGTAAAAACCTTATACCCCTGGATAGAATAAAGGAAAAACCCTACCATGCACGCAGGAAAACCCATGCTTCAGTGGTACTAACTGGCTGAATATGTATTGGCCCTGGTATTGATTAGAGGTTGGATGTATATATTTAAATAAATAAAAATTCGTATGGCTAGTCTGTATGAAAACTCCGTATGACTAGTCAGTCTAACAAATACACAGGAAGGAGTCACGCATCCAGAAGACCTGAGGGGGAGATCGTATCGGGTAATACGACTTTCCGTATGGCCCTGCAGTCCGAACAAAAAAAAGTTATATTATATTCTTATATTAACACAGTAATCCAATATAAATCATCCCAATATTAACAAATTAGCGCCGATTTTATTTATTATTTTATTATATATGTTCTACGATAGAAAAATGATTCACGTTTAACCATATACCGATCGGTAAATGCACGATGTACGAACGATAACATTAGCTTATGTTATCACGCAAATTTGCAAATAAAATCGTACACCATTTTTGTAAAGCTTTCGCAAAAGATTTGTGTATTTGTTTTAGAAACATTAAACGTTAATAGTGTGTTGCGTAAAATTTCCTTTTTCTTTCTACAGAGACACCGAATCTGCCAAACACAGTTATATTTCCATACTATACTTACAACTGCTCGCTGGACATATATCAAATGAATTTTCTCGAATACATGTTAAATTTGTACGATAGATTGTTTTTCATTCGATTAAGTGTGTCTGTTACTTGTTCTGTGGTACTTTGCCTTTCTATGTTATGAATTTAGAGTCAATGTAGACAATTTAAAATAAACATCATCAAAATTTAGTATTTGTTTGTTTGTAAATTTTTGCCAATTTTTGCATTGTTAATTACCGGTCACCTGTGTAATGTTTGCACTCTACCGAGGATCAATAACAAACACAACTGCACTAACTACACGATAGAAATTTCCGATTTATTACATTATAAAATTACACAATGTTTAAAGTTGATCTGGATTAACGATAAACGTTGATTGATGCCCCCCCCCCCCAATGTTTAATACGCGTGAACTTTGATCAATGAGGCGGAATCAACTGCAGCATAATAAACCACATGTGTCCGTCTTTAAATAGGAAGCGCCCCGTGAAAACCAACAACTTTATGTTAATTGAATTACCTGATATTGTAAACAATAGAAAAACAAACATGATTTGATTTTTTTAAATATTATATTCAAAGTAGTTGAACATATTTATACTAATTATAATTGTAAAATAATTTTCGACTTAACTTAAAAAAAGCGATGTCATCATATTTTTTTAACAATGTTTGGAGAAAATATTATTATTATTTATATATAAAAGATAATTAAATTTCCAAATAGACGTAGTTTTTGTTGAAAATATGTTAAGAAAATTAATCGACCCGTGTAAAAAAAAATATTATTACCAGGTGTTAACACATTTGTAATCGTAAAGTGTGCGAGCGCACGATTTCCAAATAGAGATTGTTTCGTTTAATTCCAAACATTTTCATAAAAAAATTTATATTCAAAATACTAATTGACCGCTTAACAATAATAATTACAGGGCGTTGTGACAGTCGTATTTTGTCTGATACAACAGAGAAAATGTCTGTGACATTTTTTGACTGATACAACGGTAACGCCGTTGTAACAGACGATTTTCGACTGAATCAACGGAAAAAATGATACAGAGATGATCTATGGACGAGTGTGCTTTCCCTGCTTCACCGTTGAACCTAGTTTTGTATTAGCCATTTAACACATTTTAATTGACGAATTACACAGAATTCATCCAATTCATTATGTAATAAATGGTGCCTTTTAAAATCTGTCATGTTATACCAACCAATGAATCTGTTTGCATGCAAACTGTACAAAATAATATGTCGTTTTCCATGGGGTCACATATATGTCCAGTGTATTTCGAATAGGCATCTTACATAGCACTCGTTTTCATAAACAATGTTTGGCATGATTGAAGTTTTGAAATGCATGTACCAAGTCAGGACCTTTGCTTTAGATGCTTTTTTTTAGTTTTAAATTTTTCAAATTTACTGGACTTTGACTTGTGGATTGTCTTTTTAACAGTTCCTTTGCGTTATTTGATTTGTTCTAACCTTCATTTACATCTATATATATTTTTAAAGTATAGTTAATTAAATATCAATATTTGTTTGCTTCCTTTAATGCCTTTTTGTTAGAATTGGCATCGCATCACTTAGGCTTGAATTTGTTAAGATAAACACTTCTGTATAAATCTTACGAATTATCTGCTTTCATATACACTTTTGTATAAATCTTAAAAATTATCTGTAGTCATATTGTGCAGTGAATTATAGGTTCAGACTAGAGAAAAAAGCAGATATAAACAATGTTTTAATTAAGATTGTTTGTACAATTTCTAGACGCACAAATAATATAATACAACCTATTGCAGCCAAAACTGAACATGAAATATGCATACTCTGTTGTTTTCTAATAAATTCTCACATTGTTATTCACAAATTAGCTTTTTTTCTAAATTTCCACTAGTAATCCGAAATTTTTCAACAATTATCCTTTATTTAACATTCAACACCACTTGGAACATTTGTGTGTTGTTTGCACCATGTCTCAACATTTATAAAAATGATATCTGATCCATAGCCGTCCGAAAGGAATGGTACATTAGATAACTGGGAGTGTTCAAAATATCCACCAACCTCTCTAAAGTAGTTTCTTATCAGTTCTAAATTATTCATTGATTTATGAACAACATTTTTCTGCATTGCATCGATTACCCTATACATAATAGTCCACAAATCGACAACTAGAATTCTCAATTTCAGTTGTCGTTTAATGCTGTTTAGCACAGACATCGCACCACCTTCAACGTCTAAAGAAAAGTAATCAATATGATGTCGTTTAAGTGCATTTAATATTTGGTCTAACTTAAAGCAAGGCACTGTTACTTTTAAATCTGTATCTTCTGCATTAACTAGAGCTCCTTTTTTAATTAAAGTTATATTTGGTTTTTCGGAAATGCATGCACAGAGTCTCCAAGACCAACGCTGAATGCTGTCTATTTCCTTACACAGATCTGGATTCGCTACAATGAGTAGTCCTGTCCAATTGTGATTCCTTTCAAGCCATAAAGTATTCGAAAATGTAATGTCATCAAATGCTCTCATTTCAATAAAAAATCCATTTTTTTTAGGAAAAATTTCAAATACTTTCTGATCCTGATTCGCCTTAGAATAACTTCTATTAGCATTATGTATAGCATTGTATGGATATGGTGATTTTAAAAAGTTGATAAAGTAATTTTTTGAATGCCTGTTGTAATCGGTATATATATAAGCAGGTTGCAAGTCCTCATCCGTATGAAACTTTTCGAAATTTAATACAAAGTACGCACAAACCATCATAAACAGTACAGTGATGCATATTGTAAATTTCGAAAGTTTGCATCTGGTCATCCTTAAATGTTGAAGTCTGTAAACACAATTTTACAATTAGTTACACACGTAGTATTAATTTTTGTGTCTATATGTACCATAAGTTCTGCTTTGCGTCGTATTTCACTGTTTAACTATTAGTATAGCCATGGGTTTCTCATGTTTTAAATGCGAAAAAGTGTAAGTTTTTGGTTTGTTTATTAGGCGACACAGATATCAACATATTTAATCACATTTGCTGTTTATATTTGTATATATTTCTAAAAAAAACAATATAAAAAAGTAGCTAAACCACATAAATAGTAATACACAAAAAATTATAAATCGCTGACAAAATACTCCAATTTATTTGTATAAAATTATCGAAACAATAAAATCCATACACTATTTCAATAATGCTGAACACAAATCTTCATGTACGTAGAAAAATTGAACCAATTTCGTTATTATCCCCGGCTGTTAGTGAATTATTTTCCCAAATAAATATATGGAGAATGTTTCACGCAAAAACTGTCGTCAAAGAGAGCTGCCAAAATATGTGAACTGTAAGTTTTACGATAGCTACCACCTATTTACACTCAGATTCGTTACATATGTATTAATGAACGGATATATTAGTGGCATGTAATGTTTTATTTGTTAACATAGAGTATCACAAATAGAGATGCTTTTTTCTGGTAAATTCCATTTATCTCGTTTATGTACAGATCTTATCTTACACATATAATATATATTGTATTAAATTGTATGCATGCTCCATAAATATTGCAACATATTGTATATTTGGAGAAGACTTCATAAGTTTATCAAACTTGTGTCTTATCCTATTTGCAATTTAGAGCAAATACAATATGTTTAAACTATAGATGCTTAAAGCTAAGTTTGATTACACATTAAGTTAAAAAGATTTCGAATAAAAGGTTTTAAATGTCTAGAAGATTATGCAACGATACAAATGACGGTGTTTCTTGTCAAAAATTTAGACTCTTAATATTTTATTATAACTTCAGTGGACATATTATTCCATCGCCAAATGAAACAATACTTTAAGCATTTAGAGTTAACGCCACTGATGAGTCTTAAGTAGACGAACCGCGCGTCTGGCGTAATGAATTTGTCACCTTGGTAATATTGAATACATCTTGTTGGAATATTTGAGCAAAGCCAAGTAACAGCACGGCACGTCCGCGGGTGGCGGAATGGGAAGCAACTATTTTGGGTTAAGTTGGAATGAGAAAGTTTAAAATCAATATGTTATTACTTGTTTACGTTATTTATTTATATCGACATTCAATGACTAAGACCATTCGTTGGTCAGTCTTTGTCAAGAAACACCGTCATTTGTATCATTTCATAATCTTCTAGACTTATATATTATTTATTTTTTGTTTATGCTGTATCGTCATGTTTGTCGATCCGATACATAATAAGCTAACTGGTTGGTACATTCTTTAGACTGTGAATCTAGTACGCAGAATATTTTGTTTGAAAGTACGAAACAGGTCGACCATTGTTAGTTGGAATACAATACGCATATTTGGTCAATACTGTGTCGCGTATAGTGACACGTATTTTGTGAAAAAATACGTACCTCGCGTAACCCACTTATCTACAACATATTTCATTGCGTTCTAACCACAATGTTAACCAGCTTGCTTTGTTCGAAAGAGAATTATTCTGGTTGGAACACTGCGAAAACATATGCATACAAATAGTTACCTTTGGGTTACGGTTAAACCATTTGTGAATTATGGATTGATGAATATACTGTAGTCAGATATTTAGTGCTCATTTACTTTATTGATATGCATCACTGATTTCTTGATATATTGTAATCAATGTCCGTCTTATTGGTAAAATATTTATAAACATATCACTAAAATATGTAGCAATTTTAATAATTATTGCAATATTTCTTGTTATGTTTTAACTTTGATTGTAAATTTAAAATTTACATCTCGTTTCAAACAGTAATTATAATAATTCTAATAATACCTGTTACTTGCTATACTAGATACACAATGTTCCTAAATATACTGCTTGCCGGCTGTGAAGCAATCTTCTAAAATCAATGAGTTGATCAAGCAATTCAGAAAGTCAAAAGTCAACCCAGACATTTCTCTTTTCTTAAGTGATTTGAATTATTTAATTGACGGGTGATGTTACCGATTTGGAAATTAATTCATTCAAGATGTAAATGCATGAACAATGTAAATATTGACATAATTACTGTTTTTATCAAAATTGGATGGGTACTTGTTAAGGTGTGATCAGAGATGTGGCTTGTAGCATAGTTTACTGTGAATGATATTTCAAGATTCATGTGTTGACGAAATAGGATATAAATCGAACTAATTTTTAACCTTAATTAAACCATATGCAGTTTTTTTCCGTTTTGGTTGGAACAGGTTATACTTTTTGAAAATAGCCGAATTCTGTTTACACAATTATGTGTATCTTTGCACAGTATATCGAGTCCTTAATCGTTGCGCCAGGTATTTGCTAGAAGTAAAGCAATATGTTTGTGTTATTTTGTTTATCCAAAAAAAACCCCTTAAATTGTTTTTGCACGCAATTGCCGGGTCAACTTAATCGGGACGAAATTGAATAATGTCGCCCATCAATCCAGACTTACAAAGGATATAGCTCCAATACCAACATGAAATTTGTTTTAATAAAACAAGACTTATAAATCTCTCGGCTCTGTAGAAAAATAGCAAAATAAAAAACATAATAAACTACCGAAAAGCAAGAACCAAAAGTCAAGGGATACTTACAAATCCAAATATAGACAAACATACACAGCGCAACACAAAAGCCAAAACACCACACAAAAAAAAACAGAAAGAGAGTAACTCGAACTCAATAAAAGCCATGGGTGCACTCATATACTCGGACCGAGTAAGCAGTGTCTACCTCAAATTAGACATGGCTTGGGAAAAGGTAAATCCAGGAAACACTACCTGTAACTATAGCGAGAATGACCGATCTTATTTGAGAGATTCATTTCCCATAACGATCTATTAATGCATGGTAACGACCATATAACTTCTGGAGAGATATAGGCAACCGAGGACTTAGAAAAAAAAGTCAAAAGTCAGAAAACATGTCTCATATATATAAACGTCAGAAACGTATGTTATACTAACATCACAACCAACCAACAACGTTTTATCTTAATGTTTGACATTCGGGAACGTAATATAGATCCCTCAACAAAAGACAATTGAAACTCTATGAGAGAACCAAAAGACGATTATAAGCCTGGAATGTCTGGAATTTTTTTCGACGACAATTTATTCCTGCAGAAAATAGAAAATGAAGTTTTCTGAAACGCAACTGGAAGATCTTAGCTCTGGTACCCTTTTGCACGTCAGCCATTGCCTAGCAACAAAGGTTTTTCATTGTAATAAATAATCGGATGCTAATCTAAAGAAGAACAAAGAGGGGACGCATTCTTACGCTTATATGTTAAATTCCGGCCAGCAACCACGCATACGTTGCTCCGTTGTTTTGACACCAGGATGAGTACTATAAGTTACTATTGTTTAAAAATACCAAAGGAATCCCACCAACAACAAGAGCCAAAATTCAAGCGACAATTACAAATCCTAATACAGTTGACAAGATCAGATGTGTATTATATCGTCTAATGAATTCAACAAGGTCTCAATGAACAGGATTTATTGTTAGCTCTAGACTCGGAGTACTGTTACGGTTCGTATTTAAAAAATAAATGGTCGCAGAAACTGCTGATGTTCTACACCTTTTTGGTAAGAGAGTATCTCCTATATTATTTAAGTTTTCTTCTGTATAAGAATAACGACTTCGATGAGGACCGTATAGATTACCGAGAGCTAATTGTGCGTCACCAGCATTAGACACGCCAGGACTTCCAAGCATTAAAGCGGGAATTTGGTAATGCCGTAAAACAGTTCGTATCGAGAAACTTTCACCTCATGTGCTACATTGGAAGAAGCTATTCGATTGATAAAAACACATAGAAAGCATTTGAAAAATGTTAGAACTTATGACTTCACAATATTGCCGCAACCCGTGAGGTAGTCATAGAAGAAATTTCCACCCACGATCTGGCAACAAACTGCAAAGAACTGGACCTAGAAACGGATAATAAACTTCTCCTATGTAACCTTTGTTTAAGTTGGGACTTCATTCAGACAATTTTTTTTCTGAAAATAATCCAATTAATCGGATATCAATTTTTTCTCAGTGAATAGTAATAATGACGAGACAGTTTCCGATTGGGAATCGTGGAAATACATTTTCATGTTGCTTGAAAACTGACGAATACCATATACATACGTACCACAGTAGTGCTTCTACTCGAGAGCTGCATGTTTTCTTCGCTGCTTCCAATAAAGCCATTGCTGTTGTAATCTACTTAGGCATGAAGAATGACAGTGGTAAGCAAATATGTGTTTCGTTCTGGGAAAAGAGAAAAGGCATCGACACAACTAATAAGATGGAATAAATTAATTAGGTTTTCTTCTTGGGAAAACAAAACTAGCACCAAAGCATGGGCACACAATTCCAAGACTGGGGTTGTGAGCTGCAGTTCTTGCAATAAATCTGTGTGAACTCTTGTAGGAACCAGTGACACCGTAGGAGCACATCGATTCAAACGATTTTCAAGATGAACGTCGTTGGTGAAAGTCAATCTCGTTAAATATTTTTCAAGACGTACAACTAACAAGGATGCATATTGGATTAAAAGTGTAAACTTTAAATTTGACTGTAAAAACTTTTCAAAGGGAAGTTTAAGGTGCTTAGTACAAAGCACTACAGAACAACCAATATGTTTAAAAAACCAGGTAAATTTTGAAACTGGATCCATTACTAAATGTTAAATTGTCGTCTTCAAGCTGTTGATTGAATAAACATTGCGAATATCTTCCGGAACGAAATCAAACATAAAGTGATACCGAAATATCATATTGCTATACCCCATGTACGTCATTTCTATGAAAAGGTTGCACAACAAGCATGTCAAGGGCGGCATATAACCATTGTAACAATGAAGATGGAACACGCTGTACTTTGTTTCCATATAGAAAATTTAAAGAAAAAGACTTAGTTAGAAATCAATGGAAGTGTGTACAACTAGCCAACTCATTTTGGAAACGTTGGAAAACAAACACAATATTTGTCAATATTACATACACGTCCTAAATAGAAGGATAACACCCGAAATTTGAGTAAATGTGACATGGTGGTTGTAAATGACACAACATTGCGCCGCAATGAATGGCCAGTAAGAATTATTGAATGTGTGTATCTAAGTCCGTAAAGTTGAAGTGAGATTAGAAACAAACAGGAAACTTTTGAAAAGATCTGCCAGCGAAATCGTGCTTCTTTTGTCAGAATAAGATATAATAAACTTCTTTGTATAACTTGCTAAGTAGGTTTTGATCTGTATACACAGTGACAGGTTAAGGCAATAATTGCTTTATATTGTTTTACTATTTCAATTGATAGTGTACAATATATAGTGAAATTTTAATATATAGCGGGGACTGTTATGTTTTTTCCATTTAAACCTTCTAGAGTTATATCTGTTTGGCTGGTTTCAAAAGTACACTCATTTCCTTTACGATAGTGATTTTTTTATTGTTGTATGGTATGTTTCCTGTTTCATGTCTTTATGAAAATTGCATTGTGCAAAGAAAACCTTTTGTGACCCTTGCCCTTTGGTAAATGGAAACGTAAGTTGTCCTTAGAATTATTTTTGTGCTGTAATTTTCAAATTTAGAATTAATGTCTAGAGAATGAGTACCCGTACCTTAAGTCGCGATAAACTTAGGTACGTCTCGTGCCTAAATAATTTATGTTCAGTATAAAATTGTCCTCACATATTGTCTTTATTGTATTATGTTTTTACAATTATTATTACTACTTAGACAATTTTAACTCTACTAGTCACTCATTACAACAGGATATTCAACCCCCCTTTTTGTGTATGATATTTTCTCTCTTTCATAAATTAGATTTGTTATTTGTAGAAGTTGTGAAAATTTGTAATGTAAAACCATAATTGGTAGTCTTTATTTTTTGTAGTTATTCACCAAATGGTATATCTATTTCATCAACTGATCTTTCAGCTCAAGGGGCCATTGAATAAGACAGTAAACTGGTCAACATATTATACTAGTATTTGTTTAACTTACTGTAGCCAGACAAAACATCACAACCGTTTTGTAAACCTCTATTAAAAAGATGGATTTGGATTGAAAAAAAATGAATTCATTATATAATTAAATATATTTTTCAATGTCCAGAAAAATGTGTCTTTGTGTTGAAATAATATATTAATATATGGTTTGATTTTCAGGCATTTTAACCTATAAAATGGTCCAGACGTGATGATACTGTAGACGCGGTATTGTCTTGTAAGATAAGCGTCTATTCAACATCATATAACAAATACATTTAATGTAACAAGCGTTTTTATCAGTATAAAAATGCAAAACTGTTGATACATGTTTACATATGCCCATGACATCTTTAAGTTATTTTCACGGATGATGGAAAACATCGCATCATCTTTAAATGTAAATCTAATAACCGGAAACATTTTTTGATAACTAGCAATTTTACTAGAAGTTGTGATGATCTGAATGTTTTTAAACAGAAAACAGTGTCTAATTGTTAGACTGCAACTTATTTAGACTTTGCATTGGAAACATTCAATGGCGACTAAACAATGCCTATGTGGACATTTTCAGGAATAACTACAAGCAACTTTTATGCAATGTATCAACATTTTAATCAACCACTCTATTCCTTCAATGAAAATCCGCATCCTTGAAAAATCTACTAACATGATAACTTACCATGACGTAAACAAGTAGAATAATTGATAAGAAAAGTAAGTACTACAATACCATATTTGTTCAATGACAGTGACAAAATCGATAGTTTGGGTAACCTTTCTTTCCTAGTTGCCTTATGGATTGTACGCAACGTTGTAAGTTTAGGTTTAGTCATATGTGTGATTTAAGTCAGTGTTGCGACTAAACCTAGATTTGCGACATTTTTTGAAATAACTACTCCTAATCATTGGCCAACTAATATTAATCACTACGACTTAATTGTACTCAAAGCGCTACATATCATTCTTTTCACATAAAATGTTTAAGACATTTCGAAATTGGAATTTTACATTCGAGATCACATATTGTTTTAACTGTTTCCCGCTCACAAAGATGAACAAGAACCCCGTTCTTTTGTTTTTATTTACTTTTTGTTTACAGTCATACTGATAATATATTGTTACATATAAAATAACACCGTACTTCAAAAATAAATCCGTAAACGATTATATCTTATACTTATTGTACCCCAATGACCTCTGGAATCTTCAATTACAAACAACTATTGCAAGATGTTTTGATATCTGACTCCAAAGCCAAAGTGAATTCGTCACTTAATAACAAGAGATGTGATGAAAAAAGAGCTACTGTAATACTTTGTCCAAAGGATCAAAGTATTGTAAACCTAAATTAATAAAATGGATTTACTACTTTAAATTACTGATGGATTTAATAGCAGGGTTCCCTAGATAGAATATGGGCAAAGCAAAAAGATCGGGAGGTTGCTACCTTGTCTGAGTGGGTAACATCCTTGAAGTAATTGATTCAAATATAAATCAGCCAATTAAGAAGGGTGGTGTAAAAAATCATCATCAGTCTACATCAATTCATATATTTAGTCCGATATTCATTACCAATATGTTTTTGTGACAGTTGATAAGGCTGTAATAAACATTATTTTTATCTGGAATAAACACTATAGACTGCTTTATACATTATAAAGGCGTGGAGACCTCATGGAATAGAACGGCTTTAAAAAAAAACTCAAAATAATAACGAAGGGTGAAGCTTTATTCTAATGATACGAAAACAAAAGTAACTAGATTTAAAAAATCTAGTCCAAAATAAAACAAGCAACGTAACAGCAATTTGCATTTTAAAACTACAATGTCAGGTATTGTGAATCTAAATGCCCAGATTAATTTGGCAATAACAATGCGCCTTTTGAAATTGCAGTCGATTAGCAGGTTTTTACACGTTTTAGCACGGTTTGGGATGATATATCATTTTTGTCCATTTTGTAGCATGTTTTGAGATGAACTTAACGTTTAGTTTTTGTTATTGTCCTGTTATCCACAGGGTCATGACATTTTACTACTTGACCTTAAATTTGTGTTGGCCTTAACTTCTGTTTACTGTAACTGAACTGTTCATCAAGTAAATGAAAAGTTTCAGCAACCTGTAGTGTTAAATTTACTTAGCAAAAAAGTTGAAGATTGTGATATCTAACCATTGCAGTGAATACTAAAACTCCACAAAGATCCATAAAACTGCGTTTCTTAACATGTTCGTATACATCAAAACCTACACTGAAACAACCAGTATTTTGAAAGTTATTAAACACGGGCTCCTAAAACAATAAAACAAATTCAAGTCTTTATAAACAACTAAAGTTCTGAATATGTTTCGAAACTCAGCATCCTCATAACCTTACATTTGTCGACTCTCTACACAACCATCTCCCATTTACATCTAAAACACAGACTTCACGATTTTACGCCATAACTCAACTTACTTAATCATCAACGACTCTAAATCTAACAAGAAATATATTTAAGTCCAATTCTCTCAAAGTAATATTTAATGTTTGGAGGACATATTTTTTTAACTAATTGTGCTCTTCCCATTGCCGAAATGTGTATGTACTGTTATGAGGCCGCGTCCCTAGAAAACCTGCTGACGAAAAAAACAAAGACAAAGGACTAACCTTTAATTCCGCATTCAGCAGCATTGGTTATGTCTTATTAGTCAGTAACGTTCTTTCAAATCCAGGCATTGCCTTAAACAACTGCTTTTTTGAATACAGCTAAGAACTTTCGCCGAAGTAGCTGAATGGACAAAACCTGAAGATGTCTTGAATCTAGATGCATTGGGACTAGTTTTTTCAGTAATAGTTAATTAAAAACAAAAAAGCTTATGTTGTTGAATATAGTCCGTAGAACTGTAACATAGACGCTTATGTAGAAAATACGATTTTTACCTTGCTGTCCTTTGCACGTGCTCATACACTGAGGTGGTTATTAAGACTTCAAGATTTAATAAAACTAGAACTTTTAACTGCATAATGGTGGGCTGATGTTCGATATTGCCAGATGTACGGATACTTTACAAGAGAAACATCTTTTGTCAGCGATATTCTTTATAAAGAAACAATGTATGTTTTCTTCACGACTAAAATGTGTCTATATTAACACTCTCAGCTGGTCAACACTGAAACAAAAGTTTGAACAATTGTACCTTTAAAGGTCATCAGCATTGGTTTAAAGCATTTTATATGTCACTTATGCGAAACAACAAAATGAATTGGATTTTCATTTAAATAATGCTTTTTACTCAACCCCGCCCCCTATTTATATAATCAATCCTTTGAGACCTCAGTGATGCAAAATAAACTTAACAAACATACTAAATCACTCCTGAGACATTCACAATACTACTAAAAACCACATTACACATATTAAATCACTTCTGTAAACTTATAAAATGCAAAATAAAACCACAACACCATATAAATTAAGACCTAATTAAGAGATGCTAAATCAACCCTGAGACCTAATACATGCAATTTAAAACCAGGGAAATAAAATGTCTGTATGACCAAATAAATATTGTGACTTCAAGATTAGGTTTTATGCAAGATTAGTCAGTATTTGTATAAATTAAGTAAATGCAGATTTTGGACCATGTACTCTTTATTACAGAAAATTTTCTTATTGGTTTTAGGGACTAAAATAGAGAAATATCACATGTGTTTACTACTTTTATTGAGTATTCTTTACCAAATTTGGATATTGTATAAATAAACAAACAATGATTTTTTAAAGCCTGAATATCAGTAAGAATATAAATCAACAGTTATACTACTCTCTGCTGAATATTGTATATCAAAATAAACCAATAAATCATAAATATTGTTTATGTTAATATTTACTTTTAGTTTTAATGAATTTATAGTTTTAAACTAAATACATTTTATTTTACATTTTATTGTTCATGCTATTTTAATTTGATAACAGAACGCAGTATTTTCTGTCAAACTAACTTAGTGTAGTATATTTTTCTTTTGCGAATGCTGACGAACTAAGGAACCTTTAGTTTTGCCTGTACAGCGGATGCGGACGAACAAACGGTTTCTTTTTACTTGTTTTTTCGAATGCGGACGCAAGATTGAACGAATGAACGGACGAACGGACGACTAACGAACGGACAGTTCTATATACTTGTTTTGCACATGCGGATATACGAACGAACGTGCTAATGTACGAAAGAAAACGTTATACGAACGAACGGAAAGCGAAAAACGAACTCAAAAATGTTTTACGTTTCATGAGTGTACATCTTGTTGTTCCTGATTTGATATGGGGGACTGTTTATCATTTCCGTTGTTGAGCTCTTAGAACTCTGCCAATATCGTTCCATCAATATATAAATACAGCTTATTTTGTTTATTGTTTGCAATATAAATTACAAAAATGCTTCATTTCTGATTTGCTTAATAGCTGTTCAAAATAAAAATCACAACATTGTATTTTATGTTTTGTTTTTAAAAAAAGGAAATGAACGCAAATACATAAGAATATTTCTACTTCACGGGCATTATTGTCAAGACATATGTCTAACAGAATGAAACAATAGGTTCCACTACTCCAAACAGAAGACATCTAAGAGATACAACAAACTAGACTCCAGGACAAACGTTAGTTTTCAACTTAAACATTTTGCTATTCGAAAGTAACATTCCAGGAGCTGCGGCATATTGGTGTTTATATTTCACCACCTAAGCCTTATTCTAGATTCTGCGATCTTTAGTGCGAATTTTCTAAACTTGTCACTGTAGTATACTACTGTGCTACTCTATCAAGGGTTTGTTGTACCTAGGTTTATTGTATCTTCAGAAGTTATATGACAGTTATCATGACTAATTGATTGTTAAGGTGAATCGACTTCTCTACTACAACTGGGCACTTTCCCTGTCATATATAGTATTTTCACTCCTGTATTTGTCCTTTAGACTGATTTTGGTCCAGAGCACCTGTATTACTAATGGTTTTGTTCTGTTTGGGATGCTCACTTTGTGGGTTTGCGTCTTTGGTGTTTGTTACGTGTTCAATTTATTTGTTATAATCCGAATTTATAATCGTCCCTTGCACTTGTTGTTGGTTTAGTTTCCTTGATATTGATTTACTAATACAAAATGAGTCAAGTGAAGACAAACGGGTTTATTCCCAAACGTGAATAAATATCGCAAATTAAACAAAAATAATCGTTTTCCTCAAAATGTATTAAATATACCACACCCAATATGGCGCAATTTGTACAATAACGTATTCTATGTGCATTTAAATGGTTTTTTTTTTATCGAAGCTTAATGAAGTAGTTTGATATTAAGAAAACATAACAACTTTAAAAAACTTAAGCAGGATTTAATACGATGTTTACTAAACTTACTAGTATACCGTTAAAGCTAGGCGAAGCAATCACACTTGAATGACGTGACCGAGCTGCATGTATATCGTAAATCAAACAACAACCAAACATAGAGAGGACTAAGAAAGTATTAATTGTGTACACTCGTCTTACACAAAAACGCGTAATGCGCTAAGCACGTACCTTCATTTTCCTAACCTCTTAATAGACCTATTTTAGAAAACATTTCCTCTTGAAACAACATTAATGTAATTTTTGGGAGCTACGTAATTACAAGTGTGAGTGCAAAACATTGTGTTTGTTATTTGATTAATAGTTGATTTTAATATGCTTCAAGGACGTTTATAAAAATATTGTATTCCAAAACTGGCATTTTAAACGTTGACTTCTATTGGTTAATGTATATGTTTCCAGTTTGCAATCATGACATGATATGATTTATAATCAGGGATTGACAGTTTATATCTCAGTTGATATCCTGATTGAAAATATGGCAAAAATTCACTGTTATGAATAACTTCTATACAAAGTAATTTGTATAAGATTCCTATAAATGCATCCTCAATGTAAATTATTCTCACATATGGTAAACTCAAAGCCATTTTGTGAACAACTTTCATATTCGTAAGAATCGTTCCTCCGATTAAATATGGTGGAAAGAAGTCGAATGGGTAATCATCGTTTGATATGTAATGCTTTGATGATTTATCGCTGTAAGGCCTTGACAATGCGAGCCGATGTCCAATTATCTTCATATCTGTTTTAATTATATTGTTCTCTGCAAATTGAAGCAGGCGCAATGTATTGACCATTCGGTCATCGTCAAGAAAGTGCACATAGCGAGTTTGTATTTTACTATCTACTAACCAGATAATTGAAAATACTGTCTTGTAAACAAGGTTTCGATAGTTATCTATCATATCGAATTGGAGTATATCTTGGTATGTATCCAACAACAAAAAAAGTTTTCAGACGCAATGACTTATCGGAACTCCATGTTTTTCGTATAGCCAATCGTTGGTAAAAATTTGCAATATCAGATTTTACAACGTATACGATATCAAAAACTTCACATACAGAGTATCTGCAAAATTCTTTCGATGGATCTTTTACAACACTATACTTCTTAGTTATGTTGTTAAATAGTTGTGCTGAAGTCAACCCATTTCTTTCAATTTCCTGAACTATTTGGCGTACGTTGTTTATCGAATAATTAAATCGCAGAAAATAAAACTGTTCACCTGTTATCAGATTTTTAAACAACAGTAAACCAAGTATCACACATAAAGCCAGTAGCACCTTCCTTCCACAAAAATGATATAGAATGATATAAGCGTGTTCGTTTTTCAATTAATTAATCATATTGAATGACATAGTCAAAACAGAAGATTTGTCAATAAATTTTTAGCTATAATATTTACACCAAAAACTTAGATAACTAGGTCATTTAGATTTGATGGGTTGTGATTTGAATTTATAAAATACATTGTTTCTGGTGTCATATCTATGCGTTACTTGGTAAGAGTTAGTTCTTTTACTCTGTAATTTGAGAAAAAAGTATAGCTTAGAAAAAATGACTACTCTGAAGTGTCGTTTGTTTTTGTTTCCTTATATATAATTCTTAAGCGTGTTTGTTCAATTATTTACAATTATTTACAAAAACCTATCCTTAAGTTTAATAAGTAACACATATTATTCGGAAATGTTTTACATTGTGTTTTAAGGGCAATAACTGCCGATTATACAATTTCTCAAATATGATACGTACAGACAACGACAACGTCTTGGGATATCCGTGATAACACAAATCTTTGTCCTGTTCTCTTTTTACTTATTCTGATTCTGCATTGCTCTGAAATGAGAGAGGATCAAAATTTGATGTTCTTGCCTTACAGAAATTTTCCTAAATAAGTAAAGCAAGTATATGTTACTTTTCGACGTGTGATTCGTTACGATGTAGAACTATATAGATCGGTTTTTTGCGTCTCACCAAGACAACTAAAAACGGTTATAAAGCCTTACGCCACATCTTTTGAGTAACTATATTCAACATTCATATTGTATACACGTAATGTTAAGTATGTGCTATGTTACAATATTATATAACCGTCAACTCATTATAAAAGGCACAAGGGAGTTTAACACATGAAACACAAATTAATTGAAAAAAGGTTCAGATATTGTATATGTTAAAATAATCAGTCTTTATACAAACATCCCAGTTAATGTACAGAGCAGATATTTTAACTTGCTTGTATTCACTATAGAGCAAATGTGTCTTTGCTTTCGTTTGTTTGGTCTTTATCCCATCAATGTTTTACGATAGGCAACAATAGAAAAAAAAAGAAATATGTTTAGGAAAATGTAATTAGAACTTCACTAGGCTTTAATTCCATTCTGGTAGGTCCAGTGACTTGTTTCTTTGTAACGACACTCAACAGGTTCTTATTAAAATCGTTTATTATAAATAGTTAAGCGAATTTTCAAATTCTTTCTTTTTTAGCATATATAAATATGATGTCAGCTATTTTTGTTGCAGTATGCTGTAAACTACAACACTATTTTAATTGATCAAAAAATACTGAATATTGATGTATATTAATGTCTGCTTTTAGAAGTTAGTAATATTTTTTTTAAAACAAAGATTACACAATTGCTTTAAAACGAAGACAGATGGCACATTGTGTTACCTTGTTGAATCCTTATATCCATATCCATATCTAATTGCTTCACACAAATACAATTGCATATCAGGATTTTTTCTTCAATGTACATTACAGCTCTTTGTGCTGAAGAAAAGTTGTTAAGGTAGTAAGTCTACCATTGATCACGTAGTCTGCGTGTTTGAGTCTCAATGCGGGCAGGTTGCACTCGACTCCAATCTTTATTAATAGTTTCCTTCCAAAGGACCTCCTTTCACAGAAACCCATGTTTTTATTAAGTTTTGATAAAACAGAGGTAGTGTATGTTTTTCTAACATCTTTATAGATTTTATGTTCATTTCAAATATTAATAAATTTTTGCCAAATTTGTTAAAATAAAAATTAGGTATTATAGACCAGTTATCCCTTTCAACTTTGTTTTCCAGTAGTCGTAGTATCCATTTAATTTTTATTGCTTCTATATATTTATCAATGTCTATCATATTTAATCCACCATCTAATATGTCGCTGCGTAATACTGATCGTTTAATTCTATCTTTTTTACCATTCCAAATAAATGTGTAATAATATTTTTGAATTTTTGCAATATATCATTTGGAATTACAATGTTTGAGGCAATATAGATAAGGTTTGGTATGATCCGAGATTTGATTACTGTTATTTTCCCAATCAAAGTAAGTTTGAATTTTTTTCACATTTTTCTAATTGCTTTCAGTATTGAGATGTTGACATAATTTTGTGTCGTATCCAAAGTAATATCGCAGTGCTTTTATTGGGTTTATTGTCCAGTTTATGTTTTCATATTTGTCTTTTGTGTGTTTAAGGGAACATAATCCAAATGCTACTGTTTTATTTCGATTGAGTATAAGACCCGAAAAACTTCCAAAAATTTCAATTATGTTCATAGCAAGGGTTAGATCTTTTAAAGAGTTCTGAAATAAAGTTGTGTCGTCAGCTAATTGACATATTTTTAAAGAGTGTGTCTTTCCATCTAGTTAGATTTCAATACCTTTTTAATTTTTGTTTTCTCTTAATATCAGTGCCATGATCTCTACTGCTAAAACAAATATTATAGAGGAGGCTGGACACCCTTGTCGAATTCCACGTAGGATCGTAAACTGTTTTGAAACCCACCCTTTATTTAGTATGCACCCTTTTATATTAGTATATAGAATTTTTATGTAAGTTTTTGTTAATGCAAAATTTTTTTAGACCTCCTATCATGAAATCCCATTCTGGGAATCAAACGCCTTTGTAAAATCTAAAAACAAAATTGCACCATCAACATTAAATTTCTCTGAGTGATCAATCACATCTTGAATTTGTCTTATGTTAATCCAATATATCGATTTTTAACATATCCTTTTTGGTCAGTATGTATAATTTTGGGAAGTATAGGTTTTGATCTTTGTGCCAGTACATCGGTTAACAATTTAAGGTCATAATTTAGTAAGGTGATTGGTCTATGATTGTCAAAGATAATAGGTCCCCCTTTTTGTATATGAGTGAGATTGCTCCTATTTTTGAGTATTAGTTAATTCCTCCTTTTTATGCAAAAGTTAAAGACTGGTATGATAAGGTTTTTTATGTCTTTCTAAAAAGTTGGATAAATTCTACTTTTAACCCATCAATTCCATTAGCTCTGTTAATTTTATTTGGAAAATTGATTCAGTACATTCCTTTTCAGTAATTTCAATTTCACATAAAAGACTGTCTTCTTCAGGGATTGTAAATATTTTCTAATTGGTCTATATATTCTTTTATTTGGGACAGGTTAGGTTTTTTGTTGAATACAGATTTGAATAATAGTTAACGTCTAAGTCTTATATTTTTTCTTGGTTAAATGTTACGTTTTTGTGTTTGTCATAAAGTTGAGTAATGGTTTTTTTTACTTTGTCTTGTTTTTTCTAATCCGAAAAAAGGAGTTGTTTTTTTCTCCTTCTTCAAACCATTTTACCCTTGATCTTATTTGACTCCCTTTAGCCTTTTCATTATATAATATTTCTAATGGTTTTTCTATTTTTTCCTTTTCTAATGCAAGACTATTTTCATTGTTATTATTGTTAACTTGATGTATTTTTACATCAATTTTATTGAGTTTAGATTCCAGTTGATTAATTTCGTCTTTTTTGAATTTGACTTGACTTTACAGTAGTTTATTGTGTTATCTCTAACTTCAACTTTGAAGTTATACCGTAGGGTATCAAGATTTTCATATTTATTTTGTTTGATACAAGTTGTGTATTTTTCGATGAGTTGACAAATCATATTTTGATCATCCTCATGTTGAAGTATGCTGGTATTAAGTTTCCAATACCCTCTCCCTTTTATGCTTCTATTTATATTTAATTTCAGTGACACACTGTTGTGGTCAGTATATTGAATTACAATTGGTCTAATGTCACATGATAAGCAATTTTTATATATTTCAGTGCTGACAAGAAAATAGTCTATTCTAGTTGCTTCTGTTTTATCTTTTCTACGCCAGGTATATTGGGTTTTTGTTTGATTGTTTTCACGACAAATGTCTATTAATTTTAGTGATTTTATCATTGTTTTTAGACCATGCACTGGTTTATCAAACTTTTTACTTATATTTACAACTTGTGCTTTAGTGTCATTACAAGTAAGACAATCATTAAAGTCACCCCAATTAGAATTTGACCTAAGCTGTTGGTATTTACAAAGTTTGTGACATTTTAAAAAAAAAGGAGTTTCTTTTTCTGTATTATTGGGAGCATATATATTGCAAATGCAATATATGTTGTCATCTATAACATGATTCGTTCTTCAGAGTCGTGGTGATAATCAATGATTGAGTGATTAAGATTAGGTCTTATCCAAATTGCTACTCCCCTAGCATTGCTTACTCCGTTACTTAATAATATTGTGCCTTCAAATTGAGTTTTCGATTTGTTCTGTGAATGGGTTTCTTGTATCAATAATATATAACATTTTTTTGTTGTTTTGTCCATTCTATTAATCTATTTCTTTTTGCAGGTTGCTGTAACCGATTAGAGTTCACAGTACACAGATGAAAATGTTTCCTAGCCATGTCATTGTAAAAAGGGTATGTTTATAGTTGTTTTAAGTTATTTTAAAACGGTTTATGTTTTTAACGTGAATATATTTAAAGACATAACTTATCATGGAGGTGTTTAAGTTAATTATTACTTTATTACATTTATCTTTTAATTTTTTGTTATTATTTCTTAAGTCATGTTTTACATACGTTAAACATCTCAGACATACTGATAGCAATAGTAAAAAAGTACATGCATATTTTAACCGATAGTAGTGTCTGACAAAAAATGTATAAACATATATATAAATAGTACATGTGTTGATAACATATTCATGTGTATGCATGTCTGTGAACTCAGTTTTCATTTTGATATAAATAATCATGAAACACATTACAAAATAAACATGTATTTTGATGTAATTTTTGTGATTATAATTACATGTACGGGACTTTACAATTTTATTTTCCAGAGATGTTTTTGATGAACACATAGCTATTGAATTGAAGGAGTGTTGAGATTGTCTTTGTTGACAAGGTAAGTTTGTATTTTTATCTTGCATTATCATAATATGCCAACAATTTAGTCTTTTTGTATGGACTTGGTTGTCCATTATGACTAATTTTTTTTTACTATATAAGCATGTTTGCAATTTACAGTTTGTAAGTATATGTCGACAGTTCAATTGATATATGTCTACATTTAACAACTCATATTTGTTATTAATTATAACATCTTTACAAAGCCTCATTGAGTATATGTACATTGAGTTTGGTGACCAACAGGCCATAGTTGGGGTCATCTTATTGACTTCATATGCATGTTTAGCTATGACTGCTCTATTGTCTAAACATGGATATGTATGCATAAATAAGTGAATTAATATGTACACAAAATGGTGACATGCATATACATATATTAGTGAATAATACATGTAGTAATGATAATGGTTTAGTAATAAACTATAGTACATATGTACAAAAAATAATTTTCTAGTCAGGATATGATGTGTTTGTGAAAGGTGCATTTGCAAGTGCTGCAAATATTGGTGAATTAATAGAGTATAATATTTTGTATCACAGTGGTGATGTGTTTCTCTATAAGGGAAGCTGTAAAATTTTTTACAAAATATATTTTTATTTTGTAGTTTTAGAATTGTGTGGATCCATGAGAATGCCAAAGAATTATTGATGTCTTGATAAGTGTCAGTTGATTTTGCCGAGGAGCTGAGTTGATGAAAATATCTGGATAGTACTTTTTCCAACATTAGTAATTTGGTTTTGGAATTGAGTGAAAATAACAGATGACATAACTGTATAAAATACAGTGGAAAATGTGTAGCAATTAGTACCATGACAATTTATGATTTTAAAGGGAATAACAGTTTTGTTACATCATGTTTTTTTATAATTTTCAGGCGAAAGTACACTATTTGTTCTTGTCAGTTTTTGTACGCTTCACAGATACTCCCACGGCTTCTTTTAATAATTCAGTTGGAGTGATTGGAGATTTCAGTACATTAGTCTTGGACTTCTGTCGCATTGAAGTTTCATCACTTCGATTTTTTTTTGCAAGAAATTCTTTAATATTTGATTGTTATACATTTTGATTCTTTTTTGGTTTCCATTTAGGATTCTTTTTAGCCGGCTGCAGTAAAGATTGTGATTGTTCAAAGTCTTGAGTAAGACTGTCGTCCTCCTCCTGGATTGTTCCTTTTTTTATCAAGTTCATCGTCAACGTTACATGATTTATCATCTATTTAATCGTCACTTGAATTGTCAGATTTATCGGTCTTATCTGAAAAGACATTTTGTGTGTATGTATTTTGCTTGAGACCTTCCTGCTCACACTGCTTGCATACCAAGTCGTTCGGACAGCTACTTATATTGTGACTTTTTGAAGGCATTTAGTGCAGGTTGCTGTGGGATTATTGTCTCTGGGTTGGCCAGGGTATATTATTGTTGCTCTGTATTTTCCAATAGGAATTAACCTGGGAATGTTTCTGACAAAGGACCAGAATATATCACAATTCTCCAGTAAGACAGTTCGTAAGCATGTTCTCAACTAACCCTTATGCTTACTTGACAGGATTTAGCAATGGCTTACAGACACATGTGTTGAAAATAAATATCCGAATTTAAGACATAATAACTTACGCCTATTGTACATTTCTATTCTACAATAATGTTTTCTGCAAACGGGGTCATGTCGTAGACTGTTAATGATTTATTCAATAGATATATATTAAATTCTGCATTTTAGTTGTTGTATTTTTTTCGGGTAATTCAAATAAAATATTTAAAACAACAATAAAGTCATGCTTGCTTTCTTTTGTGTCTCTGCGGTTGTTTAAATTGATCTGTTAATTCAGTGACCACCTTGAAGGACATGTGACAATCTTGAAGGACACATGTTGTTTATTAAAATACAGGTAATCTCGCCACACTGGTCAACGAACAGGTGTATTAAACATTGGGCGACGCCATCTTGTTTTTTTCCGCGATCATAATGTAAAAGGATACAATTATAGTTATGCTTTTATAGATAATGTCTTCTGTAAGGAATTCTCTAACCACCACCCCCACCCCGATCGTAAATGTGGAACTTTCTACAAGCGAAACAAATTGTATTTTTATAATTGTCTACAGTGACAGGCAACATTAAAATTATACACCCACCGATTGGTATACTATATCGCATGGAAGTGGATCGAGTGTGCCGATTTTTTAAATTTACAATATCAAGTTAAGCACTTAACATAATAAGCTAGAAAATTAAACTAAACTGGGACTTCAATAATTACGAAACAATCAGTAAAATTTAATTAAAAATGAAATAGTCACTTCCTTATAATGAACAATGTATTTTTAAAAAGTTTTACACATTATTATTTTTGTAATTATTATTTCTTAGTTTTATTTCATGAGTCGCTGTCATTGATTTGTTAAAAAAAATATTCGATTATTTGCTGAAGTAATTTCTTCACTTTCAACAAATGTTTGTCTATATCATATCTTCCCACTTTTTTAGTTTTGAGAAGTCACAGGAGACTCTTGTAAAAGTCTCTTACTTTCGGCGATGACTAGTAAGGGCAAAGTCGAGAACATGACGCATGGCTCTAATTACGAGCCTTGTATACTTAATGTCTATCTATTTCGTTATAATAATGTGACAATATCTTCTTCTGGTCACAGATTTAGTCTAATTAAAATGAATACGGCCAGTGTCAAGCCAGGAAACAAAATATTTTAGCTTAAGTGCACTAAACAAGTAAATAAAAAGTCTGAAATATAGATAACATATACAGTTACATCACAGTAAATACTATGAAGACGATTTATACTTCAGTATAAACATTACTTTACTCTTCTGTCCTTTTTGAAATGAATTTGCAATCAATTTCGTGCTTTAGATAAATGCATTTTTATTTTCTCTGGATTTGCCATTTAATATGCCACTATTAAATACGGTATAATTGCATATATTTATCCTTAAATATATATTTATGAAAATGCACATATTTAAGCACCATTTTGTATATAGATACCGTTAATTCATCAACTTTGCGTGAATTAGTTTATTTATGCATGCACATGTCACAGGGCGAAATGACGCTCAAAACATGATTTCAAACCAACTTCTTTATTTCATACTGAAAGTATACATATATAAATGAATTTGTAAATACCTTTCTTATACAATTATTCTAAATAAACACTATATTATGAAAAGGAATGAATTTATAGTAAATAATACAAATATCAACTGTACCTGAAAGTATAAGGAAAAAGTGAATGGTTCCCTCCTCCGTGCTCCGAAATTAGAAAAGGAGTGAATACCGGGATAAGCAAGTCTGAATACTTATATACCCGGTAGTTAGTGGCGGGAATGCATGCTTTTAAGTGCTTAGTTGGATATGTGCTTTACTGTTAGTTATATAATACTTGTCTGCAAATGCGGTCAAGTCCGTAAATTTGTCAAACCGTCCGTACTGAGTGATAAATGAATGATTTAATGTATATATGACGAATTAGTTAAACGGAAAATATTCCGCATATATAAATTCAACACACCCTATTCTACAGTAAGAATCAAAATCATAAATCCGGTGACATATTCCCGTGGCAAGGTGAAAATTCGTCCCTGAATTTTTATTATATGAACAAATGATAACTAACTAAAATTAAATGACAAAATTTATACACACAATGGCATACATGGATAATTAGATGAATATCCTACATTCCATTCTACAATAGGCCGCAAGTGCAACTCTACTCTGAACGAATTTGGAAATTCACTCGCCAATGTAAAATATATTTACAGCAACATATATACATGTAGTTGGTATAGGCATGAACAGTATAGTACACGTTAGTATCAACTGCCCCATCCCAACAACCTCATCCCGCACACTGTGAAATTAAATTCGCCTCGTTCAGATACATAACCCGCTGCAAGTAACATGTCCAAGACTCGGCTAATTTAGCTGTCGGATGAACACCATCGACCAACTTTGAGAACTTTATTTTTATTTTTCTTGTGAACAAATGAGTGTAGAAAAGGTGTTATCATACCATTTCCAATGTTCACTTTAGTAATAAACCTGTTCACGTCAAACAATATCTCATGCAATTTGTTTTGCATTTCGGGATAATCTGCAAGATGTAACAAATAATCCGTCTTGCCAATGTTCCGTCTATGTTCATTCCACATACAAAAACTAGACTTAGTAATAGTAGTAAACACACCTTTACCTCCACAACTTTTATTTTATGCTCGCAGTCTATAATTGATCTTTTCAACTTAGAAGAATGGTTTTACTACAATTTCTGAACATGATAATCGTCCAACGAAACTTTTCCCTCTACTAGACGTAAACACATAAGAGTGGGGATGGCATGCCATACCTAACAATGATAAATCACAAAACATTCACTTAATAAAAGTAACACTGAGAAAGAAATAAATATAATAAAAGGAACTACTGATACATAATAAAATCCTGATAACGTTCGGGAACCTTACGTTGTCTTGTCGTCCTACGTAAAACAGGTTCAGGCGACTCGGCAACCTCGAGTTCTTCGACCGTATTCTGACTAACTGATTCCTCTCCAACTGAATGAACTGACAAATCACTACCGATAGCGCCTAAATCACAACTATTCGCTGAAAGCGAGGAAGAAGAATAATTTTCATTAAAGCTAACAGAATCTATATCTGAAAATTGACTGACCCCCGACTGTCTGTTAACAAATTCCAGTGCTAAAGGATTAAGTGATGACTGAGATGATTCAGACGTACCTTTATAGCCAGGAATTATTAGTATATCGACATCACCGTCGTCATTTTCCTCATCTATGGGATCACTTACTTCGTGTATCAACTTGCCATTGTGATTAGTATCAATTGTCTCAGACAACTTACCTCTATTTCGTCTTCCGGGGACGCGTTCTTGGAGTAATATTTCATCAGTTGGTAGAGAACATATCGGTAATATCATGTTTCTGTGTACTGTTACCTTTTTTGAACGACCATATTCTGGTCTAAGAACATATACAGGTATACCTGGATCGGGTTGGGATTCTACTATGTAAGGGTCCCTTTCCCACCTGTTTTCGAGTTTATGCTTACCTTTAAATCCAACCTTTTTCAACAAAACTCGATCATTTTTCTTCAAATTTGAATGCCTAACCTTCAAGTCATATCTCACTTTGTGTCGTCTACTTGCCTTATCAGCTATCTTGGCTGCGGTTTTATAAGCAAACCTCAATCTCTTTTCCAGATTACTTACGTATGTTTGATGGTTTTTCCCTGATGAACCAGAGGAAATTCCCAGAAACGCGTCGATGGCCAATCTAGGATGCCAGCCAAACATGAGAAAGTGAGGTGTATAACCAGTACTCTCATGCCGGGTAGCATTGTAAGAATGGACAAGGGGCGCCACATAGGTCTTCCAGTCTGATTTTTTTTCTTCGTCTAAAGTTCCCAACATACTGAGGAGTGTCTGATTAAAACGCTCACACTGACCGTTACCACCTTGCGGGTGGTAAGGGGTTGTTCTGGACTTCCTTATGTTAGCTAACTTGCATAACTCACGTATAACTCTAGACTCGAAATTTCGACCCTGATCACTGTGTAATCTTGCCGGAAATGAATAGTGTTGAATAAAATTCTCCCATAAACACTTAGCTGTCGTTTTAGCAGTTTGATTTCGTGTAGGTATCGCTATTGCGTAACGTGTAAAGTGATCAGTGATCACTAAAATGTTCTCATACCCACCTTTTGATTGTTCCAGGGAAAGATAATCCATACATATCAATTCAAGAGGATACGAAGTTTGTATATTTACCAATTCTGCTGACGTCTTGCACTTCGATTTTCTTAATATACAGTTCACACAAGATGCTACCTTGGTTTCTACATCTTTATCTACACCTGGCCAGAAGAATCTTGACTTTACCAAATATAATGTTCTATCTCTACCTTGATGTCCTGAATCATCATGTAAAGCTGTCAGAACTAAATCTCTATAAACTGATGGCAAAACAAGTTGACTTACCTTATCGTTATAAATACTACTGTGTCTGTATAATATACCGTCTTTAAAATGTAGTCTTTCCCAGTTTCGTAAATATCTACGGACGTCTTCTGGTTCTGAAGATAGTTTCCTTTTGGTAAGCTTATTTCGATCTTTCAGTAGAGCGATAACTCGACGAATTGCAGGATCTGCTTCCTGCTCCTTTAACCAACCAACAGTACTGAGATTTACATCATTTTCATCTATAATATCGACGTGCTTTTGCAACAAAACGGACTCAACACACGGAGAAGAGGTGACTAAACAAGACATACATACCGCTTTAATTGCATCATGGAACATCTGCTTAGTTTTTGGCTGTATGCGAGACAAGGCGTCGGCATCATCGTTCGACTTACCAGTTCTGTATATGAGTTTAAAATTGTAATTGGACAGAGCTGCTACCCACCTATGCCCTGTTGCATCCAGTTTGGCTTTTAAAAAAATGTAGGTCAACGGATTACTGTCTGTTTTTACTTCAAACTTACTGCCATACAAATACTCGTGGAATTTGTCCGTCACTGCCCATTTCAACGCAAGAAACTCAGGTTTATGAGCCGGGTAAAGTTTTTCTGCTCCCCGAAGACTTCGACTAGCATAAGAAATCACCCTGTCAATACCTTTTTGTTTCTGATATAATACAGCTCCCAAACCATCACCACTAGCATCAATATGTACAGTAAAGGGAAGGGTATAATCAGCATAAGCTAATACAGGTGGTGAGGTTAAAATCTGAATTACCTTGTTCATCGCTTCCTGTTGAACTTCAGTCCATGACCACTTAATCGGCGTCCTTCTCTGTCTTACCTTAGATTTCTTTTTATGTGTCGAATGACCGACTAATAAATCATTTAAAGGTTTCACAATCTTTGCATAGTCTTTTATAAAGCGTCTATAGTAGGACGTAAATCCCAAGAACTTCCGAAGGTCCTTTACATTCCTAATCTCGGGCCAATTTTTCACGGCGGAGATCTTATCCGGGTCTGTTTTGATACCATCCTTCGAAACAATGAACCCAAGATATCTGATCTCAGACTTAAAAAACTCGCACTTTTTACCTTTTAATTTGAGATTTTGTTCTTTTAATTTTTTGAAAACGGACTCTAATCTTTTAAAATGCTCTTCTTCTGTTTGTGAAAAAATCACGATATCATCAAGGTAAATTAAACATTCTGACAAATGCAACTCACCCATACAGCGCTCCATGAGCCTCTGAAAAGTAGAACACGCATTTACCAATCCGAAGGGTAATCTTACTGCTTCAAAGAACCCTAATGGACCTAAATTGAAAGCAGTCTTGGGTATATCTGCCTCTTTCATACCACATTGACAATAGGCTGATCTAAGGTCGAGCTTGCTGTAAAACTGGGAACCTGCCAAACAATCAAGTGTATCCGACACCCTAGGTATACTTCGGTTATCACGGATAGTTCTAGAATTCAATTTTCTATAATCAATACAAAATCGCAAGGACCCGTCGGGCTTTCGTACTAAGACAACATTACTCGAGAACGAACTTGATGATTCTCGTATAGCCCTCGCTTCTAACATCTCTCTTATATGTTCCCGGACTTCGTCAAACATACATGGTGGAATCCTTCTATAAGGTTCTCTAAATGGAGACTCGTCTGTCAACTTAATCTCATGTTCTACTAAATTAGTATACCCAAGATGAGTCGGTCCAGTAGAGAACACCGACTGCCATCGCAATATCAACTCTTCTAACTTACTTTTTACATTCTCCGCTGTGTGTGATAAATCTATTCCAAGCTTTTCTAAAACTTTACCTTTAGATGTTATTTCTTCCTTCTTTACCTGTTCTCCTTCAGTATTTGCTAAATCTGCATGCCTTACAACTGTAACTTCATTTAAACCACATAATATAGACTTTGGCTTAACGTATACCACCCTTGCCGTCATATTGAATACCCTAACAGGTATTCTACATTTACCTGTAGAATTCAAATGTACTACTCTGGGACAAATACCAATACTATTGTGACTACCCTCAATACTCTCGGTAACAGCTGACTGTATACCTGTTTGTGATTTACAAATACCGGACACTGTTGTCACCGACATAAGATTTATCTTAAGGGGCATCTTGTTAGTAGATTTTACTGTACTAACAATGCAAGCTTCTAAAGCTGAAAATGCCATATCCCATGTATATGGTAAATCTACCCGTGTAGTTAGTAATTTCATATACCTAAGTACATTGGTACCCATCACCAATGGAACAAACCTGTTATAATCTGTTTCAGGTACAACTAGTAACGGAACTTCGATAGACTGGGGGAGAAAACGTGTCCTAACACTTACCTCAACATATCCAGTATAAGGTAAAGATGTACCCTCGGCTACTTTAACTGACAAAATGAACTCATCTAAAGTCTTGACTAATGGAACTGGGTTCAGAAGTTGCAGTGCAGTTTCACTAATGGTAGAAACCATCGAACCACTATCCAGTAATGACTTACATTTCACGTCATTAACATAGACGTCTTCTTCATTTGCCTTCCCGACCATTCTGTCTAACAATGACTCATTGTTACTTACATTTTTACTTTTATTTTTACTTCTATGATCTTCTGATATAGGGCCATGTTTAACAAACTTAAGATCTCCAATTTGCCCTGCATTGGAGACTCCTGTCAGTTTAAATTACCCGATGTTGTCTGAGATTGTACT
This sequence comes from Limnoperna fortunei, assembly GCA_944474755.1. Lineage (NCBI taxonomy): Eukaryota > Metazoa > Mollusca > Bivalvia > Mytilida > Modiolidae > Limnoperna > Limnoperna fortunei. The sequence goes on from OX104116.1 coordinate 98,212,674, forward strand.
TTATCTATATTCTGTTCACTACCTCGTCCTCGGCCTCGATTTCTATAACCACTGCCACGACTAAAACGTTTTTGATTAGACTCACGGTAAGATTTAGACGAATTTGAACCCATACCCGGTTCTTGTGTTTTTTCTGCGGATGCTTTACTTTCTAATAATTCTAACCTCTTACTCATTTTGTCCATTTTTTAAAGAATATCGTCCAGCTTTACTGAATCTGTCTTGATACGCTGATGTTGAGCCTTAGTTGTCTTGGAAGAATTAGTCAACTCCAACTAGATTGCTCTGATCTCCTTTCTCAGCTCATCGAAATCAGTAATCGTATCAACTTTATACCTACTAGCATTTTTAAGTAGTGGATCTGAAATCCCTGACCAAAATTTTGACCGTAGCATACTGTTTTTAGCCTAACTGTTAAACTCACCTTTCTGTACAGCTGGCTGTATTATGGATTCTAAAACCATTCCATACTCAGCTACAGACTGGTTTGGTTGTTGTGTTTCCATGTAAAATTTCTCTAGTAACGCTTCACTAGAAAATACATTACCATAAACCCCTTCTAATTTGTCTACTATCTGCTGAGCTGTACAGTCCTCGGGTAATGATAACAATAAACTACGTGCTTTACCTTTCAATGCCATTCTAAGTCCCTGAGCCACAGAAGCATCGGTAAACCTTTGATCTCGTAATACACAACTGACCTCTAATTTCCAACTCTCAAATGACAAATCACCCTTTTCATCACCAGAAAAATTCGAGAACCTTGGAGTATGAAAAACTCGACTACCGGTAGAATCGGTAACAAATGAACTTCCCCTCATACCAGCAGTATGAATAAAACTAGAACTTCTACCAGGTACGGGAGGAGGTGGTCGAGGTGGGGCAAGCTCAGACTTAACCTTGGGTGTACTATGAACCTGTCCATGCCCTTTCGACACCCTATAATCAGTATGTGTGTGTAAAAACTCTATCATTTTTTCTATGTCAGCTTTTCGGTTAATTCTGCTTCAGCCTCTAGTTGTCCCTCAATATCCCTAACTACTTCTTTAGCCATAGCCATGATCACTAGTACACTAGTATCACCGATAAATATCAGTAGAATGAAAATTAACCAATATTTTCAGTTAAAAAAAACAAACAAAAATATTTACATATGAATAAACAATGAAATGATAATGATGATAATGAAATAATGAATACTCACCGTCACTTGTCAAAAGTAAAACGTCTTATGTACTTGTCAATACTAGAAAGTGCAGGTATTAGTTTATTCTGAAATACAGAATTGACATGTTAATACATTGAAGTATTTTATTAAACATACACTATCTAAAAATTTACAATAAAGTTAACTTGAAATTCAATCAAAGTTCTAATGAATTGATAAATTAATCTTTACTGTTCATCAGTTGTTATTTTTTTATTATAAAACATTAAAGTTAATTTTACAAACGTGTAAGTCTGCACGAATCAAGTAAAACTGTCTGGACGTTACGGTTGACGGACTTCTGAATGGAACACCTGTCACAGGTAATCAATATCCAATACACAATTCCGATACACTGGTAAGCACATCGAGTGTTGAAATATAACAATTCAAATAATGAAAAACGATTCACTTCTTGATTTTGCTGAGGAATGCACTAACACAATAGCAAATGAATCTAAAATTGTGCTCCTCATAGAACACGGGAAATCTTCGAACTTTTTCGTAGAATACATCACCGGTGTATAATATAGATGAAGTCTGGTTTCATCATTGTTTTTTTTAACGGTAACAGCAAACTTAACTATTAAAGTAATTCTACGAAGATACTTTTCCAATATCAGGCTATATCGACATCAGAGAGGACATCACATCTTGTTGAATGTCGCATAAACTCCGGGATATGGAAAATTATTAAGCCAATGAAGACATATCTCAGTTGGATTTATTATCTCGGTGGAACCTCCATTTTGTCACAGGGCGAAATGACGCTCAAAACATGATTTCAAACCAACTTGTTTATTTCATACTGAAAGTATACATATATAAATGAATTTGTAAATACCTTTCTTATACAATTATTCTAAATAAACACTATATTATGAAAAGGAATGAATTTATAGTAAATAATACAAATATCAACTGTACCTGAAAGTATAGGAAAAAAGTGAATGGTTCCCTCCTCCGTGCTCCGAAATTAGAAAAGGAGTGAATACCGGGATAAGCAAGTCTGAATACTTATATACCCGTTAGTTAGTGGCGGGAATGCATGCTTTTAAGTGCTTAGTTGGATATGTGCTTTACTGTTAGTTATATAATACTTGTCTGCAAATGCGTTCAAGTCCGTAAATTTGTCAAACCGTCCGTAATGAGTGATAAATGAATGATTTAATGAATATATGACGAATTAGTTAAACGGAAAATATTCCGCATATATAAATTCAACACACCCTATTCTACAGTAGGAATCGAAATCATAAATCCGGTGACACACATATAGAATGTTATCAGGGTTAAAACTCATAATACTTCATTCATCATTCTTCATCCCTTATTCATCATTCTTCATTTTTTATTTATCATTCTTCATAATTAATTCATTAATCTTTATCTTTCATTCATCATTCTTCATCCTTAATTTGTAAATTCGCCATGTTTAATTCATTATTAATAATTTTTTCCCATATTATCAATTCGTAATTTGTATTTTCACATTTCTGTCTTCTTTTATCGCTATTTGTATTTCTTAATAAAAACAATACTAGTTTCGAATACGCATTTTAAAAAGAATATTGAATAAAGCATAAAGAAGTAAGAATAAAGCATTTCGTATATTGAATGAAGGATTCACAACATAGGACGAACGATACAGAATTTTCCACGAATAATAACGAACTACGACAAATGATGATCAACTACGACTAACAATGACCACATTCGACAAATAATGACCAACTTCGACGAATAATCACAACATTTCTCGCACTGCATCCAGTGCCTCTAAGCGTTTTTAAATTGTCGTACGTCTGAATGTTTTATTTTCTCAATCTTCAAGACACATTTTCATAGCAAAATGATGGAGGAAGCCGATCGGATATCGATGAAAAGGCAGACATGTAACTTACAAGTTATGTACTTTAATGTTTTACAGCAGTACCAATCAGCCATTGTAAACCGCGGTTAAATGGCTGACTGTGGGAAGCCACATGAGCCCGCTCTTGTATTGTCTTTTTGTAAGAAATATTTTATATAAGTCTTAAATTATATTTTGCTCTTTGTTTTATTATTTCTAACGCAATACTAAAACTTTTCAAATTTTCCGGGAGGGGGAGGAAGGGTGTCAAGATATCTTTTTCATTATTTTTGCCGATACCAAATTCTTTTAAACAAAAACTCTCTATTTAAACAATTAATTAATTATTGAAGTAGTATAATCTATAGGAATACGTATAGTATTCTTTTTAATTTTATTAATTGATGGAAATTCAGAGTTAATAATGAAAGAAATGTTTACTTAAAGGTGACATTTCAAGATTTACAAAAAGTAGCAGATGGCGTCCTGCATCCTTATAAGTCATATACATGGGTAAAATAGTATTTAAATATGTGAGATATGCCATACTATTTGAAAGGGAATTCACAAAACATACTAAACATTGGATTAGGTATAGTTGGGCCATTGGTATACCAATTAGTGTGACTGTGTCCCTTCTGCTGGTATCAGTCATAAACAAGCCATATATATTTGGTACCGTTGTTATTTTCCTTGGTTATCAATGGTTAATAAATTACATTTCCTTTAAGATTTCATTGATTCTCGTGTGAGCCATAAAGATCTTGCCACCTGTCTGACACCTTCACCCGTTTTCATATTTTGTCCTTATGATTCTTAACAACAAAAGCCAACATTAGTGCACAACCCCAATAAAAGAACATCGGTGCACTCTTTTGCTCCGGCGAGTAATCAGTGCCTGCTTCGAATTAGACATAAGTCGCGTTACTCATTGACATGTTCGTGTAAACGTTTAACCCTTGAATGATGGAACATACCTAGGTCTGATTGCATTTGAAAGATCAAGTGAATTGTGATACTGACAATAAAACTTACGAAAAGACACAATCCACAAATGTTTGTATAACTTATTGGTCAACAGTTGCGTTCAAAACACTGATAGCAAAATCTAACATAACAAAGCGTAGACGTATGTATACGTCATAATTTTCTCTGCTTTAAACTTCATGGTACATTACAAACCCTAAATAAAACCAAGGATCATTGTTTATCACTTCTTTTGTTCCTGGTATATATAGCTGAATCTCTATGTCAATTGGATTCTTTTTTCTCTCATCAGTCGTATACATTGCATATATAATATGTTGTTCTGCATTCATTAATCCTTGTGACATGTAGTAAAACACTCTATGTTTATATTGTTTTTCAAATGCTTTGAGCACTTTAGGCTTACCTAAAAACAAGCCACCACCTATCCAGTTCATGGTACCTAAAATAACGGATCTTGCGGACCGATTTGTAAGATTAGAATCAAAAACGCGTGTTACCCCAACCGTCTTATCATCAAAATCGTTTGGCACTTCTGAGTAAAATTGACAAGAACGTTGTGCCATATCCCGGAAATATCCTAAGTCGATCCAGCAATAATAATCCGCAGAAAAGTAGTTTGATTCGATAGCCTTTACAACTAAAGGCAGTTTTGAATGTGTCATACTGGTATATTCCGGTAAATATGTATTAGGATACACCTTTGGATATTCCGCTGATGAGTAAATTTTTGCTATTTCATGTTTTATTTTAAATGACCATATCTGTTCTTTCGAAAAGATTATAACTTTTGTTTTTGACGACATTTTTGCTCGTAAATGTGTACTGTATTCAGCAAATTTTTCAGAATCTGTGTATATAATCAACGGATTGTTCAAATATTTAAATGCCTGCATCCAAGACCAATATTTCTCTGCTGTTCTAATGGTGGAAGGGGATCCCTTTGGAAAATTCCCTAGATCAATATATGCGGTCACAACAGTGAGACTTTTGTTCTTGTTCTTCCGATCGTCGTGGTACTTGTGTTCATATTCTAGCGCTTTAATGCAGGTTCCGAAAACTTTTACTTTTTGGTCTGGATTTAAAAGAGTCCATACCAAGAGGAAAATGAAGACAGAGGTAAATACACCGATTAAAAAAGACCTGTTCAATTTCATTGCCAGCTTCTAATTATCATCTATGTCTGTAAAATATGCAAATATATATTTTTCAGTACTGTTTCAGTATAATGACAGATGTTAATATGAATTATATCTATTTTTAAATGTAACAGACTAATAGCATTGTAGTGTATATACCCTGTAAAATTAATCCTTAAGAAAACCTATGGAAGGATGTAATGTAACATAACAATAAACATTTAAACTTCGAAAGATAATTTCCTTACTGTGATGTTAACATCCAATATATAAAAATACAAAACAATAACTACGTAACCTCAGATTAATATAGTACTGATTATGAAAATTCATCAATGTACGCTAGTACATATAAATTGTGCCTATTTATATATTCATTTCGTTTAATAAAGATATATATGTTTTGTCCGGTTGTTTTACGACGTGGTACATAGTTCAGGTAAATAATGCGACAATTTTTTTTAAAGGGACATGGGTAAACATCCCTCTTGATTCAAAAGAATACACCGGTGTTAGTCATATATCTCTGACACTTCCTACATCTGCCTAAATTGGTAGTAAAACTGATAATTTTGTTGATCACTTAGTTATTTAATTCAATGCTCGGTGAAATCAAACAAAATTTTAGAAAAATACTATACGCGTGACGTTCAAATCAATCCTTTATTTAGCGTGTATCCAAAATCACTTGAGAGAAGAGAATCAAAAGAAACTCCGGTCAAGTTTAATCAATGTCAAATCAGTTACTAATTCCTTAAAGTTCAAATAGAGACATCAAAAACAAAGTTAAAAGAAATAATTAAAAATTGTTTTTTTCATTAATGTGGAATTGTTAGCATTTATCGCATGGAATACACGCTTCATAGATCGTCACTTATGCCATATATCTTTGTAACATAATAACGGATTTTCCCTTTGATCTTTTTTATAGATTAATCACACTTAATCTGTGTGTTGTGCAAAGTCATTCATTAACAGAACGAGCCTGTTATTAAACAATGGTTTTATGTCACCTGATAAAAATCTCCATTCAAATAGATTGAAGTAGGCGAGGCTTAGGAATAATCAACTAAATTTTATAGTATTAGCCACACCTCTATCCGTCATTAGAAATACCAAAATGAACTACATGATTCGTCTATACCGACCGCTAGCACTTGATCGTCTAACAACAATAATGTTACATCCATTTCAAATTAAATTCTCTTGATTGAATTATGTTACAAAACATATACACCACGCCTTGTACCAGTTAATCTTTTAAAACAACTCTGAGTCTCGTGTTGAAGGTTTATAAAATACTTATATGATGAGTTTTGTGTTACTCCAGAACCAACCTACAACATGTGAAAATGAAATGGTTATGTTGCATGACTTGCAAAAAGGAACAGTATGCCAGCTTGTTTAGATTAACCATCTGTTGGTCATAGATCGCAAAACTAGATATTAATGTAGTATAGATGAATACTGTTTATTTTTATCCAGATTTTACGCAGTTTAGTAACTTAACACTAATTTAATTCATTTGAAACTAACATTAACTTTTACATGTATTTGAACTGGATGAACGTAAGGAACCATTTGAAACAATCTTATTTTCAGTAGTTACAAAACAAACATTGTGTTTCTTAAAATCTTACCATGTGACAAACGAAACAATCAACAACAACCAAAAATAAACTACATATAGCTGTCAACACAGAAAACATAAAAAATGTGTTGATGTAATGAAAACAGAAATAGATGAATGAAAATAATACATACTATAGCAACAAATCTTACGTATTTATAAACACGTCAGAAAACACAATTCGTTCTTGCAATATACAGAATAGATATCATAAACATAATCACTCATGCGATAAGTGTAATAGTGCTGTATTATTGATGTTATTTACAGAACCATTAAATAATATGTCACTATTATTTACATCCACATGTACATGTATTGAAGGCTATTACTGGACTTATACTTACTTATCGGTAATAAACTGATAACTGATCAAAATTATTTGTGCGTAAATTTTAGCATTCATATATACATATACTTTTATGTATTCTTTTAGTGAAATTAATTGATCAATAACTTAAAACATTGATACTTAAATCACAAAACTATTTCTACACAAATTCCAGATTTATTAACTGAATTTATTAATAACATTACTGACACCTCTGTGTGAAATTTAACAACTCAAAATGGAAAGTTTAATGAATTGCACAATATTTGTTTAATTTCACTATAAATTGCACTATGACTATCTGTTAAAAAAAATGATCGTCGGTGCATTTTCTATTTCGATACGTTTTATACCATTAAATATTAAGTAAAAAATAAAACATAAGCACGAGACTCATGTTTCTTAGTGTATTATATATGTCGCTAAAACGATGAGAAATTTTGCTTTAGTAATTGTTATTACGTATAAAGTTGGTTTTTTATATCAAGAACCGATGGGTGTTTTAAATGTGTCATTTACGTTTTGCTAATTGCGGTTCACGAGTTGAACTAGATAAGCGACACGTTGATAGTTACTGTGTTAATTGCGATAACCACAAGCAATTACGAAATCTTCTATAGGATCTTCAAAAATATTTTTATCTCACGTCCAAGAACTTTAACTCTTACAACGTATTTAAGAACTCGTGTTCACATATTTGTTTTTCGTTTTTACTTAAATTTATTCAATGATAATTACTTTCTTCAGTTGGTTTTATTACAACCAGACTATTTTTAGATTGCATATTTGTTTATTTATTTATTTATTTATTTTATTAATTGATTGATTGATTTATGTACTTCTTGTCTGACAACTGAATTACAGGTATTATGTAAAAACAAAATCCACATCCTTTTTAAGGTGATAATAAAAGCAGAACATTGTTATTTAATTTTGCATTTTATTTAACGTACTTAACCGTGTACATATATAATTGAAAAAAACCATGCACATACGACGCATGCTTCTTGTGATACAAACGGTAAACGAATGCGATAAACGATAGAATAAACGATAAACCAAACAAAGCACGCTGGAGACAACCATACCATACGAATGCAACAATTGTTGAATATGGTGTTAAACACAATTTAAACAGATAAACTATGAATAAATCCGAGTTTCCACAACTATAGGTATGAAGATACTGTTTTATAAAAGTCAAATCAATTTGTCTGTTTACTTGAAAATCTCAATATGAACATTGCTGTAAAATAAACACGCCAAATCACTGACTCCTACTATTTAACCGAACAACGAGAGCCGTAAGAAACGATTACAAGTTATGATTCGGACAAACATGCAACACAAAACAAAATCTCAATACTAGACAGTGTGTAGGCCGCACCTCATGAAATCATATGTGGACTCAAGCAATTCGGTGGAATAAGCAGTGTCTATCTTTTATTAGCCAACTGTCAATCAATTAAGTCATGGTGATGACCATATACCTATAAAGAGATAACATTAATCTAGGTACACCATACTCCTGATAAACGAAAGTTGATTATTGAAAAGTAGAAGGCATCACATTTGTAGTATTGCAGGTCTATTTTGAGAAGAGAGTCTAAGTACGAAGCCGACCTATGTGTATTTAATTTAAGTGTATTGATAGTGTATTTAATTTAAGCTATTAAATGAACATAGTCATAGAATTAGAATAGCTACGGAACAAGACATTATCTTCACAGGAAAATATCTGGGTCAATGTACTTTTCTTTCTTTAGATAGCCTACTGGAAACTCAGCCTTATAAGAATACATAAAAGTTCGGGGATGAGAGAGGCACATTTAATAACCAATGTAAGATCATCCTTTAAAATTAGGATTGTTTACCTAGTTTTCTCTGTGACTCAAACTTCCTCCCCTTTCAAAATTTGTGCCATAATATAGTTAAAAATCATTGCCAAAAGACATACAAAACACAGTGTTTGGCCCGATGACATAGATGATAAAAGCTATGAATATGTGGGTGAAGTCGGTCTTTCATCCAACAACTGCTATAATAGTTTTATTTCTAATTCAAATTTAATAATTTCTTTGTACTGCTTAATCATTTTTTAGAATGTAATTCATAAACATCAGCTATTGTTTTTGTTTTTTTTTTACTTTTACTTATGATATCAAATGAACTGGTAACAACTCTAGGACATATTTTAAAAGGAATTCTAAATACTAATTTGCAGAAAAAAACAATGTGTATATGAGTGGAAAACTGCAAACACATCTCCAAGAATAAAACCACACTTATTAGTTTCTCACATTATTTATGAAGGGCCTCAATGGCCTAGTAGTTAAGGTAAATTTACTTTAACCCTAATTCTAACCCAGGCGGCAAAGTGTGATAGACTCTAATACTAATTAATAAGGATTGCAAGTTTTTCTGCAGCAGGTATGGGATTTTCTCCAGGTACCCTGCCTTACTCACTTAATAAAAACTGGACGCCATGATATAGACAAAAATGGCTAAAATTGGTATAAAAACCACATTAATACAAACATATTATCTATGCATTGTAATTAATCTAACTAAGAAATAAGTCATCGCTGTCCCAATTTTATTGATTATTTAAAAATGGGTAGGCATTATATTCATGAATATTTTGCCACGAGCGTTAGCGAGTTGAAAAATAAATGTCAAACATATGATGCTACCCATATTTAAATAATACATAAAACTGAGGCAGCCATAAATTATTTCGATTCTGATATAAAAATATGAAAATTTTACATGTCTTGCCTACATAAGTAACGATTTATTCTGGGTGCTTCAATTTCCGAGATCCTCCCTTGTTAATTTTTTTCTCGTGGAAAATTTGGTAGAAAAAAACCGGACGAAATATAAATTAAAAACAAACTTACATATTTGTTAACATTAGTTATAATTTCACAATCAGAACAAAGGACGAAAACAATTAAATGCTTCGTTACACCAGTCTGTCTGTGACTGTGTTAATGTGTTTGCACGATGAAAACTGCTTACCGCATTTGGTCGAGCTTATGTTACTGTTGTAGATCAAAATGGTGCAAATTTAAATCAACAACTATTTTCCACAGTTACTCTGCATTTTGAGAAATTCTGTTATGTTTCATTTTGATACAGTAAATTCTTTTTCGGTGAAGGCGGGAAAAGTCTCGCAGTTGGCGGAAAAGCATTGAACGTCATTGTAAGCAACGCAAAAAATGCAGCAATAAAGCAATAAAGCAATGTTGTAAGCAATAAAGTCTTCCTTTAAAATATGGACGTGTTATCTGTGAAATTTTTTTTTCTATTGGATTTTCGTAATACAGAGGAACAATATTGAATACTAAAGAAGGCAAACACAAACATCAGAACACAGGGTTGTAATTTTTTAAATGGCTGGAACATATGTTGGTATATATTTAAATAGAGGTTTGTTTCCAAAGCGTTTGAAGTATGTCAGATTAAAATCATATTAGAATCTCATAAAAAAATTAGCAGTAAACATTTTATTAAATGACCTATAATGCTCTACAATTTTCTTTTTGATGTGCGTACGTTGTATTACATGCATTAGTTATTTTAAATGTATGCAATATCCATGTAAGTACAGAGTAAACGACCTATATATTTTGTACGACTAGATATCAAGACTTTCATGATATTCAATTTGGACTGTTAATTTGTTTCTTTTGGTTAAATTTTTAAATAGTATTGTCCATACTTTAAGTAGAATTTGTCATATTTAAGCGAGAACCTATCTGCATAAATTCTTCTTGTTTGACTTTAAAAAATGTTAAAATAGTCATACTCAGTAGCCTTACTTTTATTGCATGTATACCTTTTTTCTCTTGAAATGCGGTGTTTCTATTCTTCATTAGGTTTGAACTAATAACTTCCGATTCTAATACAACTGCAATTTTGGGGCTGTTTCTTCCTGAATGACCAGAGATGGGGACTGAGGAAATGGTGAAGACATGACTGGAATACATCCTCGCGTGTATAATCGTCTGGCAATGGTGCTTCCTGTTCAATCACTGTAAAATATACTTACAGAATTTGTTTTAAACCAAAAAAATTGAAATACGTGAAACAAACTATAGAGTATAATGTGTTTTGCTACATCAAAATACAATTCGTATTATAATTTTTTTCGATCTTACGAAATTATAGTTTCGAGCACAAGGTGTCGCGGCATTTGGTTACCATTGTTGTGTTGAACTTGAGGGATCAGGCTTATTATCATCGATGCCTTCTTTGGCATGTTAAAATTTCTCGCAAAAGTGTTAGCAAGTAGTAGACAAAAATAGTTCGCGAACTGAAAAATGTAAACAAAGCAGACGATACAGAAATAACGGAAAAAAAGTCGAGTTCGCATTCAGTATTAATTTTGTTTAAATTAACTAAAATTTACGTTAAATTACTAAAACTGAAATATGTTATGCTAAATGAGAAACCTGCGTTTAAATTTTCAGCTACCTACCATCTGTCTCAACTCCTTCGATTCCCTCGAATGACGCAGTGTCTTGAAACATACTCACTCAACAGCGGCACTCAAAGGCTTTGTAGGTGATCCCCCACCAGTTTTGTTCATACATTGTTTTCTTTCCGTAGAGGCTTTTTAACAGCCTGTTTAATTAACCATTTGTCCCGCATTTCTTTGGCCGTTCTCAAAGAGTCCTAGGCACTTGTCTTTTCAGCAATGCTTTGTAATACCTCTTCCTTTTATTGTGTGTTAATGTATTTGACACTTTTTCTGTTACTAGTTTATAAAACTTATCTACTTTATTTGATTAACGTGCTCTTTGTCAATGGTAAAATTTGTTTTTTTTACAGTTTTTTTACAAGAATGTCGTCTGCCACGGTTGTTGATGTCAACAGGATATACATTACATAAATCTCAAGGCCATTTTGCTAGATATAAGGGGCACCTGTTAAAATTTAATCAGTGATTAAATATTTAACCATAGGTTAGGTAACCATGTGGTAAAACATTGTTCAACAACAGTATTTAACCCATGTGTTACATAACCACGGGTTAAAAATTTAACCACGTTGACCAACCGGCCCTGGCGGTTACATCAATGCACGGTAAACATTTATATCATAAAACACTTAGGATAAAGATCTGCAGAAATCAGTGGAACTAATATTATGATACATCATGATTTCTTACAAATATATTTTGAAGCCAGAGAATCCTTTGTAGTCCGACAGCATTTAATCTTTGCTCCCTGTGAATTCTAAAATAGAGGTAGTTCAAAACTGATAAAAAATGTATCGAAAATATTCATATTAATTCGACATAATATTTTAACAGATAAGCCTTCAAAAACAGCGTGATTTGCTTATTTTTGATACATGTTTTTTCGTATACTCATGTACAGTTATACATATGTAGACAGTCTAGTTTGTATCTTATCAGAGACATACAACTGATACGATTCGAATTTCTACTGGTTTTACTTTATTCAGGCAATATATTTAAGCTAAGGAGAAATATATGACTAAATCCCAGTGCCTCTGTCAAACTCGGGACCAGTCATTAAACTGGCATTATGATCAAAGTAGAAAACAGGATTTTTATATTTATTGTAAGGTTGGCTTGCTATTGGGTAACATATTCGATTTGTGTTTGTTTTTAACCAGGTTTACAATAAGTTAGTCCCTCAAAATCGTGTTGATGTAGTCATCATTAATGCAATTGGTAAAGCTATTCTTTTCCTTGCAATCCTATTTTTGACAACAATTATAAATAATGTTGGACACACATTAATCCGAGAATTCTCTCCAATAAAATTTTGGGTGGTTCTACTTAATATAAAACGCATCCAAAATTTTTTTCCTCCATTAAAATCTAAACTTCAATCAAATTTCGTTGTTTTGTCTGTGCAAAGTTCCCTATCGCTAGTCTAAATTAATTAATATAGCAACACCAAACATTTACCAAAATATGTCCTGTATCCTTGCGCAACTTTGGGACAGGTTGATTGAACGTCTTATAGGAGTTGTCTCCCTTTACTTCAGGGTAAAATGTTTGCCTTATCTTTTTCACACACACTTTAATTATTATGTCTATAAGTGTCATGGGGCTTTCACCATAGACCCTCATGAGCATCGACCTTGAAAGCGAACACAAGGTAAAAGGTCACGGTCATGTTTTAGATATTGAAATGTCCTTATTATTGTTAGATCTTTCAAACTGTAAAGTTAAATAAACACTTATCAAGGGGAAAATGTTTGCCTTATCATGACTCAATTTTGTCACATTTGAAGCGAAATAATTTGACATCTTTTTACAGCAGTTATCTCCAATTAAGACACATAATTATTAGCTTTTAACACAAAAACTTATCAATTATTTATGTTAGAGGCATGTAGTTTTCACCATTGACCTTCATGACGATTGACTGACAACGGAGACAAGGCGAAAGATCACGTTCTTAATTTTGACCTTCGGTTGTTACCACTACTCCTTTGAAACGGTAAAAGATAGATGAACACCTATTAAGGGGAAAATGTTTGACTTGTTAAGACGCAACTTTAGCACATTTGAAGCGAAGTAATTTTACTTCATTTAGTTTTACATACAGAACTCATTAACAACTGACTGTAGAGTCATTGGGCTTTCACAAAAGACCAAAATGACAATTGACCTTGAAAATGTACACAAGGTCAAGGTCGCGTACTAGTTTTTGACCTTTGCTTTTATCATATACTTTGAAATGATTTTTCTTCCTAAAATGATCTATTAATAAACACAAGTAAATTCATCAAGTTTCCATCGGAGTTAAATCTCTTAGAATGGTTACCTTAACCAAATAATACAAAATAATAAAGAAATATTGATGACAAATTGATAACCTGTCAACTTGTAATATTTGTAATGTTTGAATTTCCTTACGATTAACAGACATGCTATGTCCTCAAATTTGACCTTTTGTTGATTAGGATATTGAAATATCTTCTTTGTAAGATGTTCATGTATAATTGCACTTAAATTTAAACATGTCGACATGGCAGTTTATTATTTTTTTAAATTTCATCACGTTATACAAAATTTTAATTAATGTGGAAAGACCCTCACATGTTTAACTGAATAGTTGATCTTTTATTATTATCTTTATTTTTTCTTTTCTTCCGCAAAATTGTCTGTTTTTTCTCTTGGCAACATGTCTGATATTTTATATCTGATATCGATTACCCATTGCGGTTCAACCTGGCTGACCTTTTTTCTTTATGGAGTTATCTACTCGTTTACTAAAAAGCTTGTTACTGCTACTACTCCTAAACAAAAAAGATAACAACACCAAACATTTACCAACATGCGTCATGTATCCTTCCCCAAATTTGGGACACATTAGTTGATGGATCTGACGACATCTTATAGGAGTTATCTCCCCATAAAGACAAGAATTAAGTGATATTCAGACAAATCTCAAGAGCTCAGAGATAGAGGCCGGGATTTTAACCATAGACCCTCCTGACCTTTGACATTGAAAATGGACACATACGCAGAGGTCAAGGTCACGTTCTAAATTGTTACGTTTGCTTGTTACCACTACTCCTTTGAAACTATAAAATATAGCTAAATAGTTATTGATCGAAAAATGTTCCTTTTATTGAGGCGCAAGTTTGTCACATTTGATGAGAAACAATTTGACTTCATTTTATCTCCTTTTAGAAACTTTATAAGTAGTTTTTCATTTATCAATAATACAAGCATGGCGTCTTCACCATTGACTCTCGTAACCTTTGACCTCAATATTGTTAGTTCTTTCAAACCATAAGAGATAAATAGAAACATATATCAAGGAAATTGTTGGGATGAAGACGAAGTAAGTTTAGAAAGAAAGGATTTGACTTAATTATAACATGTATAATTAATAAACTATTGATAATGGTAATGTGGTATTTACATAATTACGACGCGGAAAATGTGCAAAAAGTAAAGGTCACGTACTAGGTTTGACCTCTTCATTGATATATTTTGTCTATCTAAAATATTCATAATAATCACGTTCTACATTTTGACATTTGCTTGTGTTCACTACTCCTTTAACCGATAAAATATAGATAAATACTTACTAAAGTGAAAATGTTCGTCTACGAAAGGCGAAACCTTGTCACATTTGGAGCTGCGTAATTTGACTCAATTTTTATATGAGTTATCTCCCATCCAAACAGTTAGTTATTAGTTTTTAACATTTGTTATTGTCATAGATATTGAAACAATTTTTCTTGATAAGTTATATCACCATTTTTTACTAGTTATCTCTCTTAGAATGCAAATCGTTAGTAAATAATACAAAATAATAATTAATAATCTTTATTAATCTTTTACTAATAGGCCGTTCCATCTAAAGCAACACGACGCCTTTAAGAACAGGATGTGTCCTACATCCTTGCGAAAGTTTAAGAGAGATTGACTGAGGGGATCTGACGACATCTAACTTGACGTTATTCCTTAAGAAGTTCTATGACCATAACCATTACATAATTGATCATCGATAGTCTTTCCTATTCCGGGATTTAATGTCCTTATAGACACGACGATGAGTAACTCGAATGATGTCATATTACAGACAGGCACTGCTTCCTCATCCAATAGCTACTTGGTGCAAGTGCGTGGTTTAAATGGGTAAAAGTAAAGGTTACACGCGAGGTGAGAGGTTTTTGTGTATCCAGTTCATTTTATGTACTTATAATTTAAGTTGTGCACCTGCTATCATGGAATTGTTTCAGGATTGTTTTTATAATTTTCCAGATATGGGAACTTAGACATTTGTAAAAAACATTTGCAGACGATTGTACCTATTTTGTGTAATCAAATCCTCTTACATTATTAAATACATGCATTTAAATTTCAAATAAGTGTTCAAAGGTAGTTCGTTATTGTGTTGATAATTGTCTTGTTTTTCTCTCTATTTTGTTCTTCCAGAATTTGTTGTCGGAATATCAGTTTTAATAGTACCCTTTTTGTGTTTGGAAAATGTTATAAAAAAGTATGTCTTGTCAGTACCGACATTACCTTTAGTGATGACACATATCAAATTCAGTTCGATCGTGTATTCGTATAAAAATATGTATAAAATAGCAGGTCAAGTGTTTCTGGATTTAATTTACTTTCTGTGATTCGGTATTTCTAGTAAATTTTGAATGCACGTGCAATCCTCATTAAATATTAAACATATTATAAAAACATACAAATAAGTGTGGGATAAATTAAAAACCAACCATTAATTATTCGAGTTTGTTCTTTAATATGTTTTTAAGTTATTTTTATTCAAATTATAAGTTCTAGCACTTGCTTTATTGAGTTGGTGCTATTTCAAAATTATCAACACTTAGATAAGGATTTTAATTCGCCCTTTAGCATTCGTATTCCTTTGTTAACCATGCTAGCTTGCCAGATTTCCAACGATCGGAATTTTCGCAATGTACTGCGTGCCTTCCTGCAGCAAGATACATTAAACGTCATGATAGAACCAAACAAGCTGCTAAAAGTATTGCTAAAATCCTTTTTGTTTACAAAAACACAAAAAGTATATTGCGTTTATATAGCACAATTTATAAATTTATATAATTTTCATTGCACTTGTGTCTTGTATGAGTATTTTGCAGTTCCACAGTATTATTCAACGTCACTGGTAAATTTACTCATTGGTAAAACTATATTGATTTTGTCATAATACAAGAGTTTCATATATATTTAGTACAATTTGGTATTTTAAAAGATATTTGATTTTACAAGTAATCCGTTTCGGGTGCCAGGCCATTGCTAAAAAAATGTTTATAAAATAATAAAAAGCTATCAAAAATAAAATTTAAAACTTACTTGTGATTATATTTAGATCATATTTCTGCATCTGACTCCAGTTCTCAAGCAAGACATTATAAGATTTATAGTCTGGACTTGATAATTTATCACCCAACAATACTCCTGACCGAAAATAGGGCAAAAAACCTGAATTGTGAATAACCTTGATATGAAGCAATTGCGCTAAGATACCAATAAAGGCATCTTCCATGTTAATTATTTTCACATATGGTATACTCAAAGCTATTCTTTTGACAACTTTCATATTTGTAAGAATAGTTCCTCCAATCAAAAATGGCGGCCAAAAATCGTAGGGATATTCATCAGTTGATATATAATACTTTGATGATGGATTCCTGAAAGGCATTTGCAATATCAACTTATGTCCGATCATCTTAGAGTCTGTTTCGGTCATACTGTTGACAGCAAATTTATGCAACAGTAAAGTGTTGACCAAGCGGTCGTCATTTACAAAATGAACATAATGTGTTTTTATTTTACGATCGACTAACCAAAGGATAGAGAAAACGGTTTTGTAAATCAGATTCTGATAATTATCTGTCATTTCAAATTGCAATACATCTTGATATATGTTTGATTCAATGTCTATATATTTCTGAATTTCTTTTGAATATCCAACAACAAATACAGTTTTCAAACGTAAAGTTTCGTCAGATCCCCATGTCTTCCGTATTGCTAATCTTTGTGCAAAGTTTGCAGTAAATGATTTAACAACATAAACCATATCAAACATTTTACAAGAGTTGTAATCACAAAATTTCTTTGAAGGATCTTTGATAACACCATACTGTTCGGTGACGTTGTTCATTGGTTGTGCTGATGTAAATCCTTTACTTTCAATCTCATCTACTATTTGACCTACATTGATTATTGGATTTTCAAATGATAGAAAGTAACATTTTTCGCTTGTAATCAAATTTTTAACTATCAGCAATCCAGGTAACAGCATTAATCCAAATATCGCCCTTTTCCTACATAAAATAAAACAAATAAAATATATTGGTTTAATAATTGATTTGTTTTACATTGGTTATCTAAAACAACAATATTTTAACTATTTTTAAAAATAAAACATTGTTATAAATCATATATTGAAAATAACTATACATTATATTTGATTCTAGGGACATGCAGAAAAACACACTTACTTCAAGGAGTTAAACTAATAAATGAATATTTGCATTCTCTGTTTTCATTTAATTTCTGTTAACACAATTATATGTTATCAATATTTGTCCGTTGTACTTACATTGTACTACTCCGCTTTGAGATGTTCATGGTTAAAAATTTTTCTGCATGTTCTTCTGTTATGTTGTTATAAGAACGACAGAAAGTTGCAAATAAATGTCTGCCAATAAAAGGTAATGCGTTTTAAATATTTTGATACTAAAGGATAACTATTGTGTATTCAGCGACATAGCAAACATTTCTTAGGGATAATTTTGTATGCTTACGCGAAAATTTTAAGCATAGCAACGCTAAAATAAACATTATTGAAAGAAAGAAAAAGACACAATGAAAAGCAAATGTGACAGAGCATCAACGAAAAGTTGAAAATATATATTTTTAATTGTTTAAGGTAGCGTGAGTTTGAATATATCTGTTTTATTTCTGCAGTGGGACGAACCAAATTGACAGTTTGACATAGTTGTAAAAAGTGCAAATGTGTTTCTTGCCAAAACAGAGAATAAATGTGTTCTGCAATTCAGAAGAAATGTATGTTATTTTAGGGCATAAGTTTTAAAACGCACTTTGTCACAACAAATATGTATGATACGTTTGTACGTCTTTTCAACAAAAGAATGTGGGCAGCGGATATCATTTTGTGATATGTTTTCTATTTTTGTCGAATGAAAAACGAATTTTGAACTAATTGTGAACTTACAGGTAAGGTCGGGCTTTTTAGGGTACTCAGATTCCCTCTCCCCACAACAAAAAAAAACTGGAAAAATATATAGCTAAAACATTGCTTAAGGTAGCGTTAACCGCAGTTCAAACACATATATAAAAAATATTACATATAACGCGATTAAACTGTTATTTTTTGGAAGCTTGAAATTTGATCACAAATAACTAATCTCAACATCGTATATTTTATGATCAATTGTTACAACTTATGTTGGAGATTCTAAAACAGTTATTATTGAACTTCAGACACGAAACCTTGTTACGCAGCAAATGATCGAAAACGATGTCAAGAACAATCAAAACCAACGGTAAACAAAAGTTCATAACACAAAAAGCAAAATAAGAGAAACAAGAACCCAACTAAAAATCAGAATTAGCCTACGTGCTCCAAAACGGGATAAGAAACGTGTAGTCTACTCGTGGCACCCGTCATATCAGTCATGTTAAAATCCGGTATTAAGTAATATCCGAGGAAGTCATAATAGCAGAGAAAAACTGAAAAAAATCGTTGGTCATGTGTGACACATATATTCCGCAACGGTCAACTAAGTGTTGATAGTGAAAGTAAAATATTCTAAAACATGACGTCAATTTTGCCGGTGTAAAATACTGAATATGCTTTTTTCTGTCAGCGGACAACTTTATTGCAGAAACCTGGATAAGAAATACAGACTGGCATTAATACAGTATATCATAAAACTAAAAATAATAACATGCCTGAACTTTCAGCATTTAAAGAAGATTTTTAAAATCAAAACTACAGTTAAGTTTGTTTGTTCTTTTTTTTATGGCAAACATCATTTAAAAGCTTTAATCAGTAGAACAGACAAAACAGTAAATTGTACTGTCTGTCGAGTTTGTACATACGCTATTTCTCCATAACTAATTTTCTTTTTAAGTATCCCAACAAAATGTTGTTTTACGTATAGTCACATACAATTATACACGGAAGGATAAAGTACTTACAAAAAGCATTGATAAATTAAGTCAATAAATCTAACAAAAAAATATATATTAAGCGTAAAGTGGAATACTGGTTTTATCGCGAAATAGACAAAGTTATATTACCATAGTGTTTCTTGTTTCTTGTTCCCCTTATTAGCCTTAATGTTTTGATTCACGATCTGCTCTAATTTTATATATAAATCGATAAAATCTGTGACTTTTGTCGATCATGCAGTGAAACATAACATAGGAGTTGAAATTGCAAGCAGACGTTCGTGCTGAATGACGCTATGATGACATCTTTTGTAATCGATACGTCAATTTAGCGCGAAGTTTTAACAAAAAATGACCGATCCATAACATTAGAAAAATAAATTATTCATGCATGGAGTTACAACAGCAGGCAATACCATTTTCAAAAAATATCAGCATTTAGATTTATACAAAAAACAAAAAGAAGGTTTACTTTCTGTATAAAGTAAGTAAAATTCACTAACGATGTTAAGTAAGAGCTCAGTAATACTGGATACAGTTCCTGCGACATATAAGTTAACGAATCGCACGAACGATGAACGGACGATAAACAAACGTTGTACGCACGATGTACGAAAGGAAATACGATACGATATACGATGAAAAAAATGATGAGACGGTATGATTAAGAGCTGATCGCCTTGATGGATTATTTCATCTATCGTATGGTGTATCGTATCGTGCAACGTTTCGTTTATCGAATGATATATAGTATTGTTACCAGCGCATGGTTTTAGGGTTATTAATATAATTGTTTTTGTTAGTATTTCACGTCAGTACCGAAATCATTTACTAGTTTTCAGATTCATAATAATTGTATTATTTGCGTAAATTTCAGCATTTGTATTTTTTCAACATATTTGATCAATAGCATTACTATGGTCTAAATATTTTAAATAAATTTAACAAAATGTAACTTGTACTTTTCTGCATTTCTATAAAAACGTTCACAGTCATATGATTAAAAACCAGACAAATTTGACCGAATGTCTACAGGTTTAACATGCGTATCATTTAATTCATATACAATCTAGATCGTAAACAACATCGTTTTTTAGCTGGAACTTCCTATATATTCAATGAAGTCCTTACAAACTTGAATGCGTCTTTCATTTACAGAAAATAATATTATTAAAGTTTCAAAAAAAAAAAAAAGAACGAAAAAAATAAAACACATACAAGTATTAATTCTGTTGCATTTTGGACTTGGGGTATATATTATTTTAAAATAAAACCGAGTTTCATATCATTAAAAAAGTACTTTGTATGTAAACTAAGTAGTGATCACTGGTGTTAAACCGATAATCGTAATTGCAATTACCATTATCCCAAGATGTCGGAGGATCAAACAGGTAAAATTGTTTTTCTCCTGTATCTTCTTTCATAAACGATGGCGTCAGACCCCACCCAGCCGCCAATTAGATCTCTATATTATTTACCTGTTTGCAAAACTGTGGTGAGGTACACGGTCTAAGTCCCGAGATATTTGGATTCGAAAATTTTTAAATGATCATCGTAATTGTTATATTTTTATTTTGGATGACAATCGTAATTTTAAAATATGATAATCGTAGTTTAGAATGACGAATTTTGAATTACTGCTGATTTCATACCCAGTTAATTGATTTTCATTACATACATCTTCCAAAAATCATATCGATGTTTCCGATTTGTGTTTGGTTTTTTTTTTTTTTTTTCATTTATATTTATATATAACAAACAATTAGCAAAATTATATATATATATAGACAGGACAAGACAAGACAAGACAATTTTTATTAAACCAATCATGGTGCCCAATATTGAGCTAATCAATCAAAATATATAATCATCATAAAGAAAACATATCTAAATAAGGCATTATTAAAAAAGTGATTATTGATTACATAAACAATGAACAATTATGGATAAAATAAAGGAAAGTTATAAACCAAATAGAATGATAGCGATTAAGTTAACAATATGTAAACAAAGCAAATAATGCCACTGTCATATGGAAAATATACCTTTTACTGTTGTTATATAAAGGAGGGGAAGGGTCTCTTATTTAACTTAACTTTAAAATCCTTGATCGTTCTTCAAGTAAGTCTATAAGCATATTTGAAAGAGTGTGGTAGACTTCTTTATCCTCAGAGGAGAGGATCCATATAAACAAGTTTTCATCATTAAGTTCAGGAAGATTTTTATATTTAAGTTTAAATGCATCTATATAACGTTTACGTTTACAGGCCAAAGGTGCACAATTAAGGAGGAAGTGGATTTCATCTTCTACTCCATTTTGGCATACCTTACATTTTCTATTTTCTGCACTTATTCCTATATATTGGCCTTTTTCTATTTCAAGGTCGTGTGAACTTGTTCTAAATTTGGAAATAATTTGTCGGTTTGATTTAGACTTGATATTTAGATAAATTTCAAATGAAAAAATATTTTTGAATTTTTTATATGTTCTTAGTTTATTTCCTGATTTACTATTACCTCCTCCAAAATTACTATTAATTTTGTCTAACCACAAAGTATGCATCTTCTCTTTAAGGGCATATTTTACTTTGTTGATGATGAAAGTTTCTGTCAGCTGGTTTTGATTAATGAAACAATAATCTAGATTCAGACCTATAAATATTTCTCTAATACATCCAATGAATGATTCTTGATTACTGTTATACATACTCAGAGATAACTTATATGCTTCATGTAATAGAGTATTAACTATATTTTTGCCTTTAATTAAATGGCACCAGTATTTAACCATATTTAAAATAACATTAAAGATCAGTGGAAGAGAACCTAGTTCTCCTCGACAGGCAATATTCGAGGTTTTGTTTTTCACCCCTAGTGTTAATTTACAAAATTGTGTATGTATTTTTTCTATTATTAGGGAGTCTATTTCTTTTGATAAGTATTGATCAAAATCTTTATTGGATTTATATTTGAATGACCCCCATATTTCTGACCCATACAATAGAATTGGTTTGATTGTATGATTAAAAATATGTATTATGGTTTTAGGCATGGGTTTATCATCAGGGAAAGTTTTCTTCGGCTTAAAGTAGGCTTAAGTCCCTTTGTTATATATTTCTATTTTAGCATTTTTAGAGCTACCTGATGCACTGAAATTAATGCCTAGGTATGTATATTGTTTGACTGATTCAAGGTATTGATCTTTATATTTAATTTTAATATCTTTTAATCTTCCAGCTTTGTTAAAGACTAGCACTTTGGTCTTATTTCTGTTTATAGGCATTCCCCATTGGTTAGCAAAACCAGATATATATATATATATATATATATATATATATTCAGCTGTTTATTCAGCGTAAATCGACCCAAAGTTGTTTATATCCAATAATCTAACCAACAATTGAAAACAAACCTTATATTTTAAATTACATAGTAAAAAGGAAATAACGAGAGCAATATTTTACAAATAATCAAATAACATTTGCAATTCATTGTTTTTAGTGTCGTCACTTGTTGTTTGCAGAAGAATTCATGTATAGTGAACGTCATCAATACATCTTATCAGTCACGTGCTGAAATACCAAGTTAGGTTATATGAAATAACCAACTTGCTGATGTATTGAGTATTTAAAAGAAATTAAAATATATATATATAATCTAGTCTCTTAAAGAATAAATATAAAAACTCTGTTAAATTTTCCGAACGTTTCGGCATCACGGCCTTCCTCAGCGGAATTTGAAGATGCAATAAAATTGACTATGCAATAAAATTCCGCTGAGGAAGGCCGTGACGCCGAAACGTTCGGAAAATTTACATTTGAAGTAGGTTAATGTTTGCAGCCCAGCTTGTAGTTAAAGGACAATGAAACGTTTTTAAAATATAATCATGCAATCTTTCCATGTTTGCAGCTTTCTATTTTTCAAAACCACTTTTTACTAAAATTTATACAACTATTACATTAAGTTATGTCTCATCCAAATACTTTGTAAATAACTTAACTAGTATGTTTATGTTCTACAGCCAAAAACACAACTTCAACTCCATTTACTTTTACTTTTTCTATACAAAAATGGACGATATCCAGATTATGACCAAAAACTAACATAATATTGCTTAGAAAATTTGCGATTCATTCATGTAAAATAAAGGATATGTCACAGACCTCGTTTTAAAGATCAGTTGCGTAAACATTTCTTATACGTAAAAATTGCAATAGAATCTAACTAAAATTGACGTTGCGTTTCACAACGTCCAGACGGATTTTTCAGTGTACAGGTAAATTTTTATCGTAACGTCGTTGTTAACGTAACGTCCCGCCTTAATTAATACCACATGAAAAGGTAAGCATATTGATATCATTGGCTTTTTAATCCTTAAATAAAGGATTGGGTTTTTGTTTGTTCTTTTTTTACGATTTTTCATACAAGATTATATTTCATACGAACCTTGCAAATGTTTTAATGGGAACATACATCATGTACTTATTGTATGTACTCGGAGGTTGTACGACACTAAAACATTAACTTTTTTGTAAAATGTTAACAAGAAAATTACCATTATCATTAGACAATTACTATTATCATATATGATTTTAAATTCGCAATTACGATTATCTAATATAACAATTACGATGATCATTTAAAAATTTTCGAATCCAAATATCTCGGGACTTAGACCGTGTACCTTACCACAGTTTTGCAAACATGTAAATAATATAGAGATCTAATTGGCGGCTGGGTGGGGTCTGACGCCATCGTTTATGAAAAAAGATACAGGAGAAAAACAATTTTACCTGTTTGATCCTCCGACATCTTGGGATAATGGTAATTGCAATTACGATTATCGGTTTAACACCAGTGAGTGATATCGCCTTAATACAGCAAAAATATTGCTAATGGATGTCAATCAATCAACCTTTTGCTAACTAGTTAGCTAAATAGTCATGTAGTCAGCAACGTTTGTATATTTTTATTTAACTGATGAATAAAATTACTAACATCTCTTTTTCAAATTTAAAAAGCTTGTTCACTTTTATTACCTGCAGGTTTTTTTTTATTTTTGTACAGTATAATGTGTTAAACTAGGAAAAAGTTGTCACTATTCTGCTTTTAAATATTTTTTTGTTTTCTTTTCTGCATCTAATGATTTAATATTTGTATCAGGTGGTATATACGTGTATATGGCCACGTGAAGACACAAATTATAAAGTATGACACATTTTGTTAATTAAGTAACAGGTAATTTTGCGCAATCATCCAGAATAAAGATTTAGTTTCATCAACTTTATAATGTACTTGGTACATTTGCAGTTAGGAATTCAAAGGAAGTGTCTTTAACAAGACGTTTTATTTTCTCTGTGGAAACTGAAGATAGCTTTGTGATGGTTGGACATAGAAAACAGAATTTTGACTGCCACGGGAAAAGTATGGAATATTGGGTAGGAGCGGAAAATTTACTAGCGGCTACAATGTGCGCCCATTTTTTTCCGAAACCTACAATAGAGATCTTTTGCGTGCGAGAATCCTAGCACTCCTCTGACACGTTACTCACTGTGGTACGCGTTCAAGCTTTCCATGGTATGACCTGACAACCCCAAACGAAAGGACATACCCTCTCCGCAATCCAGGGATGCGCTGGGGTCGAGCACTGTGAACCCTCACAGAAAGATCCTAGAACGCTCTAATATATGTAAATAATTATTTTCACTAAATGTGCTACGAGTTAAGATTTTTGAGTACCTGAAGTTTGTTTGAAGTTATACGCCACTGGCAGTAATCTAATAATCTATTAGCACAGCGTCCACTTTTTAATTGAGCAATAAGCCCTGAAACCTGGTGGAAGCCCCCCACCAATCAAAAACACAACTTTTCGGCAAGAAAAGAGGGAGAAAGGCAAGCAAAATCTTCTATCTATTGTAGTCATATTTATAAGGTCCAATAACCTTATTATGGAGAAAGTTGAATTAGTTTCTGCACAGTACTTGTGTATTTTTTACGACAATACGGGTTTGTTAATGAATAAGACCAATAGATTTGGATTCCAATCATGTTTTTGTAATTTTAAACTAAATTTAAAAAGTTACCACAACAAAACACCTGTTCATCTTTATGCATATAAGTTTGTTTTACATCCAGAATTGTTATTATGTATAAAGTTGGTTCTTTATGCAGATGATTAAAAATGTGTCATTTACGTGTAGCTACCTGGGGTGCAAAGGTTAATTTGATAAGGGATATGTTAATTGTTAATTTGTTAATTGCATGGACCACAGGAACTAAATGATAACGCGTACCTTAATAATAATTAAATTGAAGTTTACGTTGTATAAAAACTTAATATTTTTATCATTGCTCTGAATTCGAAGTCACGTTGTCATGCTGACATTATCAAATTTGGTTGCTGAAAAGGTGTATTGCATGTAGCTGTTGAAATTTATCGCAAATCTTTATCTGTTAGGGCAGATAATTTAAACAACGAATAATGTTCACAAAAACAATCTTTTTTGTTAATATTTATGTTTCAGCATTTGGATAAAATATACGAGATGATATTCTTTATGAATGTTATAATTTCAAATCAATTATGATGCGAAGGATCATATGCAAAGCTCAGAAATACAACGGGTTGTTGTTTAATTGCAAATTAAAAAGGTTAAATACTGAAAAAGGCCATCGTCTTTATTTAACGAACTCAACATACTGGTCGCAAATGTTACATGCGTGTACAAAACCTACGCTCCTACTGGTGAGATGTTTGTACCTCCTACATCAGCCCTGAGGCAACAGCCGAGTGAATATATGAGACATGTAATAATCTATTTATCACATATTTACATGTAATTTGACAGAAATTATCACTTATTTACATGCACTTTGATAGAAATGATCACATATCTACATGTAACTTTTGGAGTTTTGTTTAGTTTAGTCCCGGCAGAGATATTGATCATGCAGTTACGTTATCGTTTGCTACATATGCAGAATTGCAAAATGTACAGTTCAGAGCATCACTAGTTATAAAAGCCTATAAAACGGAAATGACTTAATTCAACTATTTTGTAGTCTTTCGTTAACTATGGGATCATTTGTGCCATCTGCTGTAAGCCTTAGGAATAAATTAAACTAAGCTATTAGACAAATAGATACTGTCTCAAATCTAAAAAATTAGCTCAAACAAAAAGATAAAATTAAGTACCTTCAATCTATAACTTTGGTACTAGAAAATTAAATACTATTCTGACCCAGTTGACTTATGACGCTTTTTTTGTAATTGTGATCTTCATAATGCAAATATTGTAAACAGCCCATCATGTCATTGCGGCTTTTATAACGAAACAGCTTATCATTTCTTTTTCGAATGTTTTAAATATGATGCTCCAAGAAGAGATTCCTTGTCGTGTAGAGATGACCATAAGTACTGCATACACACAACAAACGATGAATTATGTTGTAAATATATATTCACGGTGTTAACAATATTATTTTCCTTTTTTGTACATATGTATTTTGTATATTTTGTTTTATACCATCGTTCATCTTCGTATGTTTCAGTATATTATTATATGTTTATACTTCATTTGGAAAAGACTTCATAAGTACTTAGTACTTATGTCTAATCCCCTTTTGTAGCGTTTCTTCAAATAAAATATGTTTAAACTAAACTTAACACAACTCCAAAATTTACATGTAGATATTTGATAATTTCTATCAAATTACATGTAAATATGTGATAAATAGATTATTACATGTCGAATTTCTTATCTATTCTCATATAATCGCCTTAGGGCTGATGTAGGAGTCTCGGAAGATATCAGAACAGATATGAAATTCGACATGTAATAATCTAGACATACAACATAGGTTTAAAATGTGTCAGATAAACATAGAAGTGTCTTATAAGAGAATAATTACGTCCCTTGACTGAGGTATAATGGTAAAATCAGCTCAGCAAAATTGTTCAATTTTTGAGATTGATTAACACCAAATCTGGACGAAAACGTGTTGATTGGAGGGTATTACTTAGAACCATAAACAAGTCTAGAATTAGCTTATTACGATGGCAATGTCAAATGAGTTATGTAATTTAGTGCCCAATATTGCGTCCTACTCAGCAATAACAAAACAGAAACAAAAACTGTGTTTTTAATGGAACATGATGTCTTTGGTACAAATCCTTATCGAACTATCACAAAAAAGGTCTTTGGCGTATATACCTCGACACCGAAAGTGATCGTGAAACTCTGCTATCCAAAGGTCTAGAAATCAGAGGGAAATAACAATAAGTTTGTACACTAGAAGCCCACGAGTCACCAGAAATGAAAATGTGCTTAATATCAAAGGGCGCGTCAAAGATGTACCACTCTCTGTTGACGATCCTCAGATAATCAGAGCACCTGAACAATATCAGTGCAAAGTAGTCAACCATTTTAGGGAGATTTTGCGATTTGAGAACATGCTTACGAACTGTCTAACTGGAGAATTGTGATATATTTTGGTCCTTTGTCAGAAGACATTCCTATGTCAATTCCTATTGGAAAATACAGAGCAACAATAATATACCATGGCCAACCCAGAGACAATAATCGCACAGCAACCTGCACTAAATGCCTTCAAAATGATCACAATATAAGTAGCTGTCCAAACGACTGGGTATGCAAGCAGTTTGGGCAAGAAGGTCACAAGCAAAATACATGCACACAAAATGTCTTTTCAGATAATACCGATAAATCTGACAATTCAAGTGACGATGAAAAAGATGATAAATCATGTAACGGTGCCGATGAACTTGATAACAAACAAGGAACAATCCAGGAGGAGGACGACAGTCTTACTCAAGATTTTGAACAATCACAATCTATACTGCAGCCGGTTAAAAATAATCCTAAAAAGAAACCAAAAAAGAATCAAAATGTAAAACAATCAAATATTAAAGAATTTTTTGCAAACAGAAATCAAAGTGATGAAACTTCAGTGCGACAGAAGTCCAAGACTAATGTACTGAAATCTCCAATCACTCCAACTGAATTATTACAAGAAGCCGTGGGAGAATCTGTGAAGCCTACAAAAACTGACAAGACCAAATAGTGTACTTTCGTCTCAAAATTATAAAAAAACATGATGTTACAAAACATTTTATTCTCTTTCAATATCACAAATTGTCATGGTACTAATTGCTACACATTTTCCACTGTATTTTATATAGTTATGTCATCTGTTATTTTCACTCAATTCCAAAACCGAATTACTACTGTTGGAAAAAATACTATCCAGATATTTTCATAAACTCAACTCCTCGGCAAAATCAACTGACACTTATCAAGACATCAATAATCCCTTGGCATTCTCGTGGATCCACACAATTCTAAAACTACAAAATAAAAATATATTTTGTAAAATTTTTTACAGCTTCACTCTATTAATTCACCAATATTTGCAGCACATGCAAATACACCTTTTACAAACACATCATATCCTTACTAGAAAATTATTTTTTGTAGATATGTATTTTAGTTTATTACTAAACCATTATCATTACTACATGTATTATTCACTAATATATGTATATGCATGTCACCATTTTGTGTACATATTAATTCACTTATTTATGCATACATATCCATGTTTAGTGGGTCTTCTCAACAATAGAGCAGTCACAGCTAAACATGCATATGAAGTCACTAAGATGACCCCAACTATGGCCTGTTGGTCACCATACTCAATGTACATATACTCAATGAGGCTTTGTAAAGATGTTATTACTAATAACAAATATGAGTTGCTAAATGTACACATATATCACATGAACTGTTCACATATACTTACAAACTGTAAATTGTAAACATGCTTATAATGTATAAAAAAAATAAGTCATAATGGACAACCAAGTCCATTCAAAAAGACTAATTTGTTGGCATATTATGATTATGCAAGATAAAAATACAAACTTACCTTGTCAACAAAAACAATTTCAACAATAGCTATGTGTTCATCAAGAACATCTCTGGAAAATAAAATTGTAAAGTCCCGTACATGTAGTTATAATCACAAAAATTACATCAAAATACATGTATATTTTGTAATGTTTTTCATGATTATTTATATCAAAATAAAAACTGAGTTCACAGACATACATACACATGAATATGTTATCAACACATGTACTATTTATATATATGTTTATACATTTTTTGTTAGACACTACTATTGGTTAAAATATGCATAGTACATTTTGACTATTACTATCAGTATGTCTGATATGTTTGAAGTATGTAAAACATGACTTAAGAAATAACAAAAAATTAAAAGATAAATGTAATAAAGTAATAATTAACTTAAACACCTCTTTGATAAGTTATGTGTTTAAATATATTCACGTTAAAAACATAAACCGTTTTAAAATAAAACTTAAAACAACTATAAACATACCTTTTTTACAACGATATGGCTAGAAAACATTTTCATCTGTGTACTGTTAACTCTAATGGGTTACAGCAACCTGCAAAAAGAAATAGATTAATAGAATGGACAAAACAACAAAAAATGTGATATATTATTGATACAAGAAACCCATTTCACATAACAAATCGAACATGAAATACAATCTAAATTTGAAGGCACAATATTATTAAGTAACGAGTAAGCAATGCTAGGGGAGAAGCAATTTGGATAAGACCTAATCTTAATCACTCAATCATTGATTATTACCACGACTATGATGGAAGAATCATGTTATAGATGACAACATATATTGCATTTGCAATATATATGCTCCCAATAATACAAAAAAAGAAACTCCTTTTTTAAAAATGTCACATACTTTGTAAATACAGCTCAGGTCAAATTCTATTTAGAGGTGACTTTA
Organism: Limnoperna fortunei; assembly: GCA_944474755.1. Classification (NCBI taxonomy): domain Eukaryota; kingdom Metazoa; phylum Mollusca; class Bivalvia; order Mytilida; family Modiolidae; genus Limnoperna; species Limnoperna fortunei. Next base: position 98,243,369 of record OX104116.1, read on the forward strand.
ATGATTGGCTTACTTGTAATGACACTAAAGCACACGTTGTAAATAGAAGTAAAAAGTTTGATAAACCAGTGCATGGTCTAAAAACAATTATAAAATCACTAAAATTAATAGACATTTGGTGTGAAAACAATCAAACAAAAACCCAATATACCTGGCGTAGAAAAAACTAAACATAAGCAAATAGAATAGACATTTCTTGTCAGCACTGAAAGATATAAAAATTGCTTATCATATGACATAAGATCAATTGTAATTCAATGTAGTGACCACAGCAGTGTGTCACTGAAATTAAATATAAATAGAAACATAAAAGGGAGAGGGTATAGGAAACTTAATACCAGCATACTTGAACATGAGGATTATAAAAATACACAACTCGTATCAAACAAAAATAAATATGAAAATCTTGATACCCTATGGGATAACTTCAAAGTTGAAGTTAGAGATAACACAATAAACTACTGTTAAGTCAAAATCAAAAAAGACGAAATTAATCAACTAGAATCTAAACTAAATAAAATTGATGTAAAAATATATCAAGTAAACAATAATAAAAATGAAAATAGTCTTGAATTAGAAAAGGAAAAAATAGAAAAACAATTAGAAATACTATATAATGAAAAGGCTAAAGGGAGCCAAATAAGATCAAGGGTAAAATGGTTTGAAGAAGGAGAAAAAACAACTCCTTTTTTTCGGATTAGAAAAAAACAAGAAAAAGTAAAAAAAAAACATTAATCAACTTTATGACAAAAACAAAAACGTAACATTCAACTTAGAAGAAATATTAGACTTAGAAGTTAACTATTATTCAACAAAAAACCTAACCTGACCTAAATAAAAGAATATAGATCAATTAGAAAATATTAAAACAATCCATGAAAAAGACAGTCTTTTATGTGAAAAAGAAATTACTGAAAAGGAATAATTATACGGAATGTACGGAATCAATTTTCCAAATGAAACTTAACAGAGCTCCTGGAATTGATGGGTTAAACGTAGACTTTTATCCAACTTTTTAGAAAGACATAACAATTCTTATCGTAATAGTTTTTAACTTTTGCCTGGAAAAGGGGAAATTAACTAATTCACAAAAATAGGAGCAATCTCACTCATATACAAAAAGGGGGACCCATGATCTTTAGACAATTATAGACCAATCACCTTACTAAAATATGACCTTAAATTGTTAACCTATGTACTGGCACAAAGATCAAAACCTATACTTACCAAAATTATACATACTGACCAAAAAGGATATGTTAAAAATCGATATATTGGATTTAACATAAGACAAATTCAAGATGTGATTGAGCACTCAGAGAAATTTAATGTTGGTGGTGCAATTTTGTTTTTAGATTTTAGAAAAGCGTTCGACTCCCTAGAATGGGATTTCATGATAGAAAGTCTAGAAAAAAATTGGCTTTAAAAAAACTTATATAAAAATGTTATATACTAATATAAAGTGTGCATACTAAATAATGGGTGGATTTCAAAACAGTTTACGATTATACGTGGAGTTTGACAAGGGTGTCCAGCCTCTTCTATAATATTTGTTTTAGCAGTAGAGATCATGGCAATGAAATTAAGAGAAAACAAAATTTTAAAAGGTATTGAACTCAAACTAGATGAAAAGACTCACTCTTTAAAAATATGTCAATTAGCTGACGAAACAACTTTATTTCTGAACTCTTTAAAAGATGTAACCCTTGCTATGAACGTTATTGAAATTTTTGGAAGTTTGTCGGGTCTTATACTCAATCGAAATAAAACAGTAGCATTTGGATTTGGTTCCCTTTAACACACAAAAGACAAATTTGAAAACATAAACTGGAGAATAAACCCAATAAAAGCATTGGGATATTACTTTGGATATGACACACAATTATGTCAACATCTCAATACTGAAAAACAATTAGAAAAATGTGAACATTTTTTAACCAATTGGAATAAAAGGAAACTTACTTTGATTGGAAACATAACAGTAATCAAATCTTTTATCATACCAAACCTTATCTACATTGCCTCAAATATGGTAATTCCAAATGATATATTGCAAAAATTCAAAAATATTATTTACACATTTATTTGGAATGGTAAAAAGATAGAATAAAACGATCAGTATTATGCAGCGACATATTAGATGGGGGATTAAATGTGATAGACATTGATAAATATATAGAAGCAATAAAAATTAAATGGATACTACGACTACAGGAAAGTAAAGTTGAAAAGGATAACTGGTCTATAATACCCAATTTTAGTTTTAACAAATTTGGCAAAAATTTATTAATATTTGAAATGAACATAAAATCTATAAAGATGTTAGAAAAACATACACTAACTCTGTTTTATCAAAACCTAATAAAAACATGGGTGTCTGTGAAAGGAGGTCTTTTGGTAGGAAAACTATTAATAAAGATTGGAGTCGAGTGCAACCTGCCGCCCTGAGACTCAAACACGCAGACTACGTGATCAATAGTATACTTACTACCTTTATGTACAGTGAAGAAAAAATACTGATATGTAATTGCATTTGTGTGAAGCAATTAGATATGAATATAAGGGTTCAACAAAGGTAACACAATGTGCCATCTGTCTTCGTTTAAAAGCAATTTTGTAATCCTTGTTTTAACAAAAATACTAACTTTCTAAAAGCAGACATCAATATACATCAATATCCAGTATTTTTTTTTATAAATTAACATAGTGTTGTAGTTTACAGCATCCTGCAACAAAAATGGCTGACAGCGTATTTATATATGCTAAAAAAGAAAGAATTAGAAAATTCGCTTAACTATTTATAATAAACGATTTTAATAAGAACCTGTTGAGTGTCGTTACAAAGAAACAGGTCACTGCACAAAACATTACTATTAGAACCTACCAGAATGGAATTATAGCCTAGTGAAGTTCCAATTACATTTTCCTAAACATATTCCATGTTTGTTTTCTATTGTTGCCTATCGTAAAACATTGATGGGATAAAGACCAAACAAACGAAAGCAAAGACACATTTGCTCTATAGTGACTACAAGCAAGTTAAAATATCTGCTCTGCACATTAACTGTGATGTTTGTATAAAGACTGATTATTGTAACATATACAATATCTGAACCTTTTTTCAATTCATTTAGGTTTCATATGTTAAACTCCTTTTTGTTTTTGATAATGAACTGACGGTTATATAATATTGTAACGTAGCACATACTTAACATTACGTGTATTCAATATGAATGTTGAATATAGTTACTCAAAAGATGTGGCGTAAGGCTTTATTACCCTTTTAGTTGTCTTGGTGAGACGCAAAAGACCAATCTATATAGTTCTACATCGTAACGAATCACACGTCGAAAAGTAACATATACTTGCTTTACTTATATAGGAAAATTTCTGTAAGGCAAGAACATCAAATTTTGATCCTCTTTCATTTCAGAGCAATGCAGAATCAGAATAAGTAAAAAGAGAACAGGACAAAGATTTATATTATCATGCATATCCCAAGACGTTGTCGTTGTCTGTACGTATCACATTTGAGAAATTGTAATATCGGCAGTTATTGCCCTTAAAACATAATGTAAAACATTTCCGAATAATATTTTCGTACTTATTAAACTTAAGGATGGGTTTTGTAAATAATTGTAAATAACTGAACAAAAACGATTAAGAATCATATATAAGGACACAAAAACAAACGACACTACAGAGAAGTCATTTTTTCTATGCTATACTTTTTTCTCAAATTACAGAGTAACAGAACTAACTCTTACAAAGTAACGCATAGATATGACACCAGAAACAATGTATCTTATAAATTCAATTAACAACCCATCAAATCTAAATGACCTAGTTATCTAAGTTTTTTGGTGTAAATATTATATCTAAAAATTTATTGACAAATCTTTTGTTTTGACTATGTCATTCAATACGATTAATGAATTGAAAAACAAACACGCTTATATCATTCTATATCATTCTTGTAGAAGGAATGTGCTACTGGCTTTATGTGTGATACCTGGTTTACTTGTGTTTAAAAATCTGATATCAGGTGAAAAGTTTTATTTTCTGCAATTTAATTATCCGATAAACAATGTACGCCAAATAGTTCAGGAAATTGAAAGAAATGGGTTTACTTCAGCACAACCATTTAACAACATAACTAAGAAGTATAGTGTTGTAAAAGATCCATCGAAAGAATTTTGCAGATACTCTGTATGTGAAGTTTTTGATATGGTATATGTTGTAAAATCTGATATTGCAAATTTTTACCAACGATTGGCTATACGAAAAACATGGGGTTCCGATAAGTCTTTGCGTCTGAAAACTTTTTTTGTTGTTGGATACTTAGAAGATATGCAAAGATATATAGACATAGAGTCAAATACATACCAAGATATAATCCAGTTCGATATGATAGATAACTATCGAAACCTTGTTTACAAGACTGTATTTTCAATTATCTGGTTAGTAGATAGTAAAATACAAACTCGCTATGTGCACTTTCTTGACGATGACCGAATGGTCAATACATTGCGCCTGCTTCAATTTGCAGAGAACAATATAATTGAAACAGATATGAAGATAATTGGACATCGGCTCTCATTGTCAAGGCCTTACAGGGATAAATCATCAAAGCATTACATATCAAAGGATGATTACCCATTCGACTTCTTTCCACCATATTTAATCGGAGGAACGATTCTTACGAATATGAAAGTTGTTCACAAAATGGCTTTGAGTTTACCATATGTGAAAATAATTTACATTGAGGATGCATTTATAGGAATCTTATCCAAATTACTTTGTATAGAAGTTATTCATAACAGTGAATTTTTGCCATATTTTCAATCAGGATATCAACTGAGATATAAACTGTCAAGCCCTGATTATAAATCATATCATGTCATGATTGCAAACTGGAAGTATATACATTAACCAATAGAAGTCAACGTTTAAAATGCCAGTTTTGGAATACAAAACTTTTTATAAACGTCCGTAAGGCATATTAAAATCAACTATTTATCAAATAACAAACACAATGTTTTGCACTCACATTTGTAAGTACGTAGCTCCCAAAAATTACATTAATGTTGTTACAAGAGGAAATGTTTTCTAAAAAAGGTCTATTAAGACGTTAGGAAAATGAAGGTATGTGCTTGGCGCATTACGTATTTTTGCGTAAGACGAGTGTATACAATTAATACTTTCTTAGTCCTCTCTATGTTTGGTTGTTGTTTGATTAACGATATACAGGCAGCTCGGTCACGTCATTCAACTGTGATTGCTTCGCCTAGCTTTAACGGTATACTAGTAAGTTTAGTAAACATCGTATTAAATCCGGCTTAAGTTTTTTCAAGGTGTTATTTTTTCTTAATATCAAACTACTTTCATTTAGCTTCGATAAAAAAAAATCGAAGATTACATGCACATAGAATACGTAATTATACAAATTGGGCCATATTGGGTGTGGTATATTTAATACATTTTGTGGAAAACGATTATTTTTAATTTGCGATATTTATTCACATTTGGGAATAAATCCGTTTGTCTTCACTTGACTCATTTTGTATTAGTAAAACAATATCAAAGAAACTAAACAAACAAGTGCAAGGGACGATAACAAATTCGGATTAAAACAAATAAATTGAACACGTAACAAACACCAAAGACGCAAACCCACAAAATGAGCATCCCAAACAGAACAAAACCATTGGTGGTACAGGTGCGCTAGACAAAAATCAGTCTAAAAAGAAAAATACAGGAATGAAAATACTATATATGACAGGGAAGGTGCCCAGTTGTAGTAGAGAAGTCGATTCACCTTAACGTTCAATTAGTCATGATAACTGTCATATAACTTCTGAAGATAGAATAAACCTAGGTACAACAAACCCTTGATAGAGTAGCACAGTAGTATACCACAGTGACCGGTTTAGAAAATTCGCACTAAAGATCGCAGAATCTAGAATAAGGCTTAGGTGGTGAAATATAGACACCAATATGCCGCAGCTCCTGGAATGTTACTTTCGAATAGCAAAATGTTTAAGTCGAAAACTAACGTTTGTTCTGGAGTCTAGTTTGTTGTATCTCTTAGATGTCTTGTGTTTGGAGTGTTGTGGAACATATTGTTTCATTCTGTTAGACATATGTCTTGACAATAATGCTCGTGAAGTAGAAATATTCTTGTGTATTTGCGTTCATTTCATTTTTTTTTAAACAAAACATAAAATACAATGTTGTGACTTTTGTTTTGAACAGCTATTAAGCAAATCAGAAATGAAGCATTTTTGTGGTTTATATTGCAAACAATAAACAAAATAAACTGTATTTATATATTGATGGAACGATATTGGCAGAGTTCTAAGAGCTAGACAACGGAAATGATAAACAGTCCCCAAATCAAATCAGGAACAACAAGATGTACACTAATGAAACGTAAAACTTTTTTGCGTTCGTTTTTCGCTTTCGTTGTTCGTATAACGTTTTCTTTCGTACATTAGTGCGTTCGTTCGTATATCCGCATGTGCAAAACAAGTATTTAGAACCGTCCGTTCGTTCGTCCGTTCGTTAGTCGTTTGTTCGTCCGTTCATTCGTTCAATCGTTCGTCCGCGTTCGCAAAAACAAGTAAAAAGAAACCGTTTGTTCGTCCGCATGCGCGGTACTGGCAAAACTAAAGGTTCGTTAGTTCGTCAGCATTCGCAAAAGAAAAATATACTACACTATGTCAGTTTGACAGAAAATACTGCGTTCTGTTATCAAATTAAAATAGCATGAACAATAAAATGTAAAATAAAATGTATTTATTTTAAAACTATAAATTCATTAAAACTAAAAGTAAATATTAACATAAACAATATTTATGATTTCTTCGTTTATTTTGATATACAATATTCAGCAGAGAGTAGTATAACTGTTGATTTATATTCTTACTGATATTCAGGCTTTAAAAAAAACATTGTTTGTTTATTTATACAATATCCAAATTTGGTAAAGAATACTCAATAAAAGTAGTAAACACATGTGATATTTCTCTATTTTAGTCCCTAAAACCAATAAGAAAATTTTCTGTAATAAATCTGCATTTACTTAATTTATACAAATACTGACTAATCTTGCATAAAACCTAATCTTGAAGTCACAATATTTATTTGGTCATACAGACATTTTATTTCCCTGGTTTTAAATTGCATGTATAAGGTCCAAGGGTTGATTTAGCATCTCTTAATTAGGTCTTAATTTATATGGTGTTGTGGTTTTATTTTGCATTTTTAAGCTTACACAAGTGATTTAATATGTGTATTGTGGTTTTTAGTAGTATTGTGAATGTCTCAGGAGTGATTTAGTATGTTTATTAAGTTTATTTTGCATCACTTAGGTCTCAAAAGATTGATTATATATATAAGGGGCGGGGTTGAGTAAAAAGCATTATTTAAATGAAAATCCAATTCATTTTGTTGTTTCGCATAAGTAACATATAAAATGCTTTAAAACAATGCTGATGACCCTTAAAGGTACAATTGTTCAAACTTTTGTTTCAGTGTTGACCAGCTGAGAGTGTTAATATAGACACGTTTTAGTCGTGAAGAAAACATGTTTCTTTATAAAGAATATCGCTGACAAAAGATGTTTCTCTTGTAAAGTATCCGTACATCTGGCAATATCGAACATCAGCCCACCATTATGCAGTTAAAAGTTCTAGTTTTATTAACTCTTGAAGTCTCATTTATAACCACCTCAGTGTATGAGCACGTGCAAAGGACAGCAAGGTAAAAATCGTATTTTCTACATAAGCGTCTATGTTACAGTTCTACGGACTATATTCAACAACAGAACCCTTTTTTGTTTTTAATTTACTATTACTGCAAAAACTAGCCCCAATGCATCTAGATTTAAGACATCTTCAGGTTTTGTCCATTCAGCTACTTGGGCGAAAGTTCTTTTCTGTCTTCAACAAAGCAGTTGTTTAAGGCAATGCCTGGATTTGAAAGAACGTTACTGACTAACAAGAAATAATCAATACTGCTGAATGCGGAATTAAAGGTTAGTCCAGTGTCTGTTTTTTTCGTCAGCAGGTCTTCTAGAAACGCGGCCTCATAACAGTACATACACATTTCGGCGACGAGAAGAGCACAATTAGTTAAAAAAATATGTCCTCCAAACATTAAATATTTTTTTGAGAGATTTGGACTTAAGTACATTTCTTCTTTGATTTAGAGTCGTTGATGATTAAGTAAGTTGAGTTATGGCTACTGGATAATTAACAGATATTTTTACAGTCTCACTCCGCTTGTCTTGAATAGACAGAGTTTAATAAAATCGTGAAGTCTGTGGTTTAGATGTAAATGGGAGATGGTTGTGTAGAGAGTCGACAAATGTAAGGTTATAAGGATGTTCAGTTTTGAAAGAGATTCAGAACTTTAGTTGTTTATCAAGACTTGAATTTGTTTTATTGTTTTAGGAGCCTGTGTTTAATTACTTTCAAAATAATGGTAGTTTCAATTTAGGTTTTGATGTATACAAACATGCTAAGAAACGCAGTTTTAATGGATTTTTGTGGAGTTTTAGTATACACTGCAAGGGTTAGATATCACAATCTTCAACTTTTTTGCTAAGTAAATTTAACACTACGGGTTGCTGAAACTTTTCAAATGTTTGATGACCAGTGCAGTTAAAGTAAACAGAAGTTAAGGCCAAAACATATTTAAGGTGAAGTAGTAAAATGTCATGACTCTGTGGATAACAGGACAATAAAAAAAAACTAAAAGTTATGTTCATCTCAAAACATGCTACAAAATGGACAAAAAAGATATATCATCCCAAATCGTGCTAAAACGTGTAAAAACCTGCTAATCGACTGCAATTTCAAAAGGCGCATTGTTATTGCCAAATAAATCTGGGCATTTAGATTCACAATACCTGACTTTGTAGTTTTAAAATGCAAATTGCTGTTACTTTGTTTGTTTTATTTTGGACTAGATTTTTTAAATCTAGTCACTTTTGTTTTCGTATCATTAGAATAAAGCTGCACCCTTCGTTATTATTTTGAGTTTTTTAAAAACCGTTCTATTCCATGAAGTCTCCCCGCCTTTATCATGTATAAAGCAGTCTATAGTGTTTATTCCAGATAAAAATAATGTTTATTACGGCCTTATCAACTGTCACAAAAACATATTGGTCATGAATATCGGACTAAATATATGAATTGATGTAGACAAATGATGATTTTTTACACCTTCCTTCTTAATTGGCTGATTTATATTTGAATCAATTACTTCAAGGATGTTACCCACTCAGCTCATATTCTATCTAGGGAACCCTACTATTAAATCCATCAGTAATTTAAAGTTGTAAATCCATTTTATTAATTTAGGTTTACAATACTTTGATCCTTTGGACAAAGTATTGCAGGAGCTTTTTTGTCAACACTATTCACATCTCTTGTTATTAAGTGACGAATTCGGACATTCATTCGCCAAGAGCATTCGGTAGGTTTGGCTTTGGAGTCATATATCAAAACATCTTGCAATAGTTGTTTGCAATTGAAGATTCCAGAGGTCATTTGGGTAGAATAAGTATAAGATATAATCGTTTACGGATTTATTTTTGAAGTACGGTGTTATTTTATAAGTAACAATATATTATCAATATGACTGTAAACAAAACGTAAATAAAAACAAAAGTACGGGGTTCTTGTTCATCTTTGTGTGCGGGAAACAGTTAAAACAATATGTGATCTCCAATGTCTAAATTTCCAATTTCGAAATGTCTTAAACATTTCATGTGAAAAGAATGGTATGTAGTGTTTTGAGTACAATAGATAACAATTAAGTCGTAGTGATTAATATTAGTAGGCCAACGATTGAGACGTCATTCAACAGGAGTAGTTGATTTCACAAAATGTCGCAAATCTAGGTTTAGTCGCAACAATGACTTAAATCACACATATGACTAAACTTAAACTTACAACGTTGCGTACAATCCATAAGGCAACTAGGAAAGAAAGGTTACCCAAACTATCGATTTTGTCACTGTCATTGAACAAATATGGTATTGTAGTACTTAATTTTCTGATCAATTATACTGTTTGTTTACGTAATGGTAAGTTATCATGTTGGTAGATTTTTCAAGGATGCGGATTTTCGTTGAAGGAATGGAGAGGTTGATTAAAATGTTGATTAAAATGTTGATACATTGCATAAAGGTTGCTTGTAGTTATTCCTGAAAAATGTCCACATAGGCATTGTTTAGTCGTCATTGAATATTTACAATGCAAAGTCTTAATAAGTTGCAGCTGACAATTAGACACTGTTTTCTGTTAAAAAAAATTCAGATCATTACAACTTCTAGTAAAATTGCTAGTTATCAAAAACGTTTTCCGGTTATCAGATTTACATTTAAAGAGGATGCGATGTGTTCCATCATCCTTGAAAATAACTTAAAGATGTCATGGGCGTATGTAAACATGTATCAGCGGTTTTGCATTTTTATACTGATAAAAACGCTCGTTACATTAAATGTATTTGTTATATGATGTTGAATAGAAGCTTGTCTTACAAGACAATACCGCGTCTACAGTATCATCAAGTCCGGACCATTTTATAGGTTAAAAATGCCTGAAAATCAAACCATATATGTATTTAATATATCATTTCAACACAAAGACAAATTTTTCTGGACATTGTAAAATATATTTAATTATATATTGAATTCATTTTTGTAAATCCAAATATATCCTATTTAATAGAGGATTACAAAACGGTTGTGATGCCTCCAATATGATCCTTGTTTTGTCTGGGTACAGAAAGTTAAACAAATACTAGTATAAAATGTTGACCAGTTTACTCTCTTATTCAATGGCGCCAGGAGCTGAAAGATCAGTTGATGCAATAGATATACCATTTGGTGAATAACTACAAAAAATAAAGACTACTAACTATTGTTTTACATTACAATTTTCACAACTTCTACAAATAACAAATCCAATTGATGAAAGAGACAAAATCATACACAAAAAGGGTTGTTGAATATCCTGTTGTAATGAGTGACTAGTAGAGTTGAAATTGTCTAAGTAGTAATAATAATTGTTAAAACATAATACAGTAAAGACAATATGTGAGGACAATTTTATACTGAACATAAATTATTTAGGCACGAGACGTACCTAAGTTTATCACGACTTAAGGTACGGGTACTCATTCTCTAGAGATTAATTCTAACTTTGAAAATTACAGCACAAAAATAACTCTACGGACAACTTACATTTCCATTTACCAAAGGGCAAGGGTTACAAAAGGTTTTCTTTGCACAATGCAATTTTCATAAAGGAATGAAACAGGAAACATACCATACAACAATACAAAATCAATATCGTAAAAGAAATGAGTGTACTTTTGAAACCAGCCAAAGAGATATAACTCTAGAAGGTTTAAATGGAAAAAAGCATCACAGTCCCCTCTATATATTAAAATTTCACTATATATTGTACACTATCAATTGAAATAGTAAAACAATATTATGCAATTATTGTCAACCTGTCACTGTGTATACAGGTCAAAACCTAATTAGCAAGTTATACAAAGAAGTATATTATATCTTATTCTGTCAAAAGAAGCACGATTTCGCTGGCAGATCTTTTCAAAAGTTTCCTGTCTGTTTCTAATCTCGCTTCAACTTTACGGACATGACAATCGGAATTTATATACACACATTCAATAATTCTAACTGTCCATTCATTGCGGCGCAATGTTTTGTCATTTACAACCACCATGTCACATTTACTTTATCCTTCTATTTGGGACGTGTTTGTAATATTGGCAAATATTGTGTTTGTTTTCAAACGTTTCCAATATGAGTTGGCTAGTTGTACACACTTGCAGTGATTTCTAACTAAGTCCTTTTCATTGAAATCTTCGATATGGAAACAAAGTACAGTGTGTTCCATCTTCATTGTTACAATGGTTATATGCCGCCCTTGACATGCTTGTTGTGCAACCTTTTCATAGAAATGACGTACAAGGGGTATAGCAATATGATATTTCGGTATCACTTTAGGTTTGATTTCGTTCCAGAAGATATTCGCAATGTTTATTCAGTCACCAGCTTGAAGACGCACTTTAACATTTAGTAATGGATCCAGTTTCAAAATTAGCTGGTTTTTTTAAACATATTGGTTGTTCTGTAGTGCTATGTACTAAGCACCTAAGCACCTAAAACTTCCCTTTGAAAAGTTTTTACAGTCATTTAAAGTTTACAATTCTTAATTCAATATGCACCCTTGTTAGTTGTACGTCTTGAAAAATATTTAACGAGAGATTGACTTTCACCAACGACGTCCATTTTGAAAATCGTTTGAATCGATGTGCTCCTACGGTGTCACTGGTTCCTACAAGAGTTCACACAGATTTACTGCAAGAACTGCAGCTCACAACTCCAGTCTTGAAATTGTGTGCCCATGCTTTGGTGCTAGTTTTGTTTTCCCAAGAACAAAACCTGATTCATTTATTCCATCTTCATTGGTTGTGTCAATGCCTTTTCTCTTTTCCCAGAACGAAACAAATATTTGCTTACCACTGTCATTCTTCATGCCTAAGTAGCCACAACAGCGATGACTTTCTTGGAAGCAGCGACGAAAACATGCAGCTCTCGAGTAGAGCAGTACTGTGGTACGTACGTATATGGTATTCGTCAGTTTTCAAGCAACATGAAAATGTATTTCCACGATTCCCGATCGGAAACTGTCTTATCATTATTACTATTCACTGAGAAGGTATTGCTATCCGATTATTTGGTTTATTTTCAGAAAAACAAAATCTGAATGAAGTCCCAACTTAAACAAAGGTTACATTGGATAAGTTTATTATCCGTTTCTAGGTCCAGCTCTTTGCAGTTTGTTGCCAGATCGTGGGCGGAAATTGCTTCTATGACTACCTCACGGTTTTAACATTTTTCTAATGCTTTCTTTGTGTTTTTATCAGTCGAATAGCTGCTTCCAATGTAGCACATGAGGTTAAAGTTTCTCGATACCAACTGATTTACGGCATTACCAAATTCCCGCTTTGACGCTTGGAAGTCCTAGCGTGTCAAATGCTGGTGACGCACAATTAGCTCTCGGTAATCTATACGGTCCTCATCGAAGTCGTTATTCTTATACAGAAGAAAACTTAAATAATATAGGAGATACTCTCTTACCAAAAAGATGTAGAACATCAGCAGTTTTAATGAACTACCTTTGAACAGTTATTTGAAATTTAAATGCATGTATTAAATATTGTAGGTACAATCGTTTACAAATGTCTAAGTTCCTATATCTGGAAAATTATAAAAACAATCCTGGAACAATTCCATAATGGCAGGTGCACAACTTAAATTATAAGTACATAAAATGAACTGGATACACAAAAACCTCACGTGTAACCTTTACTTTTACCCATTTAAACTATGCACTTGCACCAAGTTGCTATTGGATGAGGAAGCAGTGCCTGTCTGTAATATGACATCAGTCTAGTTACTCATCGTCGTGTCTATAAAGATATAAAATCCCGGAATAGGAAAGACTATCGATGATCAATTATGTAATGGAAATGGTCATAGAACGTCTTAATTAATAACGTCAAGTTAGATGTCGTCAGATCCCCTCAGTCAATCTCTCTTAAACTTGCGCAAGGATGTAGGACACATCCTGTTCTTAGAGGCGTCGTGTTGCTTTAGATGAAGTAGCAAGAACGGCTTATTAGTAAAAGATTAATAAATATTATTATTTATTATTTTGCATTATTTACTAAAGATTTCCATTCTAAGAGATAAAACTAGTAAAAAATGGTGATAAAACTTATCAAGGCATGTCTCAATTTACTCATACTTATTAAAAGAACACTTTTGGAAGAAAAATTGTTTCAATATCTATGACAATAACAAAAGTTAAAAACTAATAATTAATTGTTTGGAAGGGAGATAACTCCTATAAAATGGAGTCAAATTACGCAGCTCCAAATGTGACAAGGTTTCGCATTTCTTAGACGAACATTTTCACCTTAGTAAGTATTTATCTATATTTTATCGGTTAAAGGAGCAGTGGACACAATCAAATGTCAAAATGTAGAACGTGATTATTTTGAATATTTCAGGTAGACAAAATATATCAATGAAGAGGTCAAACCTAGTACGTGACCTTGACTTTTTGTGCATTTTCCACGTCGTAATTATGTAAATACCCCATTACCATTATGAATAATTTATTAATTATATATGTTATAATTAAGTCAAATCCTTTCTCTCTAAACTCACTTCTTCTCCATCCCTACAATTTCCTTGATATATGTTTCTATTTATCTCTTGCGGTTTGAAAGAACTAACAATATTGAGCAACATTCACTATCTAGAACGGGACCTTGTGTCCATTTTCGAGGTCAAAAATTACGAGAGTCAATGGTGAAGACACCATGCTTGTATTATTGATAAGCAATAAGTTAATAATGAAAAACTACTTATAAAGTTTCTAAAAGGATACAAAAATGAAGTCAAATTGTTTCTCATCAAATGTGACAAAGTTGCGCCTCAATAAAAGGAACATTTTTCGTTCAATAATTATTTAGCTATCTTTTATAGTTTCAAAGGAGTAGTGGTAACAAGCAAATGTAACAATTTAGAACGTGACCTTAACCTCTGCGTATGTGTCCATTTTCAATGTCAAAGGTCAGGAGGGTCTATGGTGAAAATCCCGACCTCTATCTCTGACTTCTTGAAATTTGTCTGAATATCACTCAATTCTTGTCTTTAGGGGGAGATAACTCCTGTAAGATGTCGTCAGATCCATCAACTAATGTGTCCCAAATTTGGGGAAGGATACATGGCACATGTTGGTAAAGGTTTGGTGTTGTTATCTTTTTTGTTTAGGAGTAGTAGCAGTAACAAGCTTTTTAGTAAAAGATTAGATAACACCATAAAGAAAAAAGGTCAGACAGGTTGAACCGCAATGGTAATCGATATCAGATATAAAATATAAAAGAGACATGTTGCAAAGAGTAAAAAAAAACAGACATAAAAAATTTTGCGGAAGAAAAGGAAAAAAATAATAACGATAATAATAAAAGATCAACAGTTGAACTTTTGAGGGTCTTTCCACATTAATTAAAATTTTGTATTACGTGATGAATTAAAAAAATAATAAACTACCATGTCGACATTTCTAAATTTAAGTGCAATTAAAAATGAACATCTTAAAAAGAAGAGATTTCAATATCCCAATCAACAAAAGGTCAAATTTGAGGACATAGCATGTTTGTTAATGGTAAGGAAATTCAAACATTACAAATATTACAAGTTGACAGGTTATCAATTTGTCATAAATATTTCTTTATTATTTTGTAGCATTTGGTTAAGGTAACCATTCTAAGAGATTAAACTCCGATGGAATATTGATGAATTTACTTGTGTTTATTAATAGATCATGTTAGGAAGAAAAATCATTTCAAAATATATGATAAAAGCAAAGTTATAAAACTAGTAAGCGACCTTGACCTTGTGCACATTTTCAAGGTCAACTGTCATTATGGTCTTTTGTGAAGACACCATTGTTCTACAGTCAGTTGTTAATGAATTATGTATGTAAAACTAAATGAAGTAAAATTCTTCGCTTCAAATGTGCTAAAGTTGCGTCTTAACAAGTCAAACATTTTCCCCTTAATAGGTGTTCATCTATCTTTTACCGTTTCAAAGGAGTAGTGGTAACAACCGAAGGTCAAAATTAAGAACGTGATCTTTCGCCTTGTCTCCGTTGTCAAAGTCAATCGTCATGAAGATCAATGGTGAAAACACCATGCCTCTAACATAAATAATTAATAAGTTTTTGTGTTAAAAGCTAAAACATGAACTTGACCGTTTACCTTGTGTTCATTTTCAAGGTCGATGGTCATGGAGGTCTATGGTGAAGCCCCATGACTTTAATAGAAATAATTAATAAATTGTGTGTGAAAAAGATAAGGTAAACATTTTCCCCTGAAGTAAAGGGAGACAACTCCTATAAGACGTTGTCAGATCCCTTCAATCAACCTGTCCCAAAGTTAAGCAAGGATACAGGCATATTTTGGTTAATGTTTGGTGTTGCTATATTTATTACTTAAGACTAGCGATAGGGAGCTTTGCACAAAAAAACAACGAAATTTGATTGAAGTTTAGATTTTAATGGAGTAAAGAAGTTTTGGATGCGTATTATATTCAGTAGAACCACCCAAAATTTTATTGGAGAGAATTCTCGGATTAATGTGTCCAACATTATTTTTATAACTGTTCTTGAAAATAGGATTGCAAGGAAAAGAATAGCTTAACCAATTGCATAAATGATGACTACATCAACACGATTTTAGGGGGCTAACTTATTGTAAACCGGGTTAAAAACACACATCGAAGTATGTTACCCAATAGCAAGCCAACCTTACAATAAATATAAAAATCCTGTTTTCTACTTTGATCATAATGCCAGTTTAACGACTGGTCCCGAGTGTGACAGAGGCACTGGGATTTAGTCATATATTTCTACTTAGCTTAAATATATTGCCTGAATAAAGTAAAACCATAAGAAATTCGAATCGTATGAGTTGTATGTCTCTGTTAAGATACAAACTAGAATTGTCTACATATGTATTACTGTACATGAGTATACGAAAAAAATGTATCAAAAATAAGCAAATCTCGCTGGTTTTGAAGGCTTATCTGTTAAAATATTATATCGAGTTATTATGAATATTCTCAATATATTTTTTATCAGTTTTGAACTAACCCTATTTTAGAATTCACAGGGAGCAAAGATTAAATGCTGTCGGACTACAAAGGATTCTCTGGCTTTAAAATATATTTGTAAAAAATCATAATGTGTCATAATATTATTTCTACTGATTCCCGCTCATCTTTATCCTAAGTGTTTTATGATTTAAAGGTTTACCGTGCATTGACGTAACCGCCAGGGCCGGTTTGTCAACGTGGTTAAATTTTTAACCTGTGGTTATATATGACATGGGTTAAATTCTGTTGTTGAACAATGTTTAACCACATGGTTACCTAAAATATGGTTAAATATTTAATCATTGATTAAATTTTAACAGGTGCCACTTATATCTAACAAAATGGCCCTTGAGATTTATGTAATGTATATCTTGTTGACATTAACAACCGTGGCAGACGAAATTCTTGTCAAAAAAAAAACGGTAAAAATTTTACCAGTGACGAAGAGCACGTTGATCAAAGAAAGAAGATACGTTTTATAAACTAGTAACATAAAAAGTGTCAAATACATTACCACACAATAAAAGGAAGAGGTATGACAAAGCATTGCCGAAAAGAAAGGTGCCTAGGACACTTTGATAACGGCCAAAGAAATGAAGGACAAATGGTTAATTAAACAGGCTGTCAAAAAAGGCTCTACGGAAAAGGAAACAATGTATGAACAAAACTGGTGAGGGGTCACCTACAAAGCCTTTGAGTGCCGCTGTTGAGCGAGTCTTGAGAATGTTTCAAGACACTGCGTCATTCAAGGGAATCGACGGAGTTGAGATAGATGGTAGGTAGCTGACAATTTAAACGCAGGTTTCTCATTTAGCGTAATATATTTCAGTTTTAGTAATTTAACGTATTTTAGTTAATTTGAACAAAATTAATACTGAATGCGAAGTCGACTTCTTCCCGTTTATTTCTGTATCGTCTGCTTTGTTTACATTTTTCAGTTCGCGAACTTTTAAAACATTTTTGCTTACTACTTGCTAACACTTCTGCGAGAAATGTTAACCTGCCGAAAACGCTGTTGAGGCGTCGATGATTATACGCTTGATCAATCCAAGTTCAACACAGCAATGGTAACCAAATGCCGCGACACCTTGTGCTCGAAACTATAATTTAGTAGGATAAAAAAAATATAATAAGAATTGTATTTCGATGTAGCAAAACACATTATACTCTATAGTTTTTTTCACGTATTTCAATTTTTTTGGTTTAAAACAAATTATGTAAGTATATTTTACAGTGATTGAACAGGAAGCACCATTGCCAGAAGAATATACAAGCGAGGATGTATTCCAGTGATGTCTTCACCATCACCCCAGTCTCAATCTCTGCTCATTCAGGAAGAAACAGCCCCAAAACTGCAGTTGTATTAGAATCAGAAGTTATTATTTCAAAACTAATGAAGAATAGAAACACAGCATTTCAAGAGAAAAAAGGTATAAATGCAATAAAAGTAAGGCTACTGAGTATAACTATTTTAACATTTTTTAAAGTCAAACAAGAAGAATTTATGCAGATAGGTTCTCGCTTAAATATGACAAATTCTACGTAAAGTATGGACAATTCTATGTAAAAAATTTACCAAACGAAACAAATTAAAAGTCCAAATTGAATATCATGTAAGTCTTGATATCTAGTCGTACAAAGTATATATGTCTATTACTCTGTACTAACATGGATATTGCATACATTTAAAATAACTAATGCATGTAATACAACTTATGCACATAAAAAAAAATTGTACAGCATTGTAGGTCATTCAATAAAATGTTTACTGCTAATTTTTTATGAGATTCTAATATGATTTTAATATGACATCCTTCAAACGCTTTTGAAACAGACCTCTATTTAAATATACACCAAAATATGTTCCAGCCATTTAAAAAATTTACAACCCCGTGTGCTGATGTTTTTGTTTGCCTTCTTTATTATTCAATATTGTTCCTCTGTACTTCGGAAATCCAACAGAAAAAAAAATCCCAGATTACACGTCCGTATTTTAAAAGATGCCTTTATTGCTTACATGTCACAAATCGCGTGTTGCTGCATTTTATTGCGTTGTTTACAATGACGTTCAATGTTTTTCCGACAACCGCGAGACTTATCCCGCCTCCACCGAAAAAGAATTTACTGTATCAAAATGAAACACAGCATAATTTCTCAAAATGCGGATTAACTGTGGAAAATAGTTGTTGATTTAAATTTGCACCATTTTGATCTGCAACAGTAACATAAGCTCGACCAAATGTGGAAACACATTTACACAGTCACAGACAGACTGGTGTAACGAAGCATTTAATTTTTTTCGTCCTTTGTTCTGAATGTGAAATTATAACTTATGTTAACAAATATTTTAGTTTGTTTTTAATTTAAATTTCGTCCGTTTTTTTTTCTACCAAATTGTCCATGAGAAAAAAATTAACAAGGGAGGATCTCGGAAATGAAACACCCGAATAAATCGTTACTTATGTAGGCGAGACATGTAAAATTTCAATATGTTTATATCAGAATCGAAATAATTTATGGCTGCCTCAGTTTTATGTATTATTTAAATATGGGTAGCATCATATGTTTGATATTTATTTTCAACTCGCTAACGCTCGTGGCAAAATATTCATGAATATAATACCTACGCATATTTAAATAATCAATAAAACTGGGACAGCGATGACTTATTTCTTAGTTAGATTAATTACAATGCATAGATAATATGTTTGTATTAATGTTGGTTTTATACCAATTTAAGCCATTTTTGTCTATAACATGGCGTCCAGGTTTTATTAAGGGAGTAAGGCAGAGTACCTGGAGAAAATCCCATACCTGCAGCAGAAAAAGTTACCTTAACTACTAGGCCATTGAGGCCCTTTATAAATAATATGAGAAACTAATAAGTGTGGTTTGATTCTTGGAGATATGTTTGCAGTTTTCCACTCATTTACACGTTGTTTTTTTCTGCAAATTAGTATTTAGAATTCCTTTTAAAATATTTTTTAGAGTTGTTACCAGTTCATTTGATATCATAAGTAAACAAAAACAAAAACAACAGCTGATGTTAAAGAATTACATTGTAAGTTCTAAAAAATGATTAAGCAGTACAAAGAAACAATAAAATATGATTTACAAATAAAACTACTATAGCAGTTATTGGATGAAAGACCGACTTCACCCACATATTCATAGCTTTTATCATCGGGCCAAACACTGTGTTTTGTATGTTTTTTGGCAATGTTTTTAACTATATCATGGCACAAAGTTTGAAAGGGGAGGAAGTTTGAGTCACAGAGAAAACTAGGTAAACAATCCTAATTTTAAAGGATGACCTTTCATTCCTTTGGTAACAGGCAATCCTTTAAAATTAAGATCAGAGTAAACCACACAATGCCCCAAATGAGACAAGACCCACAAGGAAGTTTTTTCTCTGTTCCGCGTTGTGACTCTTTTTAAAGTTTCACCAAATAATCAAAGGAGTTTCTTCCAAAGTTGCTTATTACTCAATCCTTGTACATTGCATCCTCTAAACCACCGTTCCTTCCTGTACTGTACTTGAGGCATCATCCATTAAAAGTATCTAGCAGCCATCTTCCTGTATTTTAACCAGAAGATTGAATATTTAACTGATCTTTGAGGATTGGGTTAAATTTTTCATAGTTAAAATCATATAGAGCTAAGGATTAAATATACCCACAACAGCCAATTCTTTGCCGGGTTAATTTTTAACCATGGGTAAAAAAACTAACTATTACGTTAAATATAACCACACGTTGAACAACGGTCTCAGAAAGCTAAATGAATAAATGGTATAAATGATGTTTTATATCGAAAGTTATAGTTGTAAATTAATTATCATATACATCTTAAAACCAAGCGTAAACGAAACTCTTGTATTATTTAGGTGTTAAAATGAGTCGAGTAAAAAACAGTTGTCAGTACGACATCTATTGTTATCACCCCTCATTGTTTTATTTCAGAGGCGTGTACCTTTAAGCGTCGACAGAAATTCCTGACCACTAAGTTTACAGCTAAAACAATGGCCTCTTGTTGGGAGCGCGTCGTTTTGAACAGTAATTACAATGGTTATTAAATGTGCCTCTCTCATCCCCGAACTTGTATGTATTCTTATAAGGCTGAGTTTCCAGTAGGCTATCTAAAGAAAGCAAAGGACCTTGACCCAGATATTTTCCTATGAAGATAATGTCTTATCCCTTTGTTATTCTAATTCTGTGACTCTTTTCATTTAATAGCTTAAATTAAATACACTATCAATACACTTAAATTAAATACACTATCAATACACTTAAATTAAATACACGTAGGTCGGCTTTGTACTTAGACTCTCTTCTCAAAATAGACCTGGAACACTACAAATGTGATTCCTTCTACTTTTCAATTATCAACTTTTCGTTTATCAAATGCAACATTCCAGTATCTCCAGCGTATGGTGTTTACATTTTATAACATTTACATAATGCTATACATAGTGACTGATATTACGAATTTCAGATAGCACACAGCTATTGATTATTAGTCTACTTAAACATGAGTATGTTGTACCTAGATTAATTTTTTTTCTCTTTATAGGTCTATGGTCATCACCATGACTTGGTTGACAGTTGGCTAATACAAGATAGACACTGCTTATTCCACCGAATTGCTTGAGTGCATCCATGATTTCATGAGGTGCTGCCTACACACTGTCTAGTATTGTGATTTTGTTTTGTGTTGTATGTTTGTCCGAATCATATTTGTAATCGTTTCTTACGACTCTCGTCGTTCGGTCAGGTGCCTTGCTATTTTTCATACCATAGTTGCATGTTTAAAATTATATAGTAGGAGTCAGTGATTTGGCGTTTTTATTTTAAAGCAATGTTCATATTGAGATTTTCAAGTAAACAGACAAATTGATTTGACTTTTATAAAACAGTATCTTCATAACTATAGTTATGGAAACTCAGATTTATTCATTGTTTATCTGTTTAAATTGTGTTTAACACCATATTCAACAATTGTTTAGCTATATCGTGTTGTATTCGTATGGTATGGTTGTCTCCAGCGTGCTTTGTTTGGTTTATTGTTTATTCTATCTTTTATCGCATTCGTTTCCAGTTTCCAGTTTGTATCACAAGAAGCATGCATCGTATGTGCATGGTTTATTCAATTATATTTATACACGGTTAAGTACGTTAAATAAAATGCAAAATTTAACAACAATTTTCTGCTGTTATAATCACATTAAAAAGGATCTGGAATTTGTTTTTACATAATACATGTAATTCAGTTGTCAGACAAGAAGTAAATAAATAAATAAATAAATAAATAAATAAATAAATAAATAAATAAATAAATAAATAAATAAATAAATAAATAAATAAATATCTACAAATATTCTAGCTGTAATAAAACCTGCTGAAGAAAGTAATTATCATTCAATAAATTTAAGTAAAAACAAAAAAAATGTGAACACGAGTTCTTAAATACGTTGTAAGAGTTAAAGTTCTTGGACGTGAGATAAAAATATTTTTGAAGATCCTATAGCAGCTTTCGTAATTGCTTGTGGTTATCGCAATTAACACATTAACTATCAACGTGTCGCTTATCTAGTTCAACTTGTGAACCGCAATTAGCAAAACGTAAATGACACATTTAAAACACCCATCGGTTCTTGATATAAAGAACCAACTTTATACGTAATAACAATTACTAAAAAAAATTTACTCATTGTTTTCAGCGACATATATAATACACTAAGAAACATGAGTCTCATCCTTATGTTTTATTTTTATATTAATTAATATTTAATGGTATTAAACGTATCGAAATAGAAAATGCACTGACGATCATTTTTTTAACAGATAGTCATAGTGCAATTTATAATGAAATTAAATAAATACTGTGCAATTCATTAAACTTTCTATTTTGAGTTGTTAATTTCACACAGAGGTGTCAGTAATGTTATTGATAAAGTCAGTTAAATATAAATCTGGAATTTGTGTAGAAATACTTTTGTGATTTAAGTATAAATGTTTTAAGTTATTGATCTATTAATTTCACTAAAATGCTGACATTTACGCACAAATAATTTTGATCAGTTATCAGTTTATTACCGATAAGTAAGTATAAGTCCAGTAAATGCCTTCAATACATGTACATGTAAATACTAGTGCCATATTATTTCTAGTCAAGTATTTTTCTAAAAGTTTCTTTGATGGCACCGAGCATTGAATTAAATAACTAATTGATCAACACAATTATCAGTTTTACTACCAATTTAGGCAGATGTAGAAAGTGTCAGAGATACATGGCTAACACCGGTGTATTCTTTTGAATCAAGAGGGTTTTTAACTCATGTCCCTTTAAAAAAAATTGTCGCATTATTTACCTGAACTATGTACCACGTCGTAATGACTCGGGCAAAACATATGTATCCTTATTAAACGAAATGAATATATAAATAGGCACAATTTATATGCACTAGCGTACATTAATGGATTTTCGTAATCAGTACTATATTAATCTGAGGTTACGTAGTTATTGTTTTGTAATTATATATATTGGATGTTAACATCACTGTAAGGAAATTATCTGTCGATGTTTAAATGTTTATTTTTATGCTACATTACATCCTTCCAGTGGTTTTCTGAAGCATTAATTTTACAGGGTATATACACTACATTGCTGTTAGTCTGTTACATTTAAAAATAAATATAATTCATACTTACATCTGTCATTATACTGAAACAGTTCTGAAAAATATTTATTTGCATATTTTACAGACAAAGATGATAATTAGAAGCTGGCAATGAAATTGAATAGGTCTTTTTAATCGGAGTATTTACCTATGTCTTCATTTTCCTCTTGGTATGGACTCTTTTAAATCCAGACTAAAAAGTAAAAGTTTTTGGAACCTGCATTAAAGCGCTAGAATATAAACACAAGTACCACGACGATCGGAAGAACAAGAACAAAAGTCTCAATTATATGTCCAGACACCGGCTGAACAGGATTACACAAGGAAACCATACCAATTCTATGTCCAGACACAGGCTGAACAGAATTACATAAGGCAACCATACCAATTCTATGTCAACAGACACAGGCTGAACAGGATTACATAAGGCAACCATACCAATTCTATGTCAACAGACACAGGCTGAACAGGATTACATAAGGAAACCATACCAATTCTATGTCCAGACACAGGATGACCTGGATTACATAAGGCAACCATACCAATTCTATGTCCAGACACAAGCTGAACAGGATTACATAAGGCAACCATACCAATTCTATGTCAACAGACACAGGCTGAACAGGATTACATAAGGCAACCATACCAATTCTATGTCAACAGACACAGGCTGAACAGGATTACATAAGGAAACCATACCAATTCTATGTCCAGACACAGGATGACCTGGATTACATAAGGCAACCATACCAATTCTATGTCCAGACACAAGCTGAACAGGATTACATAAGGCAACCATACCAATTCTATGTCAACAGACACAGGCTGAACAGGATTACATAAGGCAACCATACCAATTCTATGTCAACAGACACAGGCTGAACAGGATTACATAAGGCAACCATACCAATTCTATGTCAACAGACACAGGCTGAACTGGATTACATAAGGCAACCATACCAATTCTATGTCAACAGACAGGCTGAACAGGATTACATAAGGCAACCATACCAATTCTATGTCAACAGACACAGGCTGAACAGGATTACATAAGGCAACCATACCAATTCTATGTCAACAGACACAGGCTGAACTGGATTACACAGCCTGTGACCGCATATATTGATCTAGGAAATTTTCCAAAGGGATCCCCTTCCACCATTAGAACAGCAGAGAAATATTGGTCTTGGATGCAGGCATTTAAATATTTTAACAATCCGTTGATTATATACAGAGATTTTGAAAAATTTGCTGAATACAGTACACATTTCCGAGCAAAAATGTCGTCAAAAACAAAAGTCATAATCTTTTCGAAAGAACAGTTATGGTTTTTTAAAATAAAACACGAAAAAGCAAAAATTTACTCATAAGCGGAATATCCAAAGGTGTATCCTAATACATATTAACTACTTTCCTGCGGATTATTATTGCTGGATCGACTTAGGATATTTCCGGGATATTGCACAACGTTCTTGTCAGTTTTACCTAGAAGTGCCAAACGATTTTGATGATAAGATGGTTGGAGTAACACGCGTTTTTGATTCAAATCTTACAAATCGGTCCGCAAGATCGATTATTTTAGGCACCATGAACTGGATCGGGTTAGGGTTATTTTTAGGTAAGCCTAAAGTGCTCAAAGCATTTGAAAAACAATATAAACATAGAGTGTTTACTACATGTCACAAGGATTAATGAATGCAGAACAACATATTCTGGGGCCTCGGTGGCCGAGTGGTCAAGGTAGTTCGTCTACTATTGATCACGTGGTCTGTCAACACTGAGATTGCGGGTTCGATTCTCACTGCAGGCAGGGTGTACTCGACTCAAATCTTAATTGACAAGGATTGCCAGTTTTACTACCGCAGGTCGGGGGTATATTCTATATGCAATGTATACGACAGATGAGAGAAAAAAGAATCAAATTGACATAAAGATTCAGCTATATATACCAGGAACAAAAAAAAGTGATAAACAATGATCCTTGGTTTTATTTAGGGTTTGTAATGTACCATGAAGTTTAAAGCAAAGAACATTATGATGTATACATAAGTCTACGCTTTGTTATGTTAGATTTTGCTATCAGTGTTTTGAACTGTTGACCAATAAGCTATACAAACATTTGTGGATGGCGTCTTTTCTTAAGTTTTATTGTCAGTATCACAATTCACTTGATCTTTCAAATGCACTCAGACCTAGGTATGTTCCATCATTCAAGGGTTAAACGTTTACACGAACATGTAAATGAGTAACGCGACGGATGTCTAATCCGAAGCAGGCACTGATTACTCGCCGGAGCACATGAGTGCATCGACGTTCTTTTATTGGGGCTGGGCACTAATGTTGGCTTTTGTTGTTCCTATTGGTTTCTTATTAGATCTTTTTTCTTTGTAATGTCTGTTGGTGTTACAATTTAATATCGTCCTTGTATTTAATGTCTACGTAAGTCAGTTTTAATTAAGATACGCTTTAGATAAATGTTTTAGTAAAACATTTTGTTATTAACACACGAAGCGTGTAGTAATATCTGTGAGTAAAATGTCGATTTTTATATAATGAATCTCTCAAAATTAAGCTGATTTTGCAGTTTTCTCTTTTATTCATATAACAGATTTGATCCCTTACTTTTGTACTGACTTTACTTTTAAACGATCTTAAATATAAAACATTGGGCAGCAACAATGTTTTATAGACTGATTGAGCTGCTAAAAGAGAACTTTGACGAAAATCCATCTTTAAACATCCACCAATTTTAGTGAATTTTTTCATTTATTTGCACGACACACATGCAGGAATAATGATAATGATTTTAAGCCTGTTTAAGCCATTATGTGGAACAATTGGGGATTACAAAATATGTTAACAATCTTAAACTGTTAGTGCTTACGCTTTAGATTTTCCGTTTTAAGAGCTCGAAATTAAAAAAAAAATAAAATCTCTGCATTAGTCTTGGAAAAGGATCATTTACAAAATACACTATGGTAGAATGTGTTGTTGTTCGACAATTTCAACAAATATTGATCTTAACTAGGATCACACGTATGACAAAAAGCAAGTAAACTGACAGAAACACAAAAGCCAAATGTCAAGCAAAGATTACAAATCCGGATACAGACAAACATATACAACATGAAAAAAGATATAAAGCAGAACGTGAGTAATACGAACCTAATACAAACTATAGGTGTAATCAAGTGCTCTGGACGAGCAGTACCTGCCTCTAATTAGACTTCCGTCAAGTTACGATTTGTTATATATAGAGAAAACATTTTAAGGAAGAAAGACTTCTTACCAGTCAGCGAAAAAGTCTGCTCGGATGATCACGATGAATTTCCTATAACGTTTAAATAAGTTATGGCAAAAGCAATAGAACTTTGGAGTGATAACATCAACGTAGGCACAACAAACCCGGGTTTAGTAGATTATTAGTCAACAGCAGTGCTTGCTCTAAAAAATGGGAATATCGACTGCAATCAGATTTAACATAACATAGTTGCGGACTGTAAATTACACACGCCGATGCTGCTGGAACAGTGCTATTAATAACCAAAATTTACAATAGGAGAGTTGAGGTCCTTAAGTTTGGTTATTGGTATAATTTGTAGTTTAACCAAGCCTATTTGTAGAAGAAGGTCTAAGTAAGAGGCCTATGTGTATTGTTGAAGTTTTATTTTAATAACCGAAACAGTCTTAAATAAAAACTCCAAATGTGCGTTCATACATGTAATAACATCTGCCACTATATTTTTTTTTTATATCTACTTCGAAACACTTGCTTATTTCAAGCTATTTGATATTTTAAATGTGTGACTTCATATGAAAACCTTCTTGCCTGGGAATTTCCTAGCTGGATTATCAGGGTTTCATAGACACATGTGAACATGAAAAACCTGACTTGTGAGGATGCTGGAATGCCCTCTGGCATTTGTCTCAGTAATATTTACACCCAAATACGTATATATTGTAAAAAACAATTCAGAAGCTAGTGCCAGTAGGAATGTCTTAAGGTCATACAAGTTTCCAATTTACATATTACAGACAAAAATAGCTCATATATTGTTGTGTAGTCTCACGGAGAATAAAGTACAGATATTTAGGGTATTCCTGAAAAATGATCTTGAATGATTTTTGTTTCAATCACGGCTGGACTAGTATAACTAGTTGATTTATAGGTTCCTGATCACATGCACTTTGGGTAAGGATAATTTGTGTTATGGAGTAAAACGCAAATAAAATGAGTTAATAGTGTGTAATGACACGTTTTACATGTCTAATTCCGCAACATTGCCATAACAACAAATAATAAATTTCACTTTATTATACTAATTTCTCTTTATTATGTTGTAGTATAATCAAGAGAAATTGATTATTTTTAAGTTCAGGCAGCTGCGTTGAAAGCTGAAGGGAAGTTAATTACACAAAATATTTACCCACTTTAGTAAAAAATGTTGACAAGTCTGGAAAATAAGTAAAAAAAAATATCGAACAATTACATTGAAGGAGGTGCACAACTTCAATGTGCAATCTTGCTGTGAAGTTTCACAGACCTCAGTTGAACACTGTAGGAGGAGTTGATTGAAAAAATAGCCCCCGTATTTTGCCCAACCGCTCGACATCCCAATTTTGACCCGAAATTGACGTCACAATTAAGTGGCACACACTAGACTGTCATGTATTATTTCTCAGTTACCTATTTATCAAGTATTATAAATTTGGAATAATTGGCAAGATTGGAGTCTCAACTGCTTTAGCACGTTCAATGCTGAAGATTGCAAAGCAAGAAAATTAACGATTACAACACAAAATTGTCCCCAACGCTGCAGTATCAAATTGCCTATGAAGCGTGAGAAACTAAAAATGTGTGACAAAATAATAATGTAATATTAGAATCATTTGGAAAAGAGTTAAATAGCTACATAATAAAACTTCATCAGAATGTGCAAACTTTAATAGAGTGTTTGATACAATTTGAGTTAAATATTTTTTATTATTGCTAAAATAGTGCAAATGGCCTTGCTTCTATAAAACTCCATGAATCAACACGGTGGTAGAATTAAGAGTAGGAACATCTACACATCACAACACTTAATCCCATCAAAGCAACCCACGGAATGGTATTATAGAAGACGTGTCCACAAAATATATCGCTGTATTATATTGCTAAAATAGTAAAAGTCCCATAACTCATACAAAATTTGACGAATCGAATGACGTTAGAGTATGGACATCTAAAAAAAACAACTTAATCCTACTAAATATCAACGCAATCCGTCAAGTAATTTAATTCGAAATGTGTCCACAATATGCTGCGGACAGGACAAACGGACTATTAATGAACAAAACATGTCCCTCCAATAATGAGATAATCAAGTTTGACACAAGGAGGTCATTGCTAGGCCAAAAAATATGTGTATATTTCGATAGCACTTTACCAGTGCTTGAGCTCTAATGACCATAAAATGTTGAAGGTATGCACAAAAACAATAAAAGTTAAAGTAATAGAAAACACACATATATTTATTTTGGCCTTATCGAACAACTTGAATGCAAATTCATGTACAACAATTAGCTGTAATTAAATGAATGTTTTCTTCTTTCATCACAGAGTTGCATAGATGTTGCAAAGGATAATCAATCTACAAATAAATGTGGGCCCTACCAACGTCAAGGTCAAAGGTCATCAACATTGGTCATCAACCATGTATGCGACACATCGCCTTGATTCCTTCACTCACATACCAAATATATCAAAGATAAGGTATCAATACCTTATGAGAATAAAAACGTTATAAACCGGACACGAGTAGTTTCGGAAGGACAAGCAGACTGATCACTATAGGGCATTACGTTGTGGCCATAATAAGTGCAATGGGGAATTAAAACACAACAAATAAAGTGTAGTGTACACTGATTCATATAAAGACGAAGACTATTATTGATTTTAATGCATTAATTACCTATCTTCTTTAAACTTCATGTCATATTTAATGTCTTTTATTATCTCTTATTACAAAAATAGTAAGTCCAGACGAGTGAAGGTGTCAGACAGGTGGCAAGGTCTTTATGGCTCACACAAGAATCAATGACAACTCTTAAAGGAAATGTAATTTATTTACAATTGATAACCAAGGAAAATAACAACAGTACCAAATATATATGGCTTGTTTATGACACCGATACCAGCAGAAGGGACACAGTCACGCTAATTGGTATACCCAACTATACGTAATCCAATGTATTAGTATGTTGTCAATTCCCTTTCTAGTAGTATGGCCTGTCTCACATGTTAAAATACTATTTTACCCATGTATATGACTTATAAGGATGCAGGACGCCATCTGCTACTTTTTTGTAAATCTTGAAATGTCACCTTTAAGTAAACATTTCTTTCATTATTAACTCTTAATTTTCATAAATTAATAAAATTAAAAAGAATAGTATACGTATTCCTATAGGTTATATAACTTCAATAATTAATTAATTGTTTAAATAGAGAGTTTTTGTTTAAAAGAATTTGGTATAGGCAAAAATAATGAAAAAGATATCTTGAAACCCTTCCCCACCTCCCGAAAAAATATACCAATTTGCCGGTCGACTGTCAGAAACATAATATTAGCTTGAAAAGTTTTAATATTGCGTTAGAAATAATAAAACAAAGAGCAAAATATAATTTAAGACTTATATAAATTATTTCTTACAAAAAGAGCATACAAGAGCGGACTCCTGTGGCTTCGCACAGTCAGCCATTTCTCCACGGTTTCCAATGGCTGATTGGTACTGCTGTAAAAAATTAACTTGTACATAACTTGTAAGTTACATGTCTGTTTTCTTTGTATAATACTGTCACTTGTAAAAAAGAACAAACACTTTTAAGCAGTTAACTTTAAAGGTAAACCACCAGTATAATTAAGTAATTATATATTGGGAATTTTTTTTAATGTTCTCGACGTTCGAATGGAAACCCGACATGTTGCCATTTGTGTAGATAACAACACATATAAAGTGAGAAATTGAGTCCATAATGAAAAGTCAAGATTTTAAAGAAATACGTTTATTTGACATTTGTCAATTACATAACATACGCCAAAAGAAAATGCAAACTGTTAACATCAATATTAACTAGACCAAATTAAAGCTTCAGTATGTATTTGATATTTACAGTAACAAGTTCAATATATTCCTTATGTTAACTTAATCCAGTATAAGAACCTGTTCTTTAAAATAGCATGAATGTTGGGGCACATATTAGTATCTCTAAAAATGTCATAATATTTCTATACTAAATGCCAACCCCCCTGGAAAAAAATGTTTGCTAGCATTTTTTCATTATTCTATATTTTACCTTGTTATTACGAAAATTCAGTAGAAAAAATGTAGATACGATAACGTGTCCATGTTTTATAGTATGCCTCTGTTGTTAAGTTGTTACAAATCGTCCTTGACTTTTGCTACGGAAATTTCTCATAATAAGTCAGCCATTTTTGTTTCTAAAGGGACCTTACGATGTTTACAAATGTTCGTCTGCTTTCGTGACGTTCAATGGTATTCGGACAAACCGCGAGACTTTTCCCGCCTAAACTGCAGACGACATCACCCGAAGGATTTCGAGTAGACAACAATAGATAGTTCCTAAAGTACACTTCCGTTCTAATTAAGGTCAAATTTTAGTATGGAAAATCGCCCGTTCAAAATTAAAAAAACTGCTTTATTTCAAAACGCTGAATATCTCGGGGAAATAATTATTGATTTCAAAAAGTTCCCTTTTTGATCTACAAAAGGAGCATAAGCTGAACCATACGCGGTAAGCAGTTTTCATTTGTAGCGCTAAAAACACTATACACCCTACGTCAACACTTACTATAGAAATTTTTGCTAGTCGTAATTCATCCAAACCACATAATAACTGTGTTTAATGAATTCCAAAATATAACATCAAAATAAATGTAATGATAATAATGCTAATTATTTGTAAGTAAAAATGTATTTTGATGCGAGATCGTATATTTATAGCTACAACAAGAGCTAATACTGTACAGTATATATATTTATAGAATTTTTCCTTTTCAACAAATTACATTCACAACTTCAGATGATAAATATTGCGCGGTCAAAGATACATCGTGGATACTAGTAGATGGTGTAAGTGGAAAGCAAGGTCAAGGCTTTGGTAACCACAACACGTCATAACCCCAGGATGTTGATTTTGCAACATCCAATGGTTTCTTTGCAGAATTCAATTCATGCGGAATAAAGTTGTGCTTTGACATAAATTCCAATATAACTTCTGCAGAGTTTTGCCCTCTATGAAACTCCCATTCCATGATAACACCTACGATGTTAATCTTATTGAAAAATAACGATGCCCCTTCAATTGCTTTAGCTTCGAATCCTTCAATATCCATTTTAATAACAACCTTTAAAAATTGTTCAATTCCCGGAAATGTTAATAGGTTATCTATTTTTATAGTGTAAACATGTCCGTATGTTCCTTGAGCTCGTCCGTTTTTCAGTTTTTTAATGTGAGTAGAGTCTACGTCATCAACAAAGGTTCCACCCATGTTATTTTTGTCAATCCCGAGTTTTACGATACCATTGCTGTTTGATATCGCGTTGTGAATGACGGTAACCTTATCCTGAAAACCACCAGCAACAACAGATTCGCAAATATGTTCAACATTTTTATCCAGTGCTTCTACCGCTAAAACTTGTCTGCCCATTTTTGCTGCCGAAAGAGTGTAGACACCTATATTAGCACCAATGTCAATTAAATTAACATTCGGATCAGTGTTGAGGAGCTCGATCATTACACTTGTTTTCTCAGTTTCAAAAATTCCACTACTAATTAAAACTCCAGATACCCAAGGATCTTCGGCAGTTTGGTAAACAAAAATTGTTGTCTTACCGTACGGTGTTTTTAGACTTGTTTTAACGAATGCTTTGCACTCATTGCAAGTTGTTTTGATTCGACGCCATGACCTCAGATCCATTGTATAGACGTACGATATGTTTTCCGATCTAATATTGTTGTCGAACGATTCATCAATTAGTATAGAGTTGAGGTTATTCCGTCGTACCAACAACATGAATACTACTCCAATAAAGAAAAATGTTCCTGCGAATATTAGTTTCCCTCTCATGCTTCGTCCTATACTGCTTAGTTATAGGTGAACTTAAATTCTACACGTCAATAGTATTCTTAATTTCCATCTCATAAAATCAATGGACCATGACAATTTTGAAAGGAAGTAACAATGAATATAACGGAGAAATTGGATAGGCAGAAAACCATACTGGGTAAACACAATTTTTTGACTGCTATTTTGGAGGCATATTTCACAAAGATAGAAGTAACATTGATTTATTATTCTTTAAAAAGTATAGATAGATTGTCTCATGCAAGTATATATGGCATTGGTAGTGCCAATATAAAAAAAATGACGTAAACACAATTACTCAGCTACTCAAGGTGACAAGGTCATTAGGCCACCCACGAGTTTTGTCTATTCAAGACTTATCAATGGCGTTCAATCAAATCAAAATATGTAATGTGACATTTGCTAATGATCTGACCTACAAACATGACGATGCAGCAAAAACTAATAATATACAAGTCTACAAATATCAATAAATGAAGTCAACAAATCTATTCAGTTACATCTTGAACGCTCTCATAGCTATAACTGACCTTGAACTTTGTCTATATTGTTTGCTAAATAATGGTGATTTTTTTTACATTTTTGTTAATATTCTTTTAAAATGTTATCAAAAATATCACGGTGACGCGAGTAATTCAATATTTTAAGTTTAAAAAATGGCATGAACCATTGAACCATTATTCAGTAATATGGAAAAATCCATCAAGAGAAAGGCTGACGAAGCCACTTAGCAAAAAATAATTAAAAATGAATGTAATAACAAAATACCTAGCACCAACGAAACTGTCAAAAAAGACAATCCACACGTCAAAGTCAGAGAAACGTGCAAACTTGAGAACCAACAAACAAAACCATAGCAGCTGCAACATCCTGACGTGCAACAGGCGTTTAAAAAATGATTGGTTAAACCCAAATTTATGGCAGTCCAAACCATCCGTTTATTACTGTAGTATAGGAGTTGCTTTATTTAACAAAAGTACAACCGTTTATTATGATTTGAGTGTCAAAACCAGGATGATGAGTAACTTACGATATCACCTTTCTTTAAATAGACTCCGAAACATCGGTAGTAGGACTGGTAACTCCTCGTCAATTAAGATTGGAGTCGATCGCGCATTTTCTTTTACAGTGTCACCCGAACTACCAACCTAAGTGTTGACCTACTTCTTTGTGTTGCTGTTGTTGTTGTTTATTGCAATGTTACCTTATTATATTCGTATTGATACTTATCATTCTTTTCATGATAAGGACGACTAAAGAGGACAGTACTGATACAGACAGAATGACATTTTTTATAGCTTTATAAGTATATATTAATTAAAGTAGGAAATTAAGTTGCGTGTTGCACCCATTAGTTTTTGAACTTTATTCTCATATTTTGTAATTTGAAATAAAGGAATTACTTTGAAAAATGAGTTAAAGCACAGTTTCATACAATATGGAAACAGTTTGTGTAGTCCAACAGTTTTGCATAAACCTATAGTTTTCATATTAAATTCGG
Source organism: Limnoperna fortunei (assembly GCA_944474755.1). Classification (NCBI taxonomy): domain Eukaryota; kingdom Metazoa; phylum Mollusca; class Bivalvia; order Mytilida; family Modiolidae; genus Limnoperna; species Limnoperna fortunei. The sequence goes on from OX104116.1 coordinate 98,277,475, forward strand.
GTATTCATCTAATTGTATGTACCTAAAATTGTCTTTGTTTCCTCTAGAATTTACAAAGCTTTGTTTGTACCAGATATGGCTGCAGCTGAAAAGGTAATGTGTATTCAAATATTTTATGTACATAGTATATAGTAACAAAACTTGATGACCTTTGATACAACCAGATATAGTGAAACATGTTATCTCTACTGGGTCATGATCTTGAGGCTATGTAAGCATTTTGTGGCACATATTGTCGCATTTAAATTTGTTTCGTGTACAGTAAAGCACACCTTTACTATAATTGAGAAAAACTTGATGTAGGGTAACCAATAGGCCATTGTTGTGTGACGTTTATAATCATACCTATATCACAAATATTATAATAAGATTAAGAAAACGCTAACAACTTGAGACCTTTAGCGTGTATGGTTGTAGGAGTTCGCGTTGGCTTATTGGATTATTTATACATCCACCTATTATGTAAGTTAGACCAGAAATATAAGTCATTGATTCGGTAAATGACTCACCTATATGTAGAATAAGTAATTACCACATACATTAATTTGTAGAATGCGCACTTGCTATGAGTAATCATTTGACAAAATGTAAAAATGATTTGTCCAATCAAAATTATAGTCGTGCGAATAAATGTTTTAACTTTGTGTGATTTTGAATTGTTTTTGTAATCTGTATTGTATTTTTCCATTTTAGCAATATTATAGTTTGTACGTAGCTTATATTCATAATTACAGTTTAGCAGTATATATTTTAGAAGTTCTTTCTTTTACAATATATTATTATTGTTTTATTTTACTTTTTGAACCCCGCCTTCGCATTGTGGTTTAAATGTATACACACATTTTAATATGCTTGTTAAAAATATTAATTATGATTGATTAAACTGGGTCGCCTATTATAGTGGCTCATTTACGCCAATCTCGGTGTTTGTTTTTGTTAATCAATTAATGCGAAGAAGCTCGCCGTGTGCAATGACTCATTACACAAACAAACAATACAACATAAATGAAGAAAAGAAATAAAATGTAACAAGCAGAAACGTAAAATTGAAGTACATACCAACATCGCGGCTCTTTTCTTCTAAACAATATAAAGATGTCGCCACATGTGGTATACACAGGAAACATGTTGCCATTCTGGATAGTGTAATAGTTTGCAATATCCAAATGGTGTTAGCCTGAAGGTAAATACAATGCATTTATGTTAAATATCGAGTCACGTGTATAAAATATTATGCCAATCTTTCACCTTTGTTTACGTTTCACGATTTTAATGAATCAATCAAACAAATTTCCATGACATTTTGTGTGACACATTTTTAAGTATCTGGCATTAAAGTGAGAGAAATCCGAACAGTAAACACGTAGCAGAACCATATGCCAATTGCAAGATCCGATAAGAGGAAGACAGACGACAAACAGAAGAAACCAGAAACCCCAATTAAATATATCCATGTATCTCCGCTTTTGATTCTCCCACAAAAATGTGTCCTCTGACTTAATATTTGAGTTTGCAATTTATGACCGTATGAGAAATGTAAGTATTCAGGCTGCAAATATCAAAGGTTTGAAAGTTAATCTTGAGGAAAGTAACCTAACTAAGATGTAGACTAGGTATTATAAACTTGATCTATTTCTACACTTGCTTCCACAATATTCTTAACCATATACGTTTTGATTTGATTAGTCATAAGTCGTCGTCCTAATCTGTTGCAAAGTACTATCAGCACGAATACATTTAGCATTAGCATCATTTGACCTCATAGACAGTAGTTAAGGTTCAATTTAAAAATTAAAATGATAATGCATATCGGATATTCCATGGTAGTTGGACGAACCCGTAAAATTTGGACTAATAGTGCGCACAGGAAGTGCGCAAGGATTTCCGTCTTTTCCTCGTGCATCTTCACGGAAGGGGTCATGTCGTTGGAAAACAACTTTAAATCGGACAGAACTTTTGACCAAACAAACAACGGTGATAAGGAAAGCGAGTCCGACAAACTAGACAAGATAGCGCAAATTTGTTCTAGCTTGAATGACAGGTTATCGAATTTAGCAATTGAAAATCACGACCTAAAATCTCGTCTGCTAACCCATCATAACCCATCTCACTTAAGTAGGGGTTCAATCTTTACTGAAAGGAGGCCACACCAGGCTCCGTACCAGTCAAAAGGTGACTTTCGCACTGCAGATAGTGCTCTCGGTCCAGATCCGTCAGGAAACTCCGCCGAGGATCCCGAGCTTGGTGAAGTTCAGGAACTTTTTAATAGCGTAAAATCGTCCGTTGAGAAGATAGTTCTCCCCCCTTCACTTAAATTACACGATTCTAGACGGGAATCAAGAAAGAGGATCAACAAACTTTAAATGTAATTTCTAAATGTGGCAGGTATGTAGAAACCGCCTTGAAAATTGTTAGTCAGTTTGATGAAAATAGACCTGCTGATCTTGTTCCACTTATTACCACACTTAAGGCAAATATCAAATATTTACAAGACGAGTATGCAGTCCTGTTAGTTAAGGGTCGGTTTGATCAACCAACTGCCCAACTCTTTCGATCACTTCAAAGGCATAATTCTGGTTTTGACAGTCAGAGTTTACAAAACGTTCGGGTTGCAGCAGAATTATCAAGCATTCGTGCCTCACAAAGCCCTACAAGTACAAGTCCTTTCTCTAGAGGTTATTCTCGCTTCGTAAATCGTACTAACTTTTACAACCAACGTGGTCGAGGGTATTTCAACAACTGGAGAGGCCAAGTTGGGCCAAGATTCAGACCTCCATTTAATCAACCATTTACTGGCCCACAACAAAGGGACCAAGACTCTGATAGTTATTAATCGAATATATTAACATTTAATATATAATGTGGGAGTTGACGAAAAACATAAAAAAATTGGCAAAAGTTAGAACCACCGGATCAGGTTATAGATTGGTTATCAGCGGGTATAAAATTTCCTTTACATAGTGATATTCCTGTATTTGAGTGTAACAATGAAAATTTTAGATTAAGGCAGATACCAAATTTGTTATGTGGATATGGACCAATTTTGTTATGCAAATGTATGTAGATATCAACCAGTTTTATTTCATGTTATTGCATTTTGACGTTCTTTTGTGAAGAAAGGATTTATTCACATGTCATTTTCGTTTTATTCTATCTTCAAAGGAATAACTTCGGAGGATTAGTTTATTATCTCTAAATTTAGCAACATAATTTTCTTTACAAATTTTGTTTTTGTGAGTACCAACGTACATTTAGAAAATGGTAGTTGGACGAACCCGTAAAATTTGGACTAATAGTGCGCACAGGAAGTGCGCAATGATTTCCGTCTTTTCCTCGTGCATCACAAAATATAATTCCTAATTCAAGGACGAAAGATCGGAAATATGTACAGAGTTTGACCCCCTTCCAAGCGCGTGTAGAAGAGACCAGCATTAGCAACATAATTTTCTTTACAAATTTTGTTTTTGTGAGTACCAACGTACATTTAGAAATGTCAATCCTTGATAACTCAATATATAGTAATGTTTTTCTATCGGTGCACCAAAGTAAAACAAGAGTTTTTTCTGAAATGCAGCTAATATAGATTTTTTTAGAAGACGGCGATCTTTATTAATATCATTTAATTATTTTTTAGAGTCCCTGTATTTTTAGAGCATATATTGTAGATATAAAATATATTGGAAACGGAGTAGATTCCGTCTAACTATTTTTATCCCAGAATAAAGATCTCTCTTTGATACGTTCATACTCCCGTGAACTACCCTTCTGTGTTTCCTAGATTTGCATAGCACATCAGAAACCAACGTTCAGTTATGTGTATCTTCACTGGATGTAAACGATTGCAAGTTAACCCGTTTGTTATCGACAAAGAATTGTTTTCCTTGTTGATTGAATCCGGCAAATGCGGCTTTCAGAAATGTATTTTTGGCAATATTTGTATCAGGTTGTTTAAAGTAACCTTAAAGCATTGTTGTTGCTAATTGTAGTAAAACTTGTTTTTTAAGTTTCAAAGTCACTTTCTAATAGGTCATTATGTCTGGTTGGTTAATTCTTAGTTTAACTTTTCATGAGGTTTAATGCCACGTTTAATGATGACCACTTCCTTACTGACCTTTTCGTTTGAATACTAGTAACTAACTTCAATTTTATGGCAACTTACAAATTATATGCAAATAAACTCACAAAAATGTTTCATATAGTATTTGATAATATATGTCCATTAAACCGTAAAAATAAAAACCGAAATACATAAATTTAATTTAGGCATGAATATTACAAGGTGTGTTTCATACAATAAAAACTAGAATAAAGCAATGTGAAAATTAATGTTTTACGTTAGAAATCACTAATTAGTGCGTTTTTTTAGAAGAAGCGTGAAAAAGTACTTGTAATAGAATTTGTTTGTGTCTTTCATTCGTTTCTCGGTGCTTTAACAACAAAAATCATACAGTTTCTGTCATGGAAGATCGCCAAGAGTTTCGTTGGAATATATGTCTAAACCTATGAATTTGATCACTAAAATCTATACCAATGCATACTGGGCATAAATATGCTCTCTTTGTGAGCACATTAGCTCTGTCTAAACCCAACTACTCTTCCAAACACACAACATTATGAATATATAGCTATAATCAATTTACTGCATCCATTTCAATTTCAAATAACAATCAGTGGAACAAACAATTAATAGCAAATTATGAAAAATGTTTCCAAATAATGCAAATGCATTAAGTATGAATTTCTTTGCTAGGTAGATGTTCACCAGGTAGTGGCGTTTACACAGGGTAGAAAATAAGAAAATTTAAAACACCTCCCTCCCAAAATAACAACAAAGGTTAAGTTCTCATGAGTGTCATTGCTACTAAGAGCAATAAATCCAAAATACCACAAAAGGTTATAACAGATGAATTTTATTTAATAAACAGTACAGTTTTGCGTATTTTGAAGCAAATAAAAAACACGCTCACAAACATGTGAGCAAGGTATAAACCAGTGTGTGAAAGTATAGTTACAAAAAACACTGATAATGATGAGCAGTCACCAACTTAAGCTGTCATAAAAAAGTTATACACGAAAACGTATCCTGTGGCTAACAATGTGATGCAGAAGATGCACAATTATTTTTTTCCGTTTAAAACAAGTTGGTAAAGAGTAGATAATTGCATTCCTAATACTATCGAGTGAAAAGCCATTACCTAAATTGTCTCTTTAGTCTGTCGCTGTTAAAATGTATCCATCCTTCAAGCAGATGCAGCGTTTATACCATATGACAGGACACAGCTGTATGACAATTGAAACAATTCAATCGAATAACTGATCTTTCTATTACAGTTAAATTCCTTAAAACATAATACTGTAACGTAATAATTCCCTGAAAAATAATCAACCTTTATTTTGTTACGATTGATGTCATGTTTATAGAAATATGTATTCGTGTTGATCGATAGTAGGAACATTTTTTCCAATAAATATTATTCGTCCGTGGACCTAATTGTAATTAAGTTAATATCAAACTAAAAGTTTGTTTTTTCTGGTAAATATTAAACATCCTAACAACGCCACAATAACTTGCTTGGTAGTTATACAATACAGTATAATCACCTCATCCCACTTCTGCCATGAAGTTTGTACGATGTTTAATGCTCTGTGTCATCGATTTTACATATTTTATATTTTACGTAAGCTTTGTAAATTAAGATTTAGACTAAGTTTTGATTGGTTCCAATATTTTGTTAATATTACCAAATGAAGGTAAATGATCAAATAATAGAATAGCAAAAGGTATATGTGTTCAGTGGATTTTTTTATTAAACAGAGCAAAACAACGTTTTCTCTAGACAAACCCTGATTTAACAAAAATAAATTTAGCTATTGATCAAGAAGTTATTGAACAAGCATTTTATTATGTCAATATGTTTCTTATTGTTTCAAAGTACAGTACTAGTATTATATATTTCAAAAATGTTCTTAACACCGACCTGTTTTTTTTACACCGACCTGTTGTTGTACACCTATGAGGTTGAGTTTCTAGAAGGCATACTGAAGAAGAAAGAAAAGACTCTGTACCAGATCTTTAATCTCACATTCCGCTATATTGATGATGTTTTGTCCCTCAAATATACTAAATTTGGCGACTATTTACATTCAATTTACCCTAGCGAGCTTGAAATTAAAGACACCACCAATACACTAAAGTCAGCCTCTTCCTTAGACCTACTTCTACAAATAGACTCAGAAAAACTACAAACATTATCTGTTTTATGTTTTTGGTTTTTGTGTTTGTCTATATCCGGATTTGTAACTGTTCCTTCACTTTTGGCTCTTGTTGTTCGTTCGGTTATCTTTGCTACTTTCTTATATTTGCTTTAATTTACGCAAAACTGTATTTTTAGTAATTAAAATTCATCCATTTTTGTTGTTTCCTTTTTATGGTATTTTAGATTTATTGCTCTTGGTAGCAATGACACTGATGAGTACTTAACCTTTGTTGTTATTTTGGGAGGGAGGTGTTTAAAATTTTCTTATTTTCTACCCTGTGTAAACACCACTCCCTTGTAAGCATTTACCTAGCAAACATTGGGAAATTCATACTTAATGCATTTGCATTATTTGAGAACATTTTTCATAATTTGCTGTTTATTGTTTGTTAAAATGATTGTTCATTTGAAATTGAAATAGATGCAGTAAATTGATTATAGCTACATATTCATAACGTTGTGTGTTTGGAAGAGTAGTTGGATTTAGACAGAGTAAACCGTGTTTATGTACCCACAAAGAGAGTATATTTATGCCCAGTAGGCATTGGTATAGATTTTAGTGATCAAATTCATAGGTTTAGACATTTATTCCAAGTAAGCTTCAGGCGATCTTCCATTATGGAAACTGTATGCATTTTTGCTGTTAAAGCATCGAGAAACGAATGAAAGACACCAAACAAATTGTATAACAAGTAATTCTATAGATGTTTTTTCCGGAAGAAGAGAGAAAATAATAATAATAATAAGAACGATAACTATAGGTCTTTCCTCGGAAATGTGTAAAGACCTAATAATAATCAGAACAATAACTATAGGTCATTCCACAGAAAGGTGGACAGATATAATTAATGATCAAGTGTTCGGTTGAACATTTGAGGGTCTTCCCACCTTTAATTTAAAGTGACGTTAAACGACAAACATGAGGCCCCAAAGGGTTGAAAATCTATTAAATCGTAATATACTCATATCCCCCTTTGTGTGCTGCGGTGTTTTCGATTGAGTGAGCTTAAATTATCCAGTCAACAATGATGCAGTTATGACAGTGTAATTCAAAAGAATGTTACTTTCCATCCATTTGTTCTGGGAAATACACAAATCGTACGTACCAGACGACAAACTCGCGTAGATTTTATTGTCATTTCAAAATAAATGCAAGTACAAAGAATGTTTGTTTCAGTTGGAAGAACCTACGAAGAGACGGTACAGATATATATTTCAAGGATTAATCCATTCATAAAAGTGCAAGCCGTTCAATATAGGGGGTCCCGATGTGGTCTCAACATTTTGTTTTTTTCCGCCGATTTTCGAGTTTGTTGACATTTATGCACATCCAATATACTTAGTTAGGATAAAATTGACATTCTAAATCGATTGGCACCATTTTCAAAAAGCTTGGATTAATGGTTTTTCTGAAAATTGAGATTTTTGCATAAAAAAACCATCTTCAACTTTAACGATCTGAAACTTTTTGTCGTTCGTCAGAACGATTTCTGCTGTAGCGACAATTTAAGGACATCGAGCACTGAACGATTTGGCCTCCATTTTATTTCACCATTCTCTGTGGTCTAGGAGGAAATCTGCACACAACATTTTAATGGGGTTCCCTTAAACCCCAATTTTTGCAAGTGGACAGAATAGCAGGGTGAACCATAAATTCCCGATGTTTTGTCCATTGAATACACAACATTCCATTGCAACATGTCGCAAACTAAAAGATACATAGCAAATCGAAAGGTACAAAAATTCACATGTAGCAGTACTTAAAACACAGTTTAACTTGAACTTTGACCTTGTGTTCATTTTCAAGGTAAAAGGTCATGAGGGTCTATAGTGAAGACACTAAGACTCGACTATCAGTAATGTATGTTACGTGTGGAAAACTAATAATGAAGTGTTTTAAGGGGAGATAACTGATGTAAAATGAGGTCAAATTACTTCGTTCCAAATGCGTCTTGATAAGGCAAACATTTTCCCAGTAATAAGTGTTTATCTATCGTTTAACCTTTCAAAGGAGTAGTGGTAACAAGCAAAGGTCAAAATTTATGACGTAATCGTGACCTTTGACCTTCTGTCCATTTTCAATGTCAAAGGTCACGAGGGTCAATGCTGAAGACCCCAGGCCACTATCCATTTTGGTTCTTGAGATTTGTTTCACTTATTATTTTTATATCAGGACTGACAACTCCTATAAGATGTCGTCAGATACCTTTAATCAATCTTTTCCAAAGTTGCGCAAGGATTAAAGGCACATGTTGGTAAAGGTTTGATGTTAATATTTTTTTCGGTTTAGGAGGAGTAGCAGGAACAAGCTTTTCAGTAAAAAGGGAGGTAACTCCATAATGGAAAATGGTGCGGTCAGCCAGGATGAACTGCGAAAGCGAAATGAGTAACAGATATCAGATATCAAAAAAGCAAAGCGACATGTCGCGAAGTGAAAAAAACGAGACATCAAAAACAAGTTGGCGGAAGAAAAAAGAAAATAATGATGATAATAATAATCAGCACAATAACTATAGGTCTTTCCACAGAAAGGTAGAAAGACCTAATAATCAGAACAATAACTATAGGTCTTTCCACAGAAAGGTGGAAAGACCTAATAATCAGAACAATAACTATAGGTCTTTCAACAAAAAGGTGGAGAGAACTAATCAAAGATCAACTGTTCAGTTGAACATTTGAGGGTTTTTTGACATTAATTTAAATTGTATATTATGTGATGACATTACAAACAATTTAAACATGTGGGAACAGTCTAAGTTTCGTCGTGATTCAACATACAACAGATTACAATGGGGATTTATTTTAATACCTTCATAATTACCAAAAGGTCAAAAATTAGGACAGGACATGTTTTTTGGGCTTGACGGAATTAAAACATTATAAACATTACAAGTTGACAGGTTATAATTTTGCGATAAATATTTTTTTTTTATTATTTTGAATTATTTGCTTAATTAAGATTGTCATTCTAAGAGATATAACTCCTATGTTGAAATTTCTTACGACATGTCTGAATGTATTCTTAATTATTAATAGAATATTTTATGGAGAAAAATCATTTAAATATCAATAAAATATCAATATAAATAGGTCAAAACTAGTGCATAATCTTGACACATGAAGTGACAAATGCCCTTCGGCTAGGAATGCTTCTACAGATAACAATTAGAGAATTAAATACTCAAAGTAGTTTTTATTGCAATTAATCAATTAATTAATACATGACCGTGTTTATTTTCAAGGTCAACTGTCATAGGGGTCTTTGGTGAAGACCTCATGACTCTACCATTAATAGTTAATGAGTTACGTCTGTACAATTAATAGATACTCGATTTTATGGGAGATAACGGGTATAAAGTTAAGCCAAATCCATTCCATATGATGTAACAAAGTTACGCCTTTTCAAGGTCAACATTTTTCTTGCTATAAGTTTCTATTTATCTCTTACGGTTTGAAAGTACAACAAACATGAACCTGACTTTGGCCTTTGACCTTGTGTCTAATTTCAAGGTCAAAGGTTACGAAGGTCTATAGTGAAGATCCCATGCCTCTACCATCATTAATTAATAAGTTATGTTTGAAAAACTAATAATCAACTGTCTTAATTGGAGATATTTCCTGTAAAATGAAGCCAAATTACTAAGCTTCAAAAGGAGCAAAGTTGCGTCCTAATAAGGTGAATATTTTTCCTCTAATAAGCGTTTATCTATCTTTTACCGTTTCAAAGGAGTATCGATAACAAGCTAATGTCAACATTTAGAACGTGATCGTGACCTTTGACCTTGAGTCTATATTCAAGGTCAAAGGTCAAGAGGTCTTTGGAGAAGACCCCAGGTCTCTATCTCTTTTGGTTCATGAGATTTGTTTGAATGTCACTATAAATTTTATTATAAAGGGAGACAACTCCTATAAGATGACTTCAGATCCCTTAAATCAATCTGTCCAAAAAATTGCTCAAAGATAAAAGACACGTGTTGGTAAAGGTTTGGAGTTGCTATCTTTCTTAGTTTAGAAGGAGTAGCAATAACAATATTTGTTGTAAAAAGGGATATAACTCCATAAGGGAAAAGGGTGCGGTCCGTCAGGGTGAACTGCAAAAGCGCAATGGGTGACCGATATCAGATATAAAATAGCAAAGCGACATGTCGCGAAGTATGAAAAAAATTCACCTAAGAAAATTGGCAGAAGAAAAGAGATAATAATAATAATAATAATAATAATAATAATAATAATAATAATAATAATAATAATAATCAAAACAATACCTATAGGTCTAATAATAAAAAAACCGAAGAAATACAGGAAAGCTCTCGCAAAGCGAAAGGCCTTCATAATCAGAACAATAACTATAGGTCTTTCCACAGAAAGGTGGAACGACCTAATAATCAGAACAATAACTTAAGGCCTTAGACCTAATAATAATAACCAGAAAAAACTATAGGCCTTAGACTAATAATAATAATCAGAAAAATAACTATAGGTTCTCCATAACAAGAATGATATACCTAATAATAATAATAATAATAATAATCAGAACAATAACTTTAGGTCTTTCTACAGAAAGGTGGAAAGACCTTTAACTACTCAAGTAGCTTAAGACATGATATATTCTAAAATTATTAATGAAATGACGAAATCGTCGTTTAAAGTAATCGTAACATGACACTATATTAGGCCTTTTAAACATTCTCAAACTAAAATTGTGTCTTAAGTAAAGGACTCTAGGTGCGTGTACTTCATAATACACAATTCTAAATCAGAAAACTAACATGGGAAGTAGGCTGTTTTTGTACATATTCAATAGAAATGATTACAGCTCGTGTTATCAACACTGGCATTCTTTGTTCGAAGCAATGCTTATTCAACAAGGACTGTACCGTTTCGTTCAGACGTGTGGTGTTTTGTTTGGATATTTTGTCTTCCGTCCAGATTTAACAGCAGTGATAATAAAAACTATTACCAAAAGTAGTGTGAAGTTCCATTTAAACAATAACAGAAGAAACACATATTTCATTCCTTCGCACGGGACAAGCTCCTTTGTGACTATAATACAGTACTAGCTCTAAATAATGTCAAGTAATGTTAAACTGAATGCATTATCGCCGATATGATACAGCTTTATTCAGTGACATAACACAGCAAGTTTGTATATATGTTAAAAAACAATGTTGCTGACTGCATTAGTTTAAATGTCATCTAATTGAATTCAATACGCAATTGTCTAAAATTTGCTGGAAAATTAAACGAGAAGAAAATTGTATAATGTTAAGACCTTAATTAAAAAAACACAATTAAATTGATCTTCTTAGTTGCGTTTGCTTGTTTGTTTGTTTTTTTATTTTATGAAATAATATATTACTATGTTTACTGCTGACATTCAAAAAGCATTAATAAACTAATAGCTGACGCATTTAAAATATGTCATAGTTTTCGGATCAGTAGGTCTGCCTATTTGTAATGTGATAGCTAACGAAGGAATGTTATTCATTAAATTCAACCGAATGGAACCATTGGTTTAGCAACATGTCAATTGTTTGCATACATCGCATTACCACATTTTAAATATACTGCCGAAATCATGTGATGGAAGAGAATACATACAAAGGTTTCCTTAATCTGATGTGTATCGTTTTAGTGTATGTTATTCGTGCAATTGCTAAACAATTCTATTTATATTTATGTTTATTGATGTCATTAGTTTTGAATAATATGATACAAATTCAAACTGTCCTAATTAAGGATAAATATTGGATTAATTATTACCAATTAGTATTATCCATATTTAATATTTATCAGAACAATTATTATTCCCTTTTAAATAAGTATTTGGATTCCCAATTATAAAAGCAAAGGATACCGACCGTACAACAAGAGATGGAAGTCAAGGGTTACTTATAAATACGGACATAGACAACCATTTGCAGCGCAATACAAAAACCAAGAACAGAAAACCAGAATAGAGTTATCCGAACCCAATTAAAGCCACTGGTGTGCTAATGTGCTCCGGAAAAGTAAGTTGCATGCCTCCTATGAGACACCCGTCGAGTTACTCATGTTAATGTCTGTGAAAAAGTCATATCCAGGAATAAGAAAACTACCGATGACTCAGCGCAAATGTCCGATAGTATTTGAGGGATTGATTTACCATAACGATAAATTAAGTCAATGTGACGACCAGAAAACTTCTGGAGAAATAACATCAACCTAGATACGACAAATCCTTGTTTGAGTTGTTTTGTAGTCAACAACAGCAAACTGTCTAGAAAATTGGAATACCGATTGCAGGATCTAAAATAATGTATGAGTTTTGAAATGTACACACCATACGCGGGAGCTGCTGGAATGTTGTTGTCAATAAACGGAAAGTTTACAATTGGAAAGTTTAAGTCCTCACGTTTGCCTAGTTTCTAGTTTTCCCCGAGTCCATTTCAAGAAGTAGGTAAAAAAGAGCCTAAACAATATGACCTTAGTGTATTAATTTAAAGCACGCTAGGATAAACTGAATGTAAATAGTCACGAAATTTAGCATTGTTGAGGGACACACATCATCAATATAGCGGAATGAAAAATCAAATGTCTAGATCAGTGTCTTATCTTTCTTTCTCGTGCGGATTTCTAGGAAATCAGCTTCATAAGAGTGCAAAAATATGTCGGTGCACATTGGAATAGCAACAGTCTGTTGAAAACATGTCCCACAAACATGAAGAAAATGTTGTCAATACAAAACTAACATTTGACAGATTTGGACGTCAGTATATTTATCATTTGATTTGAGGTATTTGATGACGGTGTAAGTTCAGTTATATGTAATTACCGTGTATTTGTATCTTAAAAAAGCAGCGTAAAATAAGATCTAAAAGTCTGGTTTTAAGCTGCTTATGAGAGATAGCTTTGTCGAAAAATAAAATATTTTAACGCTGTTACATTGGAAAAGAGATCCAGACCTCAAGACGTCTTTCAGGTCTTTTGAACGTTTTCAACGTCCACATTTCATTTATGCCACTAATGGAGTAGAACTAGTCACTGTATGTTTGGAAGTCCCGTTTTTATTGTTTCTAAACTAGTGGTCAGGAGTTGCAATTATTATAGTGTTTTGGAGGTACACTTAGACGATCCTGCATTGAAATGCTGTTTGTATGGATTTTTGGTATCCAAGACAAGAAAGGGAAATAACAATCTTTAGCTTTGATTTTGATATCAAAGGATTTCAACGTCGACACTCGATTTTTAAGAATCATTTGAAATGGTAATAAAGTGTAGGTGGGATTGCCAAGTGAACTGTACATGCCTAATTCATTAATTAAACACTCTATATAGTGTTATATAACGCGCTTTATCTGCTGGCACAATACCAGTTTTTCATGAATGTCGAACATCGTTTTAACAGCATCAAGATTTCGGAAGATCGGGGACGCTTTAATACTCTTAGCATTCTCAAACGACTTATTCTTATTTGAATCGATTAATGATCTCAAGGCCTTTTTCCAAGACATATTTGCAATTCTAATTTTAGGATAAGTGTATTAAACTCAAATAAAGTTCATGTCACAGAATAGTGAGGCTACACTTTAGTAATTTTAGAAATGTTATAGTATTCATATTGAGAAACATATTTTATAGTATTTAATTGTGTTAATTGTAGACGACTTTAAATCTACTATGTCGAAGAACCCGGTAATTTTTGGATGTGTCTGTATTGGCGCTATAACTTTATTTATTGCCGGAATGAATCAACTGACAGATTTAGGTAGGATATAAAAGAAGGACATTAAAATAGATACAAGTTATAATTGTAACATCTAAAGTTGAGATTTGTAGTAAAAGAAACAAATTGTAGACAAAAGTTTTTGTTGGTTAGGCTAGTGCTGCTGCTATTTTCTTTAATTTCTTTCAGAAAACGTTAATATAACTTTTTTGTAAAACATATTGTCTTTTCTGGTTTAATGGACAGAAATGCTAAATGCTAAAAACGTCAAGAAATGTCGTTTGTCATTAAAGTGCTAAAATGCCATGGTTGCATGAGATGTTCTTCAACATATATTTACCTTGTTTTGTCTTTTTTTATCTTAATAATACGTTTGTCATAATCATTAGACATTTTTCTCTAACATTATCTATTTGTTGCATTGATCTGTATAATTCGATTGTTAATTCATAGCGAAATTCTCTCACCAAATGAATGTGTTAAATTTAAGAATCGTTACCGTTAGCTGCAACGATATTTGGTAAAATTTACAATATATTTGAAGTGTGTCCTACCTATTATTTGGTGTCCATATTGGGGTTACATTTATTTCATTCCGTTTGTGTATAGGAACCGAACAGCGGCAATTATCTCGTTGATAAACTGTGTCTTTGGTGCATTTGCGTAATTGCTTGGTATTCGTCAAATACATTCATGTAAATAGTGCCATAAACATATCAATGTTATAACATCTATTGTGCCAGATGTGTATTTTATCTAATCAAGAACTTAATACTGTGCGAAAACGACAATATACACATTTTTTTGTGTGTTTATGTTATAAAACACACCCGATGAAAAACGATGCACATTGTATATGTTTGCTTTTTAAAGGTTGTCTGAATTAAAAATTCTCTAAAGTATAATATGACGTAGTATTTGGTTTTTTTCAGAACAAACTGCACCGGTTATACAATCGGTTATGAAACACCGGCGGAGAACTGACACAGCCCCATTCGTACATAAAGAGTTTATAGGACCAAAACCCAGACCAAAAAGACGTCAGTCCAGCACACAAGTGTCTTTATTTTGTTTAGTTCTAACTTCTGAGAGTACATCTTTAAAATTTAAAGCAGTAAATGATACGTGGGCTAGGCGATGCAACAACACAGTGTTTTTTACGGACAGACCTGAAAATGTGTCAAATGTAGTATATCTTGATGCTTTTCGGCATGGTCGAGAACATCTAACAGAGAAAGTTGTAAAAGCCTTTCAATATGTGAAATCTAATTTTGCAAATTATGATTGGTTTTTAAAAGCTGACGATGATACATACATTATAGTCGATAACTTAAGAGTTTTGCTGTCATATTTCAGTGCAAATGACCCCGTATATTTAGGTCAGAATTTCAAATATTTCACAAAACAGGGATACCACAGTGGTGGTGCGGGCTACGTGATAAGTAAGGAGGCGTTAGATAGATTTATTTTTGGAGTCGAAAGCGGAACTTGTGCCAACGATGGCAACGATGAAGATGTAGACGTTGGTCTATGCCTAGAAAGTCAAGGTGTTGTAGCGTACGACTCAACGGATAGCTCGAGAAGAGAAACATTTCATGCAGGAACCATGGAGGAACATATAGTTGGTCCAAAATCTCCCCTTTTACTGAATTATCCAAGCATGGCAGCACAAGTTGTAAGTACATTTACTATAGAACGTTAATTTGTTAAGTCAATACAATATGTAAACTATCGACGACCACAGCTGTTCATGACTGTTATCAATTGTTTGTGTCTTATATGCACTAAGCACTATTTATTTACATGTTATTTATTTATAATGAACATAATTTTTTTCCCAAATTTCTATGAGAGTAATATGCGTTTAAAGATGATAATCGAAATAAAATGTCAAGTTGTCGAAGTTTATTAACAACACAACATTTTCAACTTTATTACAATAAATATTTTGTTGTTATTTATAACAAAATTATATTCATAGGGGATTTGCAGTAACATCTTACTTATTTTTGGGATGGAACGCTACATAACGTGCTTCTGGCATTTTATTTGCAAATATTACATTTTTGTTACAATTTACTTCCCAGATATTTTTGCAGCGTTATGCAGATCTAGATGAAAAAATTGAACATCTTAAGTCGTTAGGCTCCAATAAAAAGTGGACAATAAAGGCGACACGTGTGTCTAACGTAGTAAATTTTATAACATAGGTATATTTCATGACGCAATGGGTCTTTGTTTCTGGGTGCACTGGGAGTCCCAGAGATTGTCTTTTTTTGTGTACAGTTATTGTCTTTATTTACCGCAATTTCTGTAATAATTGCAATTACTTAATCTTGTTCACCAATATATTTAATTTGGAAACATTAAAAACGCGCGAACCAAATATCAATCGCAACTATTTGGTTAGTTTGCTCAAGATTATGTTGTAATAGCAAAATGTCTTTAGTATATTTTCCTTTTGTTGCAGGGTAGAGAATGTTGCAGTGCCTTAACTACAAGTTTTCATTACGTGTCACCAACAAATATGCATATAATTGATTTGTTGCTATACCATATTACTGTGCATGGTCGGAATTTTAACGCAAGTCTTGATGTTTTTGGGTAAAATATTTGAATAAATGTGCTGATTAAGGAGCTTTTTTTCAAAATGACTTCTTTTTGGACTCGGGGCACTAGTGATAATGCCTATATTTAAAACAGTCAAAAAATTAAAAACAAAATTCGAGAAACATTCCCGAGACTGAAATTTCTTTGAAAAAACTTAAAATGGCATTAAAGAGGGCGCATGATGCAGTGTGAATTCCAGATGACTAAGCATCTTTGAAGTAAAGTCCTTTAACACTCACTAAAAACTCTTCACAATTGTTTTGTAATTTTAAGACTGCCAAAAATTTTACCTCAATTATACAGTGAGGATTGTGAAAAGATCAAATTACAGTTAAGGGCAATTCTAACATAACATATAGTTAACTTAATCCCGATCAAATCTGTGGTTGAGATCTCTGCTTCTGAGAATAGAAATCTCTGCTTTTTGACAAAACACCAGTCAATTTCGCAGCTTTGACTGGACAGAATTTGTTCAAATATCTGCTTTAAACTTTGTAAAATTTTCTGCTTTTTTCAAGACAAAAAAGGTCTAAGGCTTGTATACCTGAAAGAAGCTCCATTTCTAGATCTTTACACAAAACCACCAAGGAACGAATCTCCATCTAGTACACGTTAAACTTTGATTGATCTTACAAGTAAAATGTGATGATATAGTTATGGTCATTTACGTTTTCTATATCTAACATTTAAATGTCTTTCCTCGTATTTTCGTTTATTTAATATTTTCAGTAAAAAGTCTTTTAAAAGTGTATGTATTATATCGGCGTAATTTGTGTATGAGAGTGGTGGTTTGAATTTGTTACATGTGGGGTGCTCTCGTCGAGGTCCGCACCTATTGATTTTTGAAGAGTGTACTGGTTCCTGGTCAATAACTGTTTTTCCCTTGAATGACTCAAACCAGTTCAAAATTTTACTCTTGTCTCAATTATACGATTGAAATGTATTGAGAACGCATACAATATGAGGCAAATGCTGAAATCAACGTATATGTTGTTATTAAAGGTAATTGACAAGATCTGAACAAAATGAAGGTAAGATAGAGGATCTGAAATATATTTTATCGGTAAAAAGAACTAGCTTGTTTTGCAAATGGGGATTGTTGTTCATATACCAGTGGGGGTAGTCAAAAAGTAGTCTCGATAGTTATGCACTGCATTTCAATCGTATTACAATCACCATCACAGTATTTATTATCTCTACTTTGTTATCATTCTCTTTATGTACAAACGCAATCATTTCAAATTGATATTATATTATTCCATGTGTCACATGCCCTGACTTCTGTATTAGTGTCCAAAAATGTCAATCAAGATAGGTTCATTGAACTGTAAGGTGTTATCAGAAAAAGTCAAGATAGGCGATTTCATTTCCAGAATTAAGAAATATGATAGTGTTATTCTTACAGATACTCACTCTAAAAAGGATTTTGAAAATAAATGCAGAGAAGAATGGGGATACAAATGTTTCATTAGCTCTTTATTTCAGGAAATAGTAGAGGTGTAGCGATCCTAATTAATAACTCATTTCAGGTATCTGTACACAGACAGATATCAGATATCAACGGTAATTATGTAATTCTCGATATAACAAAGCAGGAGTGTCGAATGACCCTTGTCGCAATATATATGGCCCATATGAAAACGCCTAATTTCTATTGAAAATTGAAGAGCTGGTCTCTTCGCTAAACAACTCATCAATAATCATGGTCGGAGACTGGAATGTGGCGCAGGATTACAGTCTTCATACACATAATTACAAAACAAAAAACAACTCAAAAGCTCATAAAAATTATGCTTTTAAAGGAATCATTAGAACTTATTGATATATGGCGTGCAATGAACCCAACAATTAAGCGATGCACTTGGCGGGACACGATCAGATAAAAGATAGACTAGACTTTTTTCTTGTATTGTCAGACCTTCAACCTTTCATTAAATCCTCAGACATTGAAGTAAGTTATAGATCAGACCACTCCCTTGTCAGTATTTTAATTCAATTTTGCTCTTTTACCAGAGGTACATGGAAATTTAACAATAGTCTCCTGCATGACAAAGACTATGTAAATAATAGAAAGGAAGCATTATTGAAACAATAAAGCAACACACTGTTCCTGACCTTCAAAATCCTGACAACACTCTATAATCTATCAATCAATATCTCTGATGGGAAAATTGTAACATACGCGGCAAAACGTTCGCTTATTCGTCTTACAAGAAAAAAAAACATGAGAAAATAGAAAATGAATTAGAAACGACACTTGAAGAATTACAAAATCAGTACCATAAAAGTCCGAATGAAGACCTAAAAGCTCAAATAGATCAATATGAACACAAGCTAAGCCAGTGTCTGGAAAAGAAAATAACTTATATCATGGCCCGGGCAAAAGCCAGGTGGCAAACTGAAGGTAAAAATGCACAAATTATTTTTGTAACCTGGAAAAGCGATAATTCAATGAGAAACTTATAACAAAAAGAATAGATGACAACGGTCTAGAAATAAAAGATCAAACAGAAATAATCAATCAACAAAAAAATTTCTATGAAAAACTGTACTCCTCATGTCGAGTACTCAACCAGGAGCATAAAACACTCTTCTTCAATGACGATAATCCCTTCAATGACTTCATTCCTGAGGAAGAAAGCGAGTCACGTGACTTACAAAGAATGTTTAAATCCGTAAAAAAACATGCAAAATGGTACATCTTTAGGCATAGATGGGTAAACAGTTGAATAAGCTCATTTAATTATAGCCTAGATATACGAAGCATGTCCACATCTCAAACGTAGGGCTTAATTACATGCTTACGAAAAAGGGAAACCTAAGGAATTCCTAAAATATTGGAGACCCATAACCCTGCTAAATGTGGATGCAAACATTGCTTCTTCTGCAATTGCAAATAGAATTAAACCCATGCTAAAGAAGTTGATTAGTAACACTCAACAACGGTTTATGCAAGGCAGATATATTGGTGAGAGTACTCGACTAATATATGACCTTATTAAAGCTCCAGAGGAAGAAAAAATCCCTGGTATACTTTTACCAATAGATTTCGAAAAGGCGTTTGACACTCTTGAATAGTCATTTATCAACACAACTTTAGAATCCTCTAATTTGGTCAAGGAGTGTGTAAATAGGTTCAGACTCTGCCAATTCACAAAGCTGTAGTGCAAACAATTGGTATTGCTCAAAGTTTTTTAATATCAAAAGAGGGTGCGACAGGTTGATCCTTTATCACCTTATCTGTGTATGCAATCATTAGAACTATTGAGCTTTGCCTTAAAGTTTGATCACAACATCTCAGGAAGTCAATATGCAGATGACTCATCTCTTTTGATGAATGATAACGAGATGTGTTTAAGAAGATCGCTACATATCTTAAAACAATGTTCTGAATGTTCAGGGTAAAGAGCCAATCTAGAGAAAACGGAAGCCGTATTGATTGGATAAAAAAACACACTAAAAATAAGCTTGTTCCGGACCTTGACCTAAAATTGAATTTTAATAGAATATTTAAACTACTGGGAACTGAGTTTTATATGTTTAAGGAAGACAAAACAAAATCAAACTTCCACAAGAAAATATCCAAAATAAAAAAAATGTTAAACAGTGGTTATATCGAGACTTAACCATTCTGGGAAAGATCACAGTCGTTAAGACACTAGCCTTGCTAATCCTTATTTGATGCTTTACAGTGCTTTCAAATCCTCGTGACAACATTTTCAAATCTATAGAGGACATTTTCTTTTCTTTTGTTTAGAATAATTAACCAGACAAAATCAAAAGAAATATGATCACTAACCTCTATTAGGAAGGCGGTCTAAAGATGCCAAATATAAACGCTTTTTACATGATTGTCAAGTTGTCATGGATAAACACAATGTTAGACCCATTACACTTTGCCCGATGCAAAACTTTAATCTCAGAAAAATATGGAAAATTTGGTGGAGATAACATCTGGATCTTAGATAAATTTGGCCTAATTACTATATCTAAACACTTCAATAACTTAGGAAAGACATTTTTCAAAACTCGAGTTTTATTCAATTAGAATCTAGTGAAGAGCAAAATATATTTGAACCAGTCCAAATGGTTTAATGAAAACTTAAAAATTGGAGGTAATCCATTCTTCTATCAAAAATGGCGTAGAGCTGGTGTTGTTCACCTTAATGATTTACTTTCTGAGAACAATTCTCTACTCTCATAAGAGGACTTTTAACAAAAGTATCAATTGGGATCAATTTTTTGTACAATAACAACGTGTTCTCCATTCTATACCACATGGTTTGAAAACAAAAATGCAAGAAAATACAAAACTAGAACAGGTTTTCTCAGTCTTTGAAATATCTAAAGTCCCACAAAAAAACCAAGTCAATAATTTTATAAGAATATTCTCCCGATATTCACGGAAAGTTCTGACCAAAAACAACAAAAGTGGAGCTCCAGTCTTGCCATAAACATTGAGAACTGGGAAGATATATATTCAATTCTTTTTGCATCAATGTAACGAACTTCGGTTATTTGTATACTTGTAAAATAGGTAGGATATAAATTATAGGATAAATTTGTACTAACACCGGACAGTTTACCAGTCGAGCAGACCTTACTTGTATATCTCGTGATTAGGTACGTATTGAAATTTCACAGGGGAGTTGTAAATCAGTCGACACATGGACATTGAGTAGAGCACACGTCTGGAAGTAGCAGTTGGATATTATAATTGTCAGTTCAGGACATGGACATCCAAGGCTAGCGTGTATTTGTTGCTTAGTTGAAATTAAAATAGCAGTTAAGTGTTATAATTGTCAGTACAGGACATGGATACCTTAGGCTATTGTTAACCACACTCGGGGTTTTTTTTAGACCCGGTTTTGGTGTGCTTGTAGCATACAGTAGTAATAATGCGTCGACTTGATTGATGGAAATGGAAACAGCGTGGTGGTTTCAATGATATTCAATTTGATGTAACAACGTCTTTTATCGGTGGTAATATGTTCTGCTGTTGGATTAGTTTATTTGGAAATTTCCGTTGCTGTATATTTAAAGTTTAAAGGTCCGTGCAGAATATGTGTAGTTAAATTATTAAAAGTCCGTGCAGAAGTTGTGTAGTAAATCCGTCACAGTTAGCTGAACACATCAGTGAAGTGAAGTTAATTATCTAGTGTTCTCGTCACCGATGTAGAAATTGCAACTTGTATAGAATTTAATCCGTTGTCCGTTAAATATGTTAAAATTCCTAAGGAATCAATTTAATGGTTCATCAGTATTACAGTACCAACGATGTGGAGGATAACCGGGAGATCGGTGTGTGGAGGCTCAACTTGTGTTTATTTGTTACAGTACATTATATTTAGTTCAGTCTTGGGAATTTGTATTTATTTTTTGTGTATTTATTCATTTCATTTTTCATTTATTGTGTATTGTCTATATTTTGTTTTGTTTATTAAATTTATTTGTTTGAGCTAGTTGTTATGACATTGACCATTTAACAATCCAAAGAACTTACTTCTTTACAATCAAAAATAACAAGATAGTCATGTTTCAATATAAGATTTTGCATGTAAACCTTTTCACAAATTCTCTTCTGAAGAAATGCACAACGAAAGAAACTGATCGTTGCACTTTCGGCAATGAAACATCAGAAACAATATTGCATATATTTTGGGAATGTCCTGTCACAAGAAATTTCATCATTCAGGTTAAGGATGCTATGAAGAATACCTATAATTTCGATTTTCCAATGGAGAGAGAAAGCTTCTTAATTGTTGCACCCCACAAAACAGTTTTGAAAAAATTATTATTGTTTTCGTAAAGTTGTAAATATATTCATGCAAATGTAGGAACACCAGACCTATAAAGTTGGTTTATGAAAACACTAAAAGATAATCATGAAATAGAAAACCTCTCTACAATTCTCTACAAAGTCCCAAAAGAAGGCCATCCGTTTGTTTAAAAATTGTGTCATATTTATTGATATATTTATTTTATAGCAGAAACATCTCTAGATTTGTATCGTTGCATAATCCTCTAGACTGTATTACATATAAATATTTAATTTGTTTAAAGAGATAG
This sequence comes from Limnoperna fortunei, assembly GCA_944474755.1. Taxonomy (NCBI): domain Eukaryota; kingdom Metazoa; phylum Mollusca; class Bivalvia; order Mytilida; family Modiolidae; genus Limnoperna; species Limnoperna fortunei. Next base: position 98,300,116 of record OX104116.1, read on the forward strand.
TCAACGTACGGGATGTTAGATAGTTACGGTAGATAACGATGCTGTACAGAATAACATAGTATTATATTCGTTCAAAAAGTTGCACAGCAACATACAGATTCATAATTAAAGCGAAAAAAAGTCTTACTCTTAAAAAATTGTACAAATATTTAGCCTGAAAACAGGCTTCATCAGTGGTTTTACAACAAATGACAACAACAGGTAAACAGTTTTTTCATGATAAGTATATGATGTATACAATTTCTTATAATTAACCAAAAAATGTTTGTTAGTGCTATTACACGTATGTACATGTGTATATGTAAGTAGCACTATTAATAAGGTTACAATCAATATATCTACAAAACAAGCACTTTTGTAAATAATAAAACGACCCGTAATTCTACCTAAATATTTGGAGACCCTAGTCTAAGGTCCTATAATTTTTAATTCATTACCTTCTGAAATGATGTTCTTAATGTTTTAATCCAAACACTGTCTTTCTCTTTTCTCTGTTTGTCTGTCCACTTTCGGTTATTGTCTATTGAAGGTCACCCTGAGGTTATTGAAAATTTCAGTTATAGTAGTGCCGTGCGTAGGTAGATGCCTATTAAGGGGTAAGTTTGGCATATTGTGTCGCTTCTGTACCCGTTTATTCGTTTACTGAACAGACACCAACATATTAGAAATTACATCCCAGACAATTTGTAAGCGACGCTTTTATATCACAGCGTAACTTTAATTCTGCTAATTATCTGCATAAAAATCAGCTGTTATAAAAAGCAGTATTTCAGCGATATGCATAATTACCGCTTAATTATTGCCTGAATAATTAGCAATACTTTAACACTACTTTTATCCAACTTAAACTGCACTGATTTTTTAAGTAGACAAAAAGCGAGACTACAGGTAATTGATTATTCCTGCTTAAATCAAACTGACAAATGTTATTCATTCTCAATTTAATTAAAACCCTACTTAAAACCTGCTGATTTATCTTAGTAAATATAATTTATCGCTTTTTCCCAACTGAAAATACTTTAATGCTGTAACAGCTGATAATACTTATTCACTACTGATTTCCCTCTGTATATTTTTTATCAAATTAAACTCCGCTTCTAATCAACTGAAAAAAACTTCTTTTATTTTCTTTCTAATAAAATATTTTGAACAAAAACAGCTGTATTATATCTTCCACTCATGTTAACTGCTTCAAAAGTTTGCATGTAAATAATATAATATTTAATATAGTGTAGGTAGTATGAGTATATGTGTGAATTATTAATATTTCAAGTGAATATTAGTCTTCAATCCAAAAAAAAAAAACAACAACAACAACAATAGTAGAGAGAAACAAATGTAATATGACTTCAACACTATTAATCTCAAAATATAAACATTTACAAACTAAAATTATTTGCATATTTATGTCAGTGATGAATATTACATTATAAATATCAAATATTTGCATTATTATAAGAAATAAGTACAAGCAGAAATCATAAAAACACATTCACTATGACAATAAATGCTTGAAAAAAGTATATTACAAGCTTTTTTAGTAAATAGAAAACTGTTTTATAATAATAATGTATATTGTTATGGGAGGTAACTGCAAATGAGAGACAACTCTTCAATTGTAAAAAATTAAAATAGATATGGCATAATTTTGTACTTTTCTTTCTCATAAACGTAGTGTAAATATGTTTGTAAATGAAACCAGCTATAACAACAGATAGAACTAATCTTTTTCTATACAGTTTGGAGATCTACATATTACGGCATAATTATCATTTGCAAGGTGAATATATACACATAAAGCAAGTATATCTTTTACAAGCACAGCTTCATACAATGAATATGTCTTAACTAACTTCATATGAACTACAGAGTCAATTGGACTATTTAAAACAACATGTCCTAGTTTATTTACAAGTGCTACATATCTTATATCACCATTTTCCTTAACAACTTTCAACAAGCATTTAACAAATTCATATTTATCCCCGTTATATAATATGGTATAGCTATTCCTTTTTAACCACAATTAATGATATAATTATGCAGAAGAACTCTATAAAAAATGCTGCAAGAAATAACTTTTCCAACAAGATTCTGTAAAATATTAAATTGTTCAGTGGACAGTTTTGCATTTTCAATTTTGCCTACTAAAAAAATATTATTTCCAATTTGTTATTTTTTTGGCAACTGACCGGTTTTCATAGAAAGAATTAAAAAGGTCTTCTGCCTCTGGTTGACAAGTCAAATCTTTTTTCAAGGTTGGGATTTGCTGCTGGATGTTGGCACCAAGTACAATTTGCTGTTGAATGTTATTTGTTCCGTGAAACAATGATCTTAAATCTCCATTCAAATCCTCATAAACAAGCAGGAATGACTCCCCAATGGTCCTAAATCTTTAAATTTGTCTACCAAATGTAACAAACAATGTAAATTAAAAGTCAAGTATCTGTCCTCATATAGCTTTCCATTTGCAGACAAAACTTCTGTAACATTTTCCTAGATTTATTTAAGTCATGTGAAGATATTGTGTCTTGTAACAGTAAAAAATGGCTTGAGGTAAAAGTATAAAATGTTCAAAGAATTGTGATGGCAGGTATTCATTTAAAACAGCAATTGAGTAAAAAATTAAAAATGATCTAAGTTCTGATGCTTTCCACTGGCTAATGTTTTCCAAATTCTGTGGCATTCTATTGATGAAATTAGGTGGCTGAATTGATAAAAGTCTTTCATTTATTTCTTTAATTTTATTACGGATTGACCAGTCTTTTGTCCTGTGAGAAATGTCAAACCATAAGGAAAGCATCATTTGCATTGCACCTAACAATACACAATTCATGTACTCTATAGTTTTTCCTCTTATAATATCACGACCATGTGCTTTGACCATTGACGAGAATCCTTTTACACCCATTATTGGTTCAGCAGCAGATCTTCTGCTTAATGGAAAATTGTCAATCACCTGCTTTGCAATTTTGATGGTAGAATCATGTGTTCTTAACTCGTGATGGCCAAACAACTTCGGATTATTGAGGTTGTACCTATAAATTCTTGAATTCCCGTTTTCTCCAAGCTGATGACTCTCACCGGGAATTAAGCAGCAAGGACAGCCATAATTTCCATTGAACTGCATCATGTTAAGCATAAGGCAACGTGCAGGAGCATCAGCAACAACAGAAAGAATAATTGCACGAATAGTTTTTAAACTTTGTGCAGTCATTACTTGAATACCTGCAAAAAAATATTAAAATTAAAATACCGTTTAACTGCAGTATAAAACATTTACAGGTGTTTTCAAGAACATCAGCCGTTAATTGCAAGTTTTCTCAGTATCATAATTATATCACTTCTCATGGTTTAATTTTTTTAATGACTTCTTTTGATTAGTAATGCATTGTAATTACATTCGAACTTCCATTTCAATTGTACTGTAATTCCACTGTAATTACTCTTCGAATTCGAAGAGGTCTATGAACTGTGTATGATGAACCTGGTCTTGTGGTTTTGTGGAAATGGCTCATGAGCACATGTTTATTTAGTGTTTACACATTTTATTATGTTCTTTGAAGCATTGTAAATGGAATTAGGTACTGTTCTTATTATCCAGTTATATATAAACCACACAATTGTTCTATAGCATGAATGTTTTTATGATGCTTAAGCAAGTTTATTCTTACCAGTCTTAAAAATGTTTTGTACTTCTTCCATAAATGGCTTCAGAAACATGTTCATTGCTGGATTCTTCTTTCCAAACCTAAGTCCCATGCATATTCTGTTTTCTCTACTAAACCTTAAATGAATAATTATTAATATAGTTTTAGTAATTGACATTTGTATTAACCTAGATGTAAAATAAATGCAAACTGAAACAAGACAGAGATAACAGTCTTCAAATCAGGGAAGAAGTTTTATGCCCTTGGCATTTAAAAAGCAATATGGGCTGCTAAAACGCTGATCAATGGATACTCGGCTGGCTTGTACTAAAAACATAAGTCGTTAATTCATTTTTATAAGTATATTTTACCATTTAAGTATTTAAACTATGAGACTCTTGCGTAATGGTAAAAGGTGTGGTATAAATGTTTTGTAACATAATTCAATCAACAGAAATTGAAATGGACATAACATTATTGTTGTCAGATTCATTCATAAAAAGATCAAAGGAAAAATGCTGTATTATGTTACAATAGAAATTTACCACACATGCATTTAATTTATTTTTACTTGCTATATCGTAATTTCTTGCAATGACAAAACAAGATAAATATGTTCAATTTATCCATTTATTACAAAAAAAGTTTAGCTAGTCTTAGTTTCTGATCATGATCTCAGTAACAATTTGAAATTGGGGTAGATTGTAGTTAGCAAATATGATCAAAATTATCAAGTTGTAAACAAAGACAGAAAGAGAGCTACAAAACTTGAACTTTTATTTTGAATACTATATTAAAATATGAGGATACTGTTAAAAAAAATTTGAAAGATTTAAACAATAAACATTTAGAAAAGTCAACATTTTAAATGCAGATTTGTTGTAAAGTTTGTGGTATTTGGTAAATTATAGTCTTTGTTCCAATGTATAAGGTGGATATTAACAATAATCTTACAGAGATTGAGGACGAAGTTCATTGATTACTGCATACAGAGGCCAAACACTAAAGCTGGAACTTTTAAACATGGACACACCATCTGTATTGACCTGAAGGGAAAAAATGAACTTCCTCTAGCTTTTTCTCGTTGTTAGTACCATGCCAATAACCAGACTCATCAAAATGTTCTTTGTACAGCTGTCCATCATAAACATCTTCAATGTTATTGTTGTCTTTTTTCTTTCTTTCTTTTCTGTGATTCATATGTTTTCCTGTTAAAACATAAACAATAATAGTGAAAAGCATTGCAGCATTGACTTAATCATGGCTTTGTTGTGTTATGTATATATTCTCAATCACACCTAAGTCATCACTGACATTAGCAGTAAAATCTTGTTTAATTCAAGGATTTGTACTCTCAAACTGTTATTTCATAATTTCATATATTCATTCTAATATATTGTAACAGAATCACATTCCAGTCATTACTTAAATAAAATAAAAATGCAAAAATGAGCATAGATCAAGTTGAATATGTATATTTTTACATGTATCCATAGTAATTAAGTAATTGTTGTTTTGCTATTTAACTTACCATTTAAACTCTGATCTTCAACATTTTCAGACTTCATTTCAAAATCAACACTTTCATTATTGGTTGAGCATTCTACAATTGAAACATGCATGTTAAATAAAAACCCACCTACTTCAAAGTATATACTGTAGAATTCGCAGCTATCTCTGGTACACTAAATATGTACTTAAGGTATCCGACCCATAACTGAAGTTACGGTTTAATTTCATTTGTCGACCAAGAAATACAGCTTTATTAAATCAATGTATTGCTAATTAATGATAAAAGTAAAATATATTATATAACTTGAGTCAATGTTCACAATTTTGAGGAAAAAAAATTAGTTGCTCAAATAGTATTTCCGATCTTTGCCGAACATTACCGAGGTCTGCTCCATTGAAAAACAATGGACATCCGGGACACCAAATATGATCACGTGGTCAATTATGGTCCGGATACCTTAACACATATTAAATTTAAAATAAAATAAGAATTGAAAGAAATCCTGAGACGAAATAACTTTTTTTTTACAGGAACAGTGAATAGCATGTCCATGACACGAAATCGATAATCCACGAATGTTAGGGTACTTCCAAGTTCTACGAAATCAGCGCAATGAATTTTGCATGGTCACTTCAAACAATTTGTACTATGTGTGTTGTGAAATGCTTTTTTAATTTTAATTTAATAAGTCATAACGTCAACATTCAAAACTATAAAGTATATTACCAATGGAAGTTGTGTGCAGCAATGTCATGTCGTGTAGTTCTTATTGTCGAAATTTTTGTTGACTATCTAATTCTTCCTTCCGATTTCTGGACCACTTTGTCTTCCGCGACACACTGAAATCACCATGATATGGACCTTTTCTTGATTTACTAGGCAACATTTTTTCACCGTTCTTTGCCATTTGCTTTCCTGGGGGAACTAAACTTCACCTGGACGGAAGTTCGACTGGATATAGATTTGTATAAAATTGACTTCCGGTTCGAAAACAGGTGAACAGGTTATTTTAACATTGTCCACCAATGAAAATCCGGGTTCACGTGTGACGTTGAATTTTCCCAAGCCCGCGCCTAATTTAAGTGAATCAAAACATAAGCAGCATGGTATTTGTTGTTTGTGTACGAAAACGTCTAAAATGGAAAAGATTTACGCTTTGGTCCAGTGGGAAGACATGATCGTGACAGTTATTGACGCTGAAGGTATCATAACTCCTAGGAAAGATATAAAAGACTATTCTGGTGGTGACCTTATTACAGCACGTTTCTCTGCATATCATGGACCTGTGTACAAGGCTATCATAAGTGAAATAAGTCGTAAGTACTAGAAATTTAAAATTTGTTAATTCTTACATTATCTTAAATTATAGTAGGGAAATTTGGCACAGAACTTTAATAGTCCCTGATATTTCTGAATACATATACAACCTAGTAAAATTTTGGTCCGGAAATTTACACAGCGTAATTTGTTTGCTATTAGTATTCATCATGAATTTCCGTTATTTTGTCAACAGTCATCTGCTTTACAGTTAGAAAGTCGCAATTATTTACCATGCATTTCCCATATGGTACCACTTGCAATAAAGTATATATGTGCGCAAAACTTAAAAAAATTACCCCTGAAAAGCAGTTTTTTGTGTAAGTTGAAATGAAAAACTCCATTATTAACAAATAAAATAAATATAGGTCGTGCGGCAAAAATGACAGAAATTTGTGAAATAATCACATTTGAATGGCACTGACAAGAAAATAATTTTTGTTATTACCACTAACTATTTTGTAAAAGAACCCATATGGATATTATTTGTGTTGTAGTGTGTCAACTGCTTTGTCCTTGAGGCAAGGATTAAGCTCCTAGAGAACCAGCTAAAAGAATGAGCTCAGATAACATGTAATTAGAGAGAAGACATGAAGTTTTAATATGTTGCAGGTTCATAATCAAAAAGCTTTACTATTTGTAAATCATTTCACACAATTCTTATTTAACTGTAATTATATTATATGTAACTTATATTAAAGCAAGGGGAAATTTTATAATTTAATTCTAAAATAAAAAAATACACAAAATTCTTTGTGCAGGTCATTAACCAAAACAAGTGTAGTGTAATTTATCTGTAAGCAGGGGAAACAACCCATTAAGGAGAAGATAACTCAAGTTAATTTGACTAAAAATTTTTTACTTTTTACAGATTGTTGTGCATTTTTCTCTTTTATTATATTGTATATATATATATTTTATACAGTCGAACTTCAGTAGCTCGAACACGGATGGCTCGAACACACGGGATTTCTCGAACACCTATCAAAGCACGGAGCTTTCCCCCTATATAATCAATGCTAAAATTACTTCGATTTCTCGAAAACTCGAACTAAATCAGCAGTCACAGTACTAAAAATCAATTGAAAAAACCATAAATAACTCGAACTAAAATTATTGACAGCTTGCATGACTAATTGGTCGTAAAAGGTGTAAAGATCGAAGCCATACCTGTAAAATGCCAAGATTGATCTATAATGATATAATCCCTAATAATTAATCTAATTTTATCAATTTGTATTTATGTACTCCTTTGTAGGCAATTTTGTTGAAGTAGGTTTATTTAATTTAAATGTGCGCCAATAATTTGCTATCAAATCCGAATCGAAGCCATTGACATAATTACGTATTGCAATAATACTCATCAATCCTCGTGTATAAAATTAAACAAGAAATATAACAGTAAACATTTTTATTTTAATAAAAATAAAAATACGTACTTAAAAATATGATTTATATATGAAATGCAATGAAGAAACACAGCTTTATTAATCCAATGTTACACAGAAAATTAACTGAAATATAAAAAAGATATCGATTCCGGTTCGAACATGAATCATTTCCGAACATCACAAGCCCCGGTTTCTCGAACTATTTTTGTCGGCCCCTTCGAGTTCGAGCCATCGAAGTTCGACTCTATATATTTATTCTATGATTATTTAAAACTGTTTTAGGACCAGTAACAGAATCATGTGTTTTGCCAAAGCCAGGGTTACTGTCAGAAACAGAAAGTGTCAAACATAAGGTGATAACAAGTTTATTTTAAAAAAATTACCAGATTTACACTTTAAATGAGGACTTTATGTCATTTTCTGTCCTATCATGTTGGCTAATTGTAAATGATGATGAAACCAGAGCATGAGGTACAAATTCATTTCTATCAGCATGTGAAAACAAAGAACACAAAGTAAAAAACATGCAAAAATAATATTGATATGAACAGCAGATTATTTAGGCTCACTAAAGTTATATTATTTTATTTCTTTTAGTTTTTCTTTATTTGTAGATAGTTAAGCAAGTTGATGGACACCAAATTTATCTATTTGAACATCAGAAAATGCAGTGCCTCAAGAAAGGAGCTGACCTAAAAAAACCCGGACAAAGAGACGGAAAAAGAATGGGCAGATATTTGTCTTCTTCAGTGAAGGTACTAAATTATTACATAGGTTAAAGCATGTTATCATCTGAATTAATTTTGTTTGTGTTAAAATTGACTGAGTCAGATAATATTTCATACTTATACGCAGCTTAAAACCAGGCTAAAAGATCTTATAAAACGCTGCTTTTTCAAGAAAAACGGAAAGAGACGATATAAATACCTGGTAATTAGTCATGACAGATCTTACTTCGTCATCAATGACTCCAAAGCTAATACTAAATATACTGAAGACCAAATCTGTCACATGTTAGATTTTCTAATTGACAACATATTCGTCATGTTTGGAGGACATGTTTTTCAACAGACTGTTGGTATTCCAATGGGTACTAATTGTGCTCCTCTCCTCGCCGACCTGTTTTTGTACTCCGATGAGGCTGAGTTCCTAGAAGGCCTACTGAAGAAGAAAGAAAAGACTCTGGCCCAGACCTTTAATTTCACATTCCACTATATTGATGATGTTTGTCCCTCAACAATGCTAAATTTGGTGACTATTTACATTCAATTTACCCTAGCGAGCTTGAAATTAAAGACACCACCAATACACAAAGATCAGCCTCTTAATTAGACCTACTTCTAGAAATAGACTCAGGACAAGCTCTACGACAAGCGTGATGACTTCAACTTCCCAATTGTCAACTTCCCGTTCATCGACAGCAACATTCCAGCAGCTCCTGCGTATGGTGTGTACATTTCACAACTTATACGTTATTCTGGATCCTGCGATCGTTATTCAGATTTTCTAGACCGATCACTGCTGTTGACTGCTAAACTACTCAAACAAGGGTTTGTTGTACCTAGGTTGATGTTATCTCTCCAAAAGTTCTATGGTCGGCACCACGACTTAATTGATCGTTACGGGAAATCAGTGTCTCAAATACGATCTGACATTTTCGCTGAGTCATAGGTAGTGTTTCCTATTCCTGGATTTGACTTTTCCCTAGACAAGACAATGAGTAACTCGACGGGTGTCTAATTAGAGGCAGGCACTGCTTACTCGTCCGGAGCACATGGGTGCACCCATGGTTTTTATTGGGTTCGGGTTACTCTCTTTCTGTGTTTTATGTTTTTGATTTTTGTGTTTTGTTTGTCTATATCCGGATTTGTAACTGTCCCTTGGTTTTTGGCTCTTGTTGTTCGGTCGGTTTTCTTTGCTACTTTCTTACTCGCTACGTTTTTACTACAAAATGGTTCAAAGCTAGAAATGTACTCAGTTGGGAGGTCAAAAGGGTTAAACTATGACATAACTTTCTACATTGTTCATCTATTTTTATGTGACTAGCTATTAATAGTAAATTTAAGCTTTTGCTCATAGATTTATAAAACATGTTTGACAATATCATTATGTATTCATGATCATGTGTAAACCTGACATATATTTTTATCACCTTGTCATTCTTTCAGAACAAAGATTAGCAGGTACTTTCAGTAATTCAAATACAAAGTATCAACGACTTTGCCCAAAAATAGAGAGTGCTATTGTCGGTAAGTTTTATACATTTACACCTGCGAATTTGTTCACTTTGTTTGAATGGTGTTCAATGCTAATTTAAACAATTTTTCAGCTGTGGGGTTGGAGAACACCTTCAACCTGCATTAAGAGAACTGGCAATCCTTGTCAAGGTTACAGTGAGATTTCTACCCAGCAACCTCAGTATGACATACCATGTGGTCAATAGTAAATGACAAACTATCTTAATCACTCAGCCACATTGGACCGGCATTTTTATTTTGAAAACATGTTTTAGTAGTTGTATTGATACATTATTTCACTTTAGTGTTAATTGTCATTTCAGATTTCAGTGCAGCTTACAGTGCATCATCTAAAAGAGAAATAAGAGATGCCATGTACAGTTCAATCACATCTTTAAGAGCCTCTAAGATAAGAAAAACAACTGTAGTAAACCTTTACTGAAGAATAATAGATGCAGTTGTAAATAGTTACTTTATCAATATTGGGAACTTTAAGATTAATATATGCTGTAAATATTATGTAAATAATTACTATATCATATGCTGTTAAGTTTTATTGTTTGCATTTTGTATCCAACTCAATAAACTGTATGATTGTAATTTGTTTCTCTTTTCTTAATCCTTAAAACAAGAAGGAAAAGGAGCTAAACAACTTGTACACAAATAACGAGGTTAAGACAATAGCAGTTTTAGTTTTTAAATTGAAGAATCCCAGGCTGAAAACACACTGGCATCTTCAACTTAAAACACGCTGACATCTTCAACTCAAAACATGCTGCCATCTCCAACTTAAAACACCCTGACATCTCCAACTTAAAACACGTTGACATCTTCAACTTAGAGTACGCTGAGATCATACACTTAAAACACGCTGGTATTACCACATAAAATCCGTCTTTGTAGATTTACTATATTCCGCTTATTTACCGCTGACAACTAATTTGCATATTCCACTTCAAATCCGCTGGATTGTACCGCTTAATCCCAACTTCACCTAATTTGCATAATTCAGACGCTTTAGCCCAACTTATTTTACACTTCTTTACCGCTTATTGTCCTAATCACTGAACCAAATATGCAAATTAGTTTTAAAAAGCGGTATTTCAGCAGTTCATTAGGTAAATATAAGTTGATTAAAAGTAACGCTAATATACTGCTTTTTGTCAACTTTAAATCAGCTGTTATCAAACCTTTTGATTAAAAATAATACCACTGCAATCATTCTTAAAGATAGTTTTTTCTCAACTTAAAAATGTCCTGGGATATACCACACTGTAACAGGTATATGATGTTCTTACTTTTGCATTTTCAATTGACATGGATGTCAAATTGTTTGCCATTTGAAGGCTAGTGAAGTATTTGGTGTTTTGTATGTGATTACATGTCATACAACGACCGTTACCACAGATGTAACATTGTCCCGATTGGTGGCTACTTAGCGACATTTCTGCTCTATATGACTGATCTTTTAAACTTTTGGTTTCTATATGCCATTACAAGAGGTTCTGGAAATATTTTTGAAAGTTGATGATGTTTTTCAATTGTTATCTAACGTTCGCGAATAGTACGTGCTGGGTGGTATATTAGGTCAAGCGGGACTCTATTGTTAGTTATCTTATTTCTGTGCTGCAGAAGCTGTTCCCTACTGATGTTGTTGGCTTTTTTATTGATGTGTTCTTGTTATTGTATCTTCTCTGCTTTAGATGGGATCGAATTTCTCGAAGGTACTGATTTTTGTCTGTGGCGTTACAGTACACATCGGTTGACATAATTACATCTATTACGCTGGTAGTGGTATCTAAGAATGATTTTTTTTTATTTTTACATTTTATGTGTGAATTTGATAGATGGATGTATACTGTTAGCGTGGTCAAATAACTGTTTCCTCGCTTTCAATCCATTTCATGTCAACATCATCAATGAACCTAAACTATGAGAGTGGATGGTGAAGAGAAGAGTTTAGAACTTGTTTCTCGAGTTTTCCCATACAGATGTTAGCATAGGACTGTGCCATTTTAGTACCCATGGATGTTCCGTTAATTTGTAAATAGTGTTCGCCATTAAGCGTAAAGTTGTTCCCAGACCTCCTTGCATGCTGTTATGCCGTCGGCGTGAGGAATATTGGTGTACATAATGTTACATCCATGGAGACGAGGATTGTGTTCATGGAAGTGGTTTCATGGATTCCATTTCACACAGGTAGTCGGTTATGTCTTTCATGAAAGATGGTAAAGTTTCCACGTGGGGGTTGAAAGTGGAAGTCTATAAACTCTGATATTTTCTCTGTAGGATGTCCGTTGGCCAAAACTATGGGTCTACCCGGGTTATTCTCCTTATGGATTTTAGGCAGAAGATAAAAACGACCAGCTCTGGGATTTTCCGGTTGTAGATATTCCAGAGTGTCTGTATCAATGTGACCCTTTTTGTGCCTGGATGTTAGTTTCTTACTAATTATTTTTGCAAAAGTCAAGTTTTGATAGAATCTATTGTCAGTCTGTTGTCTTTCGGCTTCTCTAATGTAATCAGATTTGTCCTTTACTACTACTGCACTCACTTTGTCTGCTGTTTTAATGATAATGTCATCTCTTTCTTTTAGTTGGATCAAAGAGTTAATTTCTTCTTTTGACAAATTGTTAAAAGAAGGGTTGTAGTTTTTGGCAATACTCGTCACGTCCGACTTTACTTGGTAAATGAAAGACTCAAGAGTAAATTGTTCGCTTGGCTTAGAAATCTAGGAACTTTTTTTCTTAAATCTATGTATGTAAGGTTCATGTTCTTTGTTCTTGGAGTCATCGATATCGTTGTTACAGTCCTCGTCTTCGTCTTTAGATTTGAAGTTTTCTATAATCTGAGTGCCCTTGCAAACTTGTTAAGGTCGTTTTCAAGTTCGACTTCATTTATTTTGTTGTTAGTGGGGTAGAAATTAAGATCTCTCGACAGAAGGTTAGTTTCTGTTCCCGTCAATTGTGTGAACGATAGACTGACAACAATGTTGGTATTAGTTTTTTTTATTTTGGCTAACGCTTTCTGAAGCGACTTTTTCTAGATCTCTTTTTGTGTGTAGGTTGAAGTGGGTTTGGTGGCTTAACGGGAACAATACCATCTCTCGAAAATTTTCTGCTTTGTTTTGATTCTAGTTTTGTTGTTTCTATAGGCCTAATTTCATCAAGTCGTCTTTGTAAGTTCATATATTCCTTATATGTCATTATATGTTTAGAATTGTCTATCCACTTTGCTATTTGTTTGTCCAGTATTGCATGTTGGCGTAGAGCATACTGGAGAAAAAGATTAATGAGACGCATAGAGCAATCAAACAAAATTGAGTCCATCGGAATCGAAATCTTTTAGATTAAGCACCAGTTGTTTGTGGTGACAATGTATTTTGAAACCCTATCGGTATAATTTCGTTCGTGATATAACATCGAAGACAGAAGCGATGCAATTAAAATCCATATATAACATATAAATTCAATTTTGAGTCTGCAGTAATGCAATTAAAAACCATATTTCACCATTACATTTAAAATTATATTTCACAATAAATCACAATCTGGACCATCGCAATACAATTAAAATCACATTTAACATATAAAATCAATCTTGAAATTTCAGCAAGGCAACTAAAAACCACATTTCACCTATAAAGGTCATTCCTTTCAATATGTAGACGAAGTTATATTTCGAAAGATTGCAGAAGTTCGGGAGTTGTATTAATTAATATGATGATATCAAAGAATCGCTAGATTGAGTGACATTTATATACAAAACATGAGATGTGTCTCACTTTATTGGACTGTACATTAATATTTAATTAAAGAACACCACAGTAAAAGGACGCAAAGAGTATAATATTCCGAGACATATGATTTCTTATTTTTGTTCTCCGAAGTGATATCCAGAAACACGTACATTTTTTATCATAACTTATTTTTAGGTCGATAGTTTTCAGTATCACGATTTTAATAAACTTCAAACTCTTTCATTTTCACCTTTCGTATTACATTTCGAATAACGCTAAGATAAAATAACGGACGTACAGTACAACCTGTCATTCTTTTCTGAATAAATTGTCAAAATACATTAAAAAGTTAAAGTTAAAAGTGGTTTAATGCGTCAGTACAAAGGCTCGAATGCTGACAAGGATAAATTTCCTAATTATAAAAAATGTCCAGTGGACAAACTTGTCAAAAGTAAAAAACATGTCCAATGGACAAAAATTGTCAAAAGAAAAACATGTTAAGTGGTCAAAAAGTGCCAAATAGACAGAAATATCTTGTACAAAAAAGCGTCAAAAGAACAGCTTAGTTAGCTTAGGCTGTCAAAATCTCTGCTCAAGCCAGTTAAAAACCTCTGTTCGAAGTTAACTTAAAGCAGTTATAACCTCTGCTATACAAGTTAAGTACCATGTTATGTCAGGGTTAGGAATGCATCCACCTTTATTTATGGGAAATTGTTTGTAGTTATTATTAAGGATTGATGCCAACGTGTGTATCGACGTGAATTTAATTTCTAGTGATTATTTAAAATATTAAACATATTTGTCAAAAAGTTACTTTTTTAGCGCGATATGCATTACACCTACACCAAGCGATTGACCCTTTTCAGTTTTCCTTGTTTTGGGTCCTGATTGCATTAAAAGGGTTTATCATAAGACGTGTAAAATTACATGCAGGCTACGTTGAAGTGTATATAAGTTTTTTACAATAGTTTATCAGTGATGAATTGATATAGTGGTCTTTAAATTGATTAAATGGATAGTTTTAAGGTGCATGAAATAAAATAGAAAAGCTTCCAAATGAATTAACAGTTACCAACTATGCAAAGCAATATATAAGCAGTGACTTTGCCTTTATTTTGGCTATAAACCTAATATAGTCCCTAAATTAATAAAACAAAATCAACATACTCATCCATGGTTTGATAAGCAGGTTATAATTAATCAATACATTTAACAAATGAAAGCAATTTCAGTTCGTAGAAATAAATATTTTAATCCAAATTACTGAAACTAATTAAAGCAAGTAAAATTTACTGCATATAGTCCTGAATGAATACAGTAACAGTTCTGGACATAACTTTATAAATTGGCGACGTCATCATATTTGGTTTACCTTTCTTTTGAAGAAAACATTATTGTAGAAATGAAAAAAGGCGTGTGTTGCGATGTTTCAAATAAGGCTTTATTTTTTTAAACAAGAGTACGCGATGATGAATTCAGTTAATATTAAGAATTTAAAAATATGATTTAATTTTCAGATGTCTTCATTTTACACACACACACACACACCCTCACACACATATATATATATTGTTTTCTTTAATACCGAACTGTTTTTATAAAACAATATAAATTATAAAAAAATAATTATTACCGGCTTTAAAAATAATATTTACCGGCGTTTTGACAATCGCAATTGATCAGGTACAACGACGAACATGTCTGGGACGGACATTCTTGACGGAAACAAACAAAAACTCCGTTCTAACAGGCAAATCCAAATAGTAATACGAATATGAATTGCATGTTAAAGACATACCAAAACATTAAAAATGGAAATAACGTGATATTGTAAAACATTTTCAAACATTTTCAAACATTGTAAAAACATATAAAACATTGCAAAAAATCAAAACATGTATCACGACTAAAATGGAGTGAATTATATTAATTGTAATGAAGTGTCTAAGTCAAAGAGTTCAATAAACTAGATAACACAATAGTAATAAAAAGTTGTAAATAAATTTAATAAAAAGGTTTGTAAACACTCTTCTTTTTACGAAAGCCCAGAAGGCTCATTCGAAATTCGAGAATCGAAATTCGAAATTCGAGATTCGAGATTCGAAATTCGAAATTCGAAATTCAATATAGTTATAACCAATCAGATTGCGTGTGACATAATCGTCTACCAATCAGAATAGTTCTTATATATTCGAAATTCGAAATTCGAAATTCGAGATTCGAAATTCGAAATTCGAGATTCGAAATTCGAAATTCAATATAGTTTTAGCCAATCAGATTGCGTGTGACATAATCTCTACCAATCAGAATTCCTTGGTTATATCGAAACTACATAAAATTTGGTTGAGTAGTTTTAGGGGAGTTAATGATTATTGAGGATTACTGAAAATTCCTAAGTTCAAAGAGCCATAACTACCATATAAATTTAGGAATCAACAATTCCTGATAATATGCACTACATATATGGTGTACTAGTTACATACCAAGTTTCATAAAATTTTGTATAGTACTGAGTAGTTTCAGAGAATTTGTGCTGACAAGATAATTAATGGGTATTTTCAGCACATTTCTAAGTTTAAAGGGCCAAAATAAGCCAGTGGCGGATCCACAATTTCGAAAAGGGGGGCACTGACTGGCCAAGGGGGGCCACTTTGGTCATGCTTCAATGATTTCCTATATATCCAACCAAATTTTTCCGTCAAAAGGGAGGGCCCCCTCTGGATCCACCCCTGATAGCCCCACCCCCCCCCCCCCACAAAAAATTCCGTTGTACATGTACATGTTTGTTTCTTGATTTGTAAAATCAAGATATTATTGTAATCTGAATTCATTTGATAAAATAACAAATAAAGCTTATAAATTTGATTTTTTTAACAAAACCATGTTGAACAAGTCATTCGTTGACAAATATGTCGACTGTTAAAACACCAAATAAACATAATAGCACGTGGCTACGTTTATATAAGAATTATTCTGATTGGTAGACGATTATGTTACACACAATTTGATTGGTTATAACTATATTGAATTTCGAATTTCGAATCTCGAATTTCGAATTTCGAATCTCGAATTTCGAATTTCGAATCTCGAATTTCGAATTTCGAATCTCGAATTTCGAATTTCGAATCTCGAATCTGGAGTTTCGAATCTCGAATCTCGAATTTCGAATTTCGAATCTCGAATTTCGAGTTTCGAATCTTGAATCTCGAATTTCGAATATCGAATGAGCCTTCTGGGCTTTCGTATCTTTTTCTTCAAAAACTCACTTTGTTAAAATAGTAATAAAGAAACATAATCACAAAATCTATACAATTATTTTTTAAGTGAAAGCAATAACAAAATACCGAGCACCAATGAAACTGTCAAAAAGGAAATCCACAAATCAGAGTCTCAGAAACCGGCAAACTCCAGAACAAACAACCAACATAAAGCATCTACAACAATTGTCCTGACTTAGTACATGCATTTCAAACGAAATTGTGGATTAAACCAGGTTTTACGGCATTGCAGACCTTCCGCTAATGTCAAACACTGATTTTATTCAAAATATGCTTCAGTTCAGAGTTCAATTGTTTGTTTGAAAATTTTCTTAGCAAGTTTGACATATTTCAATAAAGCAAAAATAGGCATGAATATAAACATCAAACATATTTACATAAATATAAGTGAAATTCCAAAAATATGTCTCAAATTGTCCTTAAGATAGGATACACAACAAACAAATCAAGAGACTCCAAGAATCCTAAATCGGATATCTAGTATCGACTCTATTGTATTCTCATAAAAGTGTCTATGTTTTATGAGAGTGAACTCAAAGTTTGAATAGCATGTATGAAGCTGAAGTCATCACTGGTTTTTATTTGGTATCTATTTTTTCCTCCGAGTTTAATTACAAAAGATAATATATTACTAACATCCTGTTCTTATTTTTAAAGCATTAGTATTTGTAAATATTAGATTAAAACATAACAAGTAATATCGGATTTTTACTTTATTTTGATAAACAAACATTTTCAATTGCCTCAAAAGAAGTCAAATTGTCAAATAAGGGTCATTAAAGGTAACAGAATGTGCATTAGTCATATTACAAAACATCTATTATCACCGAATGGCATATTTAAACTTAACGAGCAACAGTAACGGTTAAGTAATTTATCATACAAAGTAGCAACGTATATAGGTTGTGAAGTGTAATTTCTACAGCAATTTTTTCATTATGGCGTTTTGTACTTCATGATACATTGCAAAACCTAAATAAAACCATGGATCTTTAGACAATACTTTATGTTGTCCTGGTTTATATAATTGAACCTCTACAGTTATTGGGTGTTTCTTTCTCTCTTCGGCGGTGTACATGGAATAAAGAATTTGTTGTTCTACATTCATTAATCCTTCCGACAGGTAGTAAAGAACTCTATGTTTATATTGTTCTTCAAATGCTGCCAATACATCCGGTTTCCCTAAAAACAAACCCCCAGCTATCCAATTCTGGTTTTCTAAAATTATAGAAATCGCGGATACGTTTTTAAGATCAGAATCATAAACACGTGTTACTCCAACTTTTGTTTTATCAAAATCTACTGGAATCTCTAAATAAAATAGGTTTTTACGATCCACAATATCCCGGAAATATCCTAGGTCGATCCAACAATAATAATCAGTGTTAAAATAATTTGATTTAAATGCTTTGACAAGGAGGGTTAGTTTTGAGTGTGTCATACTTGCATATTCCGGTATATATGTGTTGGGATAATGTTTTGGATATCCAGGCTTCGAGTAAATTTTTTCGATTTGAGACATTATATCAAAGGACCACAATTGTTCTCTAGTAAAAAATATAACTTTTGTAATAGACGTTGAATTCTGTCTTAAATGTGTAAACTGTTCTACAAATTTGTCAGAATCTGTGTATATTATTAGCGGATTCTTTAGATATCTATAGACTTCCATCCAATGCTTATAGTTATCTGTGGTCCTCATGTTTGAAAAAGATCCTTTTGGAAATGTTCCCAAATCAAAAAAAGCTGTCACTACGGTAAGACTTCTATTTGTATTTTTCCAATAGTCTTGGTATGTGCGATGATATTCTATTTGTGTTAGTGTTTGTTGGTCTCTTATTAATAATAGCAACAGCGGAACACAACAACAAGCCAATCCAAAAACAAATCCGCATTTCTTTGACATCTTCCAGTTGTTATCTTTGACTCTAAGGGAAAAAACATAATATTTTGCAATTATGTAAAGAAAAAATAGCAAAAGAATAGAAAAGTAGCAAAGAAAACCAATCGAACAACATTAACCAAAAGCCAAGGGACAGTTACAAATCCGGATATAGACAAACACAACACAAAAACCAAAAACATTAAACACAGAAAGAGAGTAACCCGAATCCAATAAAAACCATGGGTGCACTCGGGTGCTCAAGACGAGTAAGCTTGTCTAGGGAAAAGTCTAATCCAGTAATAGGAAACACTACATATGACTCAGCGAAATGTCAGATCGTATTTGAGACACTGATTTCCCATAACGATCAATTAAGTCATGGTGCCGACCATAGACTTCTGGAGAGATAAAACCAACCTAGGTACAACAAACCCTTGTTTGAGTGGTTTAGCAGTCAATGTATGAATGTGCCAACGATTAAAAAAAATCATCTCCATAATGTTCGTAAAAAGGCAATAGCTAATGACAATATTAAACTTTTGTTTGAGATTTGATTATAATTTAGAATTTACGTGTTAATGTAATCAAGATGTAAGCGGTACAGCTTTTGTTGGTGAGACGCAATATCAACGAGAACCTTCATCTAGATGTGAATAGTAATGCCAATACTTATGTACAATTTTGTGGTTTGGCAAAGAATATAGTTGCGAACGTGGACTTAAATATTAAAGCTTATTCTCTTAAAAAATATGGTATGTTTCTCATATTCAGCTAAGAACATATTAACATCAAAGATTGAATGATTATGTTTTTAGACAAAGTTTTAATGAAAAACATCCCATAATAATATAAACCTGATAAAAACTAGTTTGTTAATCAATTTGTAAAAATATTGTACCACAATTTATTGTATTTAATGGATTTTAAGAATTGTATTTCGCAAAAGATGTCATCTGTTAAAATTGGATTAAAAATGCATACTATAATAGTATAGATCAAGGTTGCTTGTTTGTTTGAATAAGTCTTGATGTCAGTTTTAGCAATTTGTCTGTATATTTAGTTTTACTGGGAGATACAGATGCATTGCACAACAACGACTTGCAACAAGAAGACACCAACGAAGGTATAGCTTTTTTAACGACCTCCATCGTGTCGTTATGTAAATAAACACTGTGATTACACTACAAAACAGGTAGAGACTTATTCGAACAATAAGAAAACTAACCCGGGTCAGGTTGAGACTACTCTTTGGCTGGTCAAAACGCATACAGATAAAAATAAGACTAATTGAGAATTTGTTAAGTACATCGTCAGAATAGTTGAGACTTGGTCAAATACAGACTTATTCAGACTTTTCAATCAAGTTGATACTAATGTCGAGTGAAGTTAGTTAAAATTAAAGCCGATTCAGACTGGACGATTAAAAATTAGTACATTTCAGTACAGAAACTTATCCATTTACTTGATGGCCTTCTGATATACTTTATATGTCATTGATGTTACTACTTTATAGTCAAATAAAGGGTAGTATTCCATACCCCGACTAACATGCAAATGTAGCAAGCTATTTCACCTGCCTATATACGATGCTTTAAGGACTGACTTACTACATAACGTCTAAATATGTGTGTTTGTAAGTTGCGAGAATGTATGTCTCACATCATGACCAAACTCTACGCGTAAACTCGCAAGACCATAAATTTAACTTTCTTCCTCGAACCCAATATTATTCGTATATCTTAACAGCAAATGTAAATACTACATTCCCCACTTCACTACATATTCATCTTATATTTATGTTCTTTTTGCTTGTTTGAAACGCCACATTAATCCATTTTTTCAGCTATATTGTGGCATCTAGTTTTTATCATGGAGATAGACGAATTGCCAGAGAAAAACCATATCCTCTGGTAGGAGAACTGGCAATTATTGTCAATTATGATTGAAGTCGAGCACACCCTACCCAGCGTAAGACTCAAACTCGAAACATCACATATAAATTCTAGACCGTTAATGTGATATTATATACCCTGTCCCAGTCCTAACAACGATATCATAGATCTATACGTATGTATATTTAATAAATAATCAACATTCGTGAATCAAATTGCTTGATTATTAATAAAATTAATCAAAATATACTGTCAAATTAATACGTTTATGTTACGAAAATTCCTTCGTCACAAAATAAAATTAAAATCCATATAACAAATACAAAATTGCTCCAGAGACCATACAAATGAGCATATAATCATAATTAAAATATCAAATTAGTATCGAGGCTTAAGACCGAAAAGATTCAATTAAAACAGTTATCACTCATGGTAACAAAAGATGCATTCAAACGCTCATTGCCAAAGCTAGTGGCTAATTATTCATCAATATAGTGTTTACCAATTTTTTTATTTTCAATAAAGTTTAGACAGCCATACATTTCTTAAATAAAATTGTTCATGTTCTTTTGAACACAATGTGTAAATTTATCAATTGGTAATGCAAGAACCTGCATTTGGGTATGTTTATTTTTGCACAGGTAATCTTTTTTGTTCGGAACAGACTTTAATGCCAAGGTAAAACAAAAACAAGTCTCATCAGCGCCTCCAATAAGTAAACATGATATACCATTTATTTGTTAATAAATATTCTCGTTGGAATATAGGATTGCAGAAAATGTTCTCAATTATGTATTCTCAATACATAGTGATTATGCTGCGATGTTATTTTGATACAGTATTAATGACTAGAGGTATATGATATACAACTTGTTTCATCAAGACCCCAAAACCATTGTCAGGTGGCATTGTAAGGGGTATGTAAATTCCTGACTATTTGAAAACAAATAAAAAAAAAAAAAAAAAAAAAGACCCCAAACTAACACTCTACATTATAAAACCCAACTGTTTACATAGACACAGAAACTAACACGATATTGTAATGGAGGTGGGGGATTTAGTATGCGATAAAACAGAGTTTTATCCATAATTTCATTTTAATTGAGTTTACCAAGACGTGAACATTGACGTAGTTGCGTTTTATTATGTTTTTTTCTCAAGTGTGCCAATTTTTTGGATTTGTATCAGTGGATTGTCTTGTGTTAAGTTTTCTTAGTGTTAATATTTTGTAATTACCTTCGCTAGATACTGATAATTATAAATGTAATAGATTGCATTTGTACCAGAAATAGGTTATCAGAATGTGTAAACTGCATGCAGTATAACAATAAATACCTACGTCGGGTTCTGTTTGGGTCAAAAGTGGCTTCAAGTTTTGTCTGTAAGCTACGACATGAATTTAGTTTTAAAACGTTTTAAACATTTTCTTTGATCATGCAAGATGCAATTTTGCTAATTATTTTTGGCAATTTTAAATTTTGTATATGTGGTATATATTTTAAGTGTTTAATGAACGTTTATAAATTTTCTAAGCTTTATAAATCCTGCACAATGTTCGAAAGTTATGCAAATTGCATCAGTGTTAGTCTAAACATTTATTACTGTTCAACATGTTCTAATTTCAGTATCAATATGGTTGTGAATAAATTATCGTGTTTATCTTTAGAGTCATTACAAATTATACTGTTTTTGAGTTTTGAACACATGTGTGAGTGTAAGTTATCTCGACTTGCTCTCGAGTGAGTTTGTCATGCAATAATCTACCTTAACACTCTTATTTAGTGGCAGCATGACTATATTTTTTTCAAAGGATTTTACTTTTGTCCACAATTATGTGTTTTGCTAATATGAAACTAACACTCGCCGTACGTTCTAATATGAGATTTAGAACTAGTTGTCATTAAACACATTTAATGACATTAACTGTAATATACCTAATTATTTTATAATTATATTATTATTAACATTAAAAGTATGTGCTTAATGTACGCTAATTCAAGTACCAAATATAAGTATACTGCTTAGTTCCAGCTCGTTCTTTAACTATCGAAATATACCTTATGTATCTTCTTTTCTTTCTAGCTTGTTTCTTTATACGAATGAAACAAAGTTTATAGAAGAGTGAGTTTCTTAAAATTAAAGACACAAAGATAGCCATTTTGTTCATTTGTTAGGTTCCGCTATATAGATTACGTGCGTTACAGAATAATACACAGTTAAGTGACTATGTTGATCGCATCTACCACATTGAACTTAAATTTATCGATACCAAAGACAGTTATTTGTGCATAATGCATTGACTCTGCATCTAGAAAAAGACAATAAAGGTCAGTTACTAAGCTCATTTTACGACACAATTTTAGGATTTAAATATTCTTTTTGTGTTTTTGCCATTTTTGTGTGGCGACAGTCCGGCAGCAACTGTATGGGTAGTATACATCTTCCATTTTATTAAGTACTCAACAGACTGTATTTTCTATCCAGATTTTCTTGACAGAAGGTGTCTGCTTACATAAAAATTATTTTACAAGGAGTTCTCATTGACCAGATTAAAGTCATCACATAGACATTTATCTCTCATCCGCAATCTGACATTATTGCTGAATTGTTTCTTATTCCGGTGTTTGTCTTTCCCTCCACCTGCATTGCGTATTCATTCCAAACACTCGATTTCACCTATGTTTTCATTGTGTCTGTGCTACTCACTTTCGGTTTGTTTATATCTTTGATATTCGTTTTGATTATGTGTGTTTGTATGGATTCATATTTATAGTTGTCATCAGACATTCGCCCTTTTTCATGTTTCAGTGTCCCTACTATTTCAATATAACGAGTTTTTTTTTCCTTGAATATAATCCAAGGCAACCGACTAACAACAATTGCAATTGGTCGATTTATACAACATTAAACTAAAGCCAAAACTCATAAACAGAAAAGTATTATTACAGATATACAATACAAACTTGCGTATTCCGGATGTGTGAACAGTTCCTGTATCTAATTAAACAACTGCCAAGATATTCATTGTAATGGTTAAGAAACGTCAAAGCCGAGAAGAGAAAATACTATCTTTGAAAAAGTCTGATCGTTTTTAACAGATAAATTTTCATTGCACTCGATGAATTGTCACTGGAATGGACATAAACCTTCTGAGAACATTACGTTTGGTACAACTAACCATTGTATGTGTAGCTTAGTCATTAGTCATCATAACGATGTTAGCTTATACGTTTGGAAATGTGCACATTTTTTACTGGAGCTGCCCGCATGCTGTAAACGAACGGAAGTTGCTAATTGTATTTGATCACGTTACTTTATAATTTAGTTCTTAGTGTTTAGTTGTCCCTAGTATTTTCTGAAAGAAGGTCTAATTAAGTACGCGTCTTAGTTATATTAATTCAGCAGTGGCTTCACGAAAACATATTGGTAAGGTTTGTTGCGTATGGTTTTCAACAGACTGTTGGTATTCAATACTAATTGTGATCTACATCCTGATTTTGTACTTTTATAAGGCTAAGTTCCTACTGGGCGTGATGAGGAGGAAGAGAGAAAAAAACAGTGCATCATACCTTTAATTTTATAGCCCTCTTTATTGATTATGTTTTGTTCCTGAACAATGCTAAATTTGTAGACTACATGTATTTGCATTCAATCTGTCCAAGCGAATTTTAAATTAAAGAGGTCCACCAATACACACACTTAGGCCTTCTTCTATAAATGGACACGGGAAAACTACAATTTAGAGTCTACTACAAACGTGATGACTTCAACATTTTAATTCAACATTCCACAGCTACGGCATATGGTGTATACATTCCACTACTTGTAAAATACTAGATTCTGTGAAGAATATTCCGATTTTCGGCTTATGTCTGGCAGGATGCTTGTTGGGTTGCATGTATACAACTATCACCGTAGCACACTCACTTCACACCGAATAGAAAATAGGTGAACTATCTGCAACCATATTTTCAAACGAAATGGACAGGTATCTCTAGTAAAATTTATTAAATGCGCGGACGAGTCGTTTTTAACATGTAACCTTGGGTTATAATTTATCCCAAAGAATTTTCTAAGGTTTGCAAAAATCAGTACAATTGAATACACGGATTAAATGAGAAACATAGACATTACGCGAATAAAAGTCCCGGTGACCGGCAAACTAGAGAACTTACAGCTCAAAATATAGCAACTGGAGTAATGGTCCTTACTTGATACATGCATTTCAAAATACTTACATTTTCAAACAAGAATATTTATTACAAACGAAATGCTTTTTCCTAGAATAAAACTAATTATAGGCGTGGTTGTGTTTTTGTTATAACTCTATCACAAAAAATTTGGGATGTTGCAAAAATCAGTATACTCACTAGAAGCTCTTGTATAGCTAATCAATGAAAAATAAAGACACCGAATGTAGGAGATTCCTGAATATTTGCTGCATAAATGAGGACAATTAATCATTTGAAATTAAAATTGTCTTGCTTGTTGAAACGCTTTATGCTGATCATTAGCGTCCAGTTGGACGGATGAATGCATACAAATGATATAAAAGGTGTTTTGCGGTTTTTTAAGTTATCAATTCGTGCGGATATTAATTGAATCCACTCAGCAATTCGGTGGTTATTAATTGAGATAGTATTATCTATTTATTTATGTGTGAAATTAAAAGATCTAGCATTTGCTATTTTCCTTTTTAGAATAAAACGTCCGAGAAAATCCGTTTCACACGATTACACGGACAAATCGCCAAAGACTAGTGCAGTCTTTGTGCCTATTGAGATATATGTTAACACGGTTGGCTAGACAATGGGCATAATTTATGACATAAAAAGCCTTTTTGGTCACACAGACAGATATAATTTGTATTTAATAGGTTTCAAAAAGTCATTCGTTATATTAAAATAGTAGAGACACAAAAAGAACAAGAGAAGAATGTCCAGTGGCAATTACAAATCCGAATCCATAAAAAACACACAGTACTAACATATGTGCACTCGGGTTTTGAACGAATGGACAATGCAGGTTTCACTGTAGGCGTCAGAAGCGTTTACAAGTTAACTTGTGAGTGGAAGTTCAAATACTGAAATAGGAAAGATTGCCAACTATTGAGCAAAACGATCAGATGGAATATGAGAGGTTAGTTTTCAAGAACAATAAATTAAGTCATTAGGACTAGGAAAAAGACGTATCTTGCATTTATGGGATGACTTGGTTCGCATGCATTCGCTTGATATATTTTCCGTTCAAAGCATCTCTGAGAGATGTGTCGTGTCCACACTCATTGTCTACACTCTTTTATGGTGTGTGTCTTCGTCGTTTTTATGTTGTTACCAAAGACAATTATCTCTTAATATAGTTGCATGTATGTGTACGCCACGAATTGTTCTTATCAATAGATACGTATGTGTATTCCTTTATTTTTGACACATATTTATTATTGCTATTTAACAAACCACTTATTGATTAAATTGATCTAGGAAAAACCATTCTTGGAGATGATTCCAATTATAACTTAATAGATATTTGGAATGAACAGTGTCACAAGATCCAAATCAAGTGTAACTGTATTGAATTGATTTACTATAATTAGTATATTTAAAATGATGCACGCAACTAGTATCTCTTAAATGTACAAACTTCCAACATACATCTAGGAAAACGCACGAAGCTTGTGCTGATACTTCTGTCACATTTAATCCACATCTAATATATTTACAAATCAATAACTATTCACTCAATAACCTCCTTAACATAAGTACGCAGTTAACTGTATCACATTCGTTGTGATCAAAACGATCGACTTTAAACTTTCCTTATTATTTGGAACGCTGTCATGAGAATTACTATTCTGGAGATTACTGTTTCCTTTCTTCAAAGTTCTTAAGCTGAAATAAACATCATATAACTTCTTAATTTCCATAGAAAACAACACTCTTCGTATTTGTAATAATGAAATGTACGTTATATGTCAATATATCACTACCAATGACAGCACTGTTTATAAAGTAGTTTTTATGTCATACTGAAACTAAATTTTGTCATTGGTTAATGACGATATGTGTGTGAAAACTGCATAATACACAATTGTAAGGCACCAAATAAAGAAACAAAGTTGCTTGTTTTGTGTATACAATATTCAACATATCAAAACTACTGTTGTCAACCTTTATGCTCATAGTTAGAACCTGCTCTCGGCGATGTGTGCTCGATTGCATATTGATTTTAACGAAATTTATATTTATAAATGATTTTATGTCAGTTTGCATCGAATACTTTTCTATTTTCCTTAAGCACCTAGTTTAAGCGAGGTAACTATTGTTGACTAATTGTAGTCGGGTGTGATTAATTGATAGAACAAACACATACATAGTAAACATTTAATTTTAGGTCTTCGAATGGTCATTGGCTGCTTGCAGTAAGAAATTGATAAAAAAAGACCTAAGGATGTTTTGCATCCAGGAAGTTAAATTAAGGTTAGACACCTGCGGGGGTCATGATAACTGACAAACGAAAGTAATAACAAATAACGATGAAAGTGTCAAAAAACAATGCACATATCAAAGTCCAAAAAAACCGGCAAACTTTAGCATTAACAACGAAAAAAAGAGCAATTGTCCTGACTTAGTAGAAGCTTTTCAAATCTTCAAATCAATGCGATGTTTCATCTTATAAATATCAAAACGCACTTCATTATGCATTCAATCAGCAATAGCCAAAATTCTAGGGACAATTTCAAATCCAAATATAGATAAATATATTAAAACAAAACTGAAACCAACATCACAAAAGAGAAATGGGTGAACACAAACCCAATAAAAATCATGGTTGCACACAAGTATTTTGAACGAATATGCAACGCCAACCAATAATTACTCATTTTCATGTCTAGAAAAAAGTTAAATCCAGGAATATGAAAGAATATCTAAAGTTCAGGGAAAATGTCATATCGTATTTGAAGGATTGATTTCCAATAACAATAAATATGTTATGGTGATGACTATACAATTTCTGTCATCAATCTAGGTACACCAAACACTTATTTGTATGGTTAAGTAAACATCAGGAAGCGGTCTTTGTTGTAGGGTCTAGTTTGTATTTTTTCCGTGTCTATTTCAATAAGAAGCGGTAAGTAAAAGGTGTACCAAAGTGTATTATAGGTGTCTAATTTAAATCTCATTACGGTAAAATGAATGCATATAGTAACCAAAATTAGCATTGTTGAGGGAAAAACACCATTAATATAGCGTAATGTGAAATTAAAGGTCTGTGCTAGTGTAGTTTTTTCTTCTTTATAAGGCCTTCTAGGAAGACAATTCATTAGGTCACAAAAACAGGTCGGAGACGAGAGGAGTACAATTTGTATCCACTTGAATACAAACAGTCTGCAAAACGCATGACAGATATGTTGTCAATCATAAATCTAACATTGGACGGATTTAGTCTTTTGTGTAATATCATTTGATTAAGAATTATTGATTACAACATTATCATGGCTATTTACCAGACCAGTCGTATTCCGTTTTTCCAGAAAATGAAAACTTTTGATGGGTTAAGGTCTCAAACGAGGGATCGCCGTGTATAGTGTGGAAAAATCACGTGTTGCTAATGTTTTTGCAAAGGGCAGGAGATTAAGACCTCAAGATATCTATCAGGTCTTTTGAAAGTTTTAGTATCCATATTTTATTTGTGTCACTTCTGTAGTATAATTTGGCATTGTCCTTTTTGGAGCCCAGTTTTTATTGTTGTTAAAATAGTGGCCAGGAATTTCTATTCTTGTTTGATGTTTCACTTATACGACCATAAGCTTGAGTTTAAGTGGAAGTTTGTGTCGCTGTCGTTTCTTGTATTCCTTGATGTTATGTATTTGCTGTTATTTGTCCCATGGCTTCGAAATAGTGTTTGGACCTTGAACTTTGATTGTCACTTGTTACATTTTTGCAAATAGACTTCGTGGAATTACAGTTTGTTACAAAGGCATAGAGTCAAATAATAACTGACATTTAATTACAAAAAATATACCGATCTTCTCACAATTAGCATTTTTGTATGAAATAAGTAACAAGCCTGTTGTTAATAAAGCAGCTGACGCCGAAAAATAAACAAGAGCAGAATGTCTACGGTCAATTATAAAGCTAATTCAGAGTCAAACAACAAATACAATTCAAAACGAATATCACAGATACAATCTTAATTTATAAAATGAGTAACACTAACCAAATGAACAAACCAGTGCACTCGGGTTTTTTGGGGCGAGTGTGCAATGTGTCGTTCTTGTTTGATGACAGGCAGTAAAGTATTGTCATGTCAAGTTTAAAAAACAAAATGCACGAAGATGAAGGGCTGCAAATTACTGAGCAAACCTTTTTGATCGCGTTTTAAGTCACGAATTTCTAAGAACGATAAAGTAAGTCATTGTCACTTACAAAACTTCTATTGCATTAAGAACAGCATATTTCAGTACATGTATACGTTTTTAGTTAATCAATGTTCTTGTGTTTCATTCCAGTTAAGTAATGCTGTTCCTGTCGTTTTTTGTTGTTTTTTCCTAAATGCCAATCAATCAAAGGACTAAGTATATTGTGATCTGATATGACTTTATTCACAAGAATTCGCATGACGTGCGGTCCTATTAAAGCAAGAGATGCATAACCGGTCCATGAATAACTTGCTCATTGTTTTATTTCGTTCTTAGAGTTCGTGTCGTCTTATGTTGCATTTTTGTAATGTAATAGTCAACTTTCTCTTTTTTTCATTTGCAACTATATCAAATTGATTTACATTTAGAACTATATTTCAGATGTTGCATACAACTATTATTTTTGTTTTAAACATAGACACATAAACATCAAGAAAAGCTCATTGTGTTTATATTTCCATATAAAACAGGTTGCACATTATTACGCATTGGACATAATTACAAATCGTATGTGTACGATTCGATCAGGAACAATAAGATCCTCGTTATAAGTGCACTGTAAATAACATCCCATTAGTTTTAGTTTAAACATATTTTATTTTCTCAAAGGGGTAGGTTCATATAAGGGCAAAATTGGCCCTGTCGTAAAAATGGCTTAAAATGAGTTCAGCTACCTAAATAGGTACCATTCTACATGAAAACATATTTTAACTGGGGGAAAAATGAGTAATATTTTTTTTCGAGGGTTAGTGCTGGAGGGGTCAAAAACAGTGTTAATATGGAAATTGCTTGAATTGTTTTACCATATATAATATAACTGCCAATTTAATAAGAAAATATCAATGCAAACAAACCTAATTAGTCTAAAAAATCATTCAATATCACTAACATGTAATAGTGGATTACTTTTTGTCGTGTATGTCGGGGAGGGGAGGGGCTCTCAAAAAGGGGGATAACTGCTGAAACAACAATTAAAAACTTTCAAATATTAAAATTCTGTTGATGTTATTTCATTTTGAGTTTTGATTTTATGTTGCTAGAATTCCAGTTTTAAAGTAATATATGTATATAACCCACGACAACTTAATGCAAGCAATATGGATTAAACATTATGATCTCAAATAAGTTAAAATAACATCTTATTCTTCAATAACACTATCATTGTCACTGTCAGTTTCATCTTCATCAATTGCCTGTGGTATTTGTCCAGCATCCTCAACGAACTCTCCCCAGTTTTGTATACCATATGATTGACTTGAGTTATGTCTTGCGTATCCACGATACCACAAAATTGATGCAATATGAGAGCACATACCAACTACTCTCGCCCCTGCTCGACATCTACAATACCAAGATTCAACATCCGACTCGTTGTATTTTATCCACAGAATATAAGTCTTTGAAGAAGTGTGGCGACTCTGTAACCGGACACGCAACAGACGGTCGTCCTCTTTGTGAATGTGTAAGGTGCAATTGCCTTCTAAGTGCTCCTGGATGTAGCTTGAGCTCAATTTCAGCTGATATGTGCCACAAGTAAGATTTCTCAGTTGATCTAAATCAAGTTTTGGGAAGTCTGGGACGGAGTTGAGGTCAATTACCTCCCACTTTGCAGATCTAAGATGCAAATGTTCGCTTTCAACACGATTTTTAAGGTGATTAACTTGACGAGACAGATATAGCATTTTAGAAGCAAGCACAATATCATCAGAAGTGGATGGTTGACTAAGTGGAGGAAAATACTTGTTGGATATAGCACAAACAATGCGCACATAATCGCCTATGTATGGCGTTTGATTTGTGGGTAAAACATGCTGAAGATATTTCCAATTTTTTATTCTGGCATTTGCCGACTCAACAACCCATCGAACCTGAAAGGATGAAAATATACGTTGGTTAAGTAAAAGTAATGTAATTCTGATGGTTATTAACGCGTCATGCATGACGTCTGAAGAATTATAACTAAAAAAGGCCTCACTTTGATTTTATTATGAAGACTAACAAAAGAACACTGTTTTGTTCTGTGGTAATGTGCTCGAGTTGTGGTGCTGAACACGATCATCAACAATATTTCAATCATATATCATATCCGAATAATTGGTGCTAAACACCTCTTTCAACAATATTTCAACCATTTTTAAATGTATGAAACTGTCATACCTGGAACAAAAAACCAATGACCAATGGCAAATGTCGATTGGGCATACCTATATGAATTCGGGTGTAAAGGCACAGTGCAAAACGTGTGAACGTAGTTCGTCTTTGACTACAACATTCCTGTTAAGAGTTTGAGCCCGACTTCAGTCAAGGTTAGCTCGACTCTAACCTTATTTGGCAAGTGTTTCATTCTTGACTTATTTTCAAATAAAAATCAAAAGAACAGTTAAAAATGTATTCAAATGGAAGTCAATTGTGCACATTGCTTAAAAAACTGTCCAGCCACATAATTACTCTAACAAGTGCCAAGTGAAGAAGTACCAGCTATACCGGTATATTAACATTTAAAAACCTGCAAGTTTGTGATTCTATCTATAGTATTATGATTAGAACTTTGTAAATGGGCCCCAGACTTCCAAGAGCTGGACTTGTATGTGGTAGAGAGCCAAATTATCGCTGCAGAGTAAATGTTACCCAAGTTGAATTCTTACCTTTGTAACAAGTCTAGTTGTATTAGCTTCTTCAGTTGTCATTTGTTTGTCTCCTTTCTGAATAAAGCTAGGCATCTGTGCTTTAATGCCCAAATCTTCTAATAAAGATAAAGAATCCCTAAATCCCCTATCAACTACGAAGATATCATCTTCAGAAACCCAGTTTTTAATGTTCTCGACGTTTGTTTTGAGTAGATGGTTTAATATTGATGCATCATTGTTCTTGGAATCTGCTAAATAAGGTCCAACAATAGTCAGAAAATATCCTGTGGTGGTAACAATAACCATTGGTTTTAGCAATGGTCTCCCTTTATGAAAACTAAATGACCTCCTCTGAAACTTAAAATTGTCACTTTTTTGAATGTAAACATAAGTACCATCAAGGACTAAAATTACTTGTGTATTAGTGCCATCTCCAAATAATGTCTGGGCCAGAGGTCTTGTGTGTGTTTCAATCACTTGTTCACGTGTTATGTGCTGAAGACCCAAATGGGCTGGAACAAAAGATTTCATTAAAGCCTGTCTTACTGACGAAAAAGCTCTCCGGATGCTAGACCTAGAAATAGCAAATTTAGTAGACAGTAAGTTGTTGGACATCCCTGATTTCATTTTCATTAAAAAAATTCCAAGTGATGTTTCAGTGCTTCTGACTGAGGAACTGCGAACATGTTGTCTGATAAAACCACAGAGTTCAATAAAACTTTCTTTCTTTAAACCAGTCATATTTTTCATGTCAGCATCAGACAAATATTCTAGATTGTCAAAATTAATGCGTTTACTGGCATTTTGTTTCCCAAACTCTCGTAGTTGAGATAATAAATCAGCAATAGTTGTTTTGTTAAGAAGAACTGAATCTGAAGTTATCAAATTATTTAAGGTTTCACTTGTAAACGATTTTCCATCTAAATGAACAGGACAACATCTACTTCCAGCTGGAACAATGATAGCCTTCTCAATAAAAACATTAAATCTAGCTTGTGCTGGCACAACTATTAACTTTGGTCCAGGTCGTTTACACGCAAAACAATAGGCGTGCGATTTAGATGTGCAAGGTATGGGAAGAGAAACTGATGGAGGACTAGCAATTGGTTTTTTAGTTGAATTTTCTTCCACTATGTTCAAATGTATATGACCATGTTCTTTTGTGTAGTATTTTTGAACACATCGGTTACAAATAATGTCACCATCTTTACTATCTGTCAGAAACTTCTTTCTTAGAAACTTTCGAATTCCCTTGTTGATCCGTCTTCGGTTGGAAGGTTTTGTCCGTTTACGACACAAAATACAGGGAAACGACTTAGGACCAGTACCAGGCATCTGAAAATAATCAATTTAATTGTACTATTTAATTCCGTATTGGACTGGTTAGGCAAATATATCATATGCACAGATTTATTGTACTGAATATTATAGAATTATTAAAGAAAAATGCATTGCGAAATCCGTTTCGCTATCTAAATCACCATGAGGAAATAACATAAGCCTCGAGAGCCTTTAGGCCCGATGACTTATATTGGTCGAGTAGTGGTACATCATGCGAAACGAAAATTGCCATGTATTTTACTGTGTATCATATATTGAGTTTAATAACATAGATACATTCCAAAAAGTGTTCAATCTGGTTTAGCTACATGATACGGGCTATGTAATACATGGTAGATCAAGTTTATCTGTGTGAGTACTGAGACATGGAAGAACCTTTACCATATTAATTATAATAAAATAATCTCATGCCTTTTAATTAACACTTTTTCAAAAAAAAAGAAAGTGATGGAACTCCATTTTCCACCTCAAAACATGCGACTATACCAACTGAGCAAGCCTGAGTGTCATATGAATGAGTTACTATAATGCATATTCTTTTTTATATAAAGTTTATTAATATTAATAAATAATCGACTTAACGGTGAAAAATACACAATAAAACTATTTTGTACATATCGTAGTTTAATTTAATTTCTTTCGACATCGTTACCAGACGTTATGGAAAAAAACTTCTTATCAGTTTTGGTAGTTTTTATTATCATCTGTCTGTATCATTATGAACCTTATTTGACAGAAAAATAAAAATAAAATATAAGCAGTGTAATTGATTGATTGATTGATTGATCGGTGTTTCAATTGAAATAATTTGAATCGATATGAACTCGTACCACTCGTTTTATAGATTTCATATGAACCAACGCGCTTATCGATTGTGCTCTGCTGACCGTACACATAAAATGCTTAAAATAAAATACGTAAAACTTGTTATTTAGCACTTGCAATCGTCTGCACGGTGTAAAGAAGACAATTTTTTAAACGTTCATTTTATTTCTTTAAGCATACTTACCACTGTATATTGAAATATGCGATGCACATACGGATCTGTGATTTTACATTGGTATGGTGCACTTGTTCATTGAGAAAAGGTGAACTATGAAAAAAAACATTGTATCAGTTTTTGAAATCTTTGATATTTTTATGTGTTTTCGTAATAAAAAAACATTTTTATTTATTATCATCTGTCTGTATCATTATGAACAATATTTGACAGAAAAAAAACAACCAAGAAGTAATCGATTTTAGCACTCATCACACGTTTCATAGATTCCTATATACCAACGCGCTTACCGATTGTGATTGATTGATTGATTGGATTACGTCCAGCGAGCAGTATTTCAGCTATATTCAGGACGGGAACAAGTTAACAAACAATACATCAATTGAAAAAGGGGTGGGATGGGACACAGGACACAGGGAACTAAATTTTGACTGCCACTGGAAAAGTACGGAGTATTGGGTAGGGTCGGAGAATTTAGCCTTTTGTAGCGGCTACAATAAGCCTACTCTTTTCGAAATCTACAAAAGGGATCTTTATCGTGCAAGGAGCGTGGCACTCTCCAAACACGTTACCCACTATGGTCCGCGGCTAGGCTTTCCGTATTATGACCTGACAACCCCAGCGAGAGGGTCTTTCCTATCCGCCACCCGGGGACGCGCTGGGCTGCTCTGTGGGTCGAGCACTGGGAACCGTCCCAGTATGGTCCCAGCTTACCGATTGTGCTATGCTGACCGTACGCATAAAATGTTTATTATTATATATACAACTTTTTTATTCAGCACTTGTAATCGTTTGTTTGATGGTGTTTAACGCCACTTTCAGCATTTTTAAGCTATATCATGGCGTCCAGTTTTTGTCGGGGAGGAAGCCGGAGTACCCGGTGAAAACCCCGACCAGCGGTAGGAAAAGTGGCAATCCTTCTCAATTAAGATTGGAGTCGAGTACACCATGCCTGCAGTGAGAACCGAACCCGCAATCTCAGTGTTGACTGACCACGTGATCAATAGTAGACGAACTACCTTAACCACTCGGCCACCGAGGCCCCCCCCCACACTTTTAATCGTCCGCAAGGTGTAAAGAAAAGACAATTTTTTAAAGTTTTATTTTATTTCTTTAAACATACTTACCGCTGTATAATGAAATATGCGATGCACATACAGATATGTGGTTTTCATTGGTATGGTGCACTTGTTCATTGAGAATAGGTTAACTATATGGAAAAAAATATTGTATCAGTTTTTGAAATCTTTGATATTTTTGTGTTTTCGTAATAAAAAAACTTTTTTTATTGTTATTATCATCGGTCTGTATCAATATGAACAATATTTGACAGAAAAAAAATCAAACTGTAAACATACGATTCGAACTAGCATCACACGTTTCATAGATTCCATATGATCCAACGCGCATACCGATTGTGCTATGCTGACCGTATACATAAAATGCTTATTATATAATATATAAAACTTTTTTATTCAGCACTTGCAACCGTCTGCACGGCGTATTTAAAGAAAAGACAATTTTTTTTTTAATTTTATTTTCTTTAAAAATTCTTACCACTGAATAATAAAATATGCGATGTTAATATATCCGATATATTTGTACTGCTTCTTTAAAATTGTACAAAGCAGACGATATAAAACGTCACCATCCAGAGAAAATAGATAAAACCATGACATATACTATATCCTACAATATGTTTTGATGTTTAAAAAATCTATATTATGCAGCATGATGGCAAACATCATATAAATTCTTGCATCAATTTGCAGACGACATTTTGTGTTACGAACACCAAAACTGTGGGGACTGTGAGTCTACTGTTTATCTTCGATAATAATTATTTTATATTAGTGCGTCCCACCATCGAAGAAATGTGTAATTAAAAGTACGTGATTGCAAAATAACTCACATTTTACTTTGTAATAAACTTTACATGATCATTTCATCCTTTTCTTTATAGTCGCCAAACATATCGCGTCCTTGGATACAATGTCTAGTTATAGAACCGGGAATACCTGAATACCTTCCTTCTAGCTACAACCAAACTCGGAAAAGACTATTTTAGTCGTTAGAATTCTTGTGTATAAAATTATTAGGAATGCAAAAAAATGGGAGGAAAGAAATCAATGATTATACGTGCAGGTTTTAAATGTACATGGTGCAATCGCGACAAAACAAAATGGCGAAACGTTTTGAAAAGCACGTTAATTACGATACGAAAAACTGAAAATGCGTATTGGCCGCAGTTGTTAACAAAGAAAAGACTTGTACAGATCAGCTTGGTCTAAAATGGTTTAAATTTGCTTTCAATATCTAAGATGTTGTGACATGCGGCCCATTTTAAAATCGTGATTTTTTGTGATGAAATATTCTAAAATTCCGTCTTTTCGCAGTTCATCTCCACATTTAAGGGGTCAAAATTAAAACATACATCAAGCTACAGTAAAAATCAATTTTGCTTTGAAAAAGCCATTTCATCAATATATGTTTTAGGTATAAATAAAGTTATATAAGCCTTTAGAATTTTTTCCCATTTTACAGGGCCGATATTGACTCTATGTGAACCTACCCCTTTGCAAAAAGGATAAGACACAAGTTAGACAAACTTATGAAGTCTTCTCCAAATATACAAAATGTTGCAATAGAGCATGTATGGAGCATGCATACAATTTAATACAATATATATTATATGTGTAAGATAAGATCTGTACAATACATGAGATAAGTGGAATGAACCAGAAAAAAAAATTAGCAAAGATAAACGAATAATTAGAGAATAAGGGGAGGGGTGATGAATTGTGTGCTTCAAGAACCATGTGTACAAGTTATTAATCAACGTGGAATCTTTCTGACCCTTTGATATTCTCAAATACATGTTTAAAAACTTTTTTGTTCTGCTCAGTGGACAATGACGGATTACCACATGTTAAAAGTTCTAGATTTATTGGACAATAATTGGGCAGCCGGGAAAGGTTCTCAAATAATCTGTCTCTAATGATGGTATATTTAGAACATGCAAAGAAATAATGATATGAATCTTCACGGTAAAATCCACAGCGACAGGATGGATCAGAAATAATATTAACTCTGTAAAGATCAAAGTTTAAAAATGAAGCTAAGCATCTTAGCTGGGTTAGGACAATATTAAATTTACGCTGTCCATATTCATAATGCTTCGGAACTTTTATACATGGGTTCATATTTTTAAGTTCGGATTTGAATTTAAATATAGAACCGACATTACGGATCGACATATCCAAACTGTTCCACTGTCGAATAGTTGATGGTATGAATGATTCGTTAGTTAAGGACAGTCTACAATAAGGTTACAATGTTATTACCGTTACGCAAGGGATACACTGAAGTGCTTTGTATAGTTGGTGGTATTAGATTACACAGATATGCTGGTGCAGAGCTATGTTGTATATTATAAAACACTTGTAGCTTTCTACGTTTCCTACGCTCGGCTAAAGGCTCCCACCCAGTTTCAGTATAAATATTAGTTGTATTAGTAAAACTTGGTAGGCCTGTGACAATTCGAGCAGCCTCTAGCTGCAGTAGCTCGAGCTTATTACAGTAACCCACACCAACGTTGTCCCAAACTTCCCAGGCATACTCGAAAAGGGGTCTTATAAAGACTAAATAGAGTTTCTCTAGATTTTTTCGATTAAGTTTGTATTTAAGCTTCCTTAGTACATTTAGGTGCCTTGAAACACTACATGTAATATTTTCAATATGTATGTTCCACTTAGCATCGCTGCTAAAAGTGACTCCTAGATGTTTATGAAAAGTAGTAACTGGAATATCTATATTATTTAATGAAAACCTCATTTCTGGCTGTGATATATTTGAAAATAACATAATTTCTGTTTTTTCCGGATTAAACGACATTAACCATTTTCTTGACCAATCGTTCAGCTCTCTAAGATCGTGATAAATCACAGATTGTATCTGTGAAACGTCCCGACTAGAGTAGCTGAACGACGTGTCGTCAGCAAAAAGTCTGCAGAGAGAGACTAGATTTTCGGCTATATCATTAATATAAATGATAAATAATAATGGACCTAATACCGATCCCTGAGGAACACCAGCAGTCACATTACAAAGCACAGAAGATGATTGCTTTATAACTACTCTTTGCTGCCTATTATTTAAATAGTTTTTAAACCATTCTAATAAATTTCCATTTACACCATACGATTTCAATTTATGTAATAACCCTTTATGCCAAACTGTGTCGAATGCTTTAGAAAAATCACAAAAAACAAAGCAATTTAGTTCCTTTTTCTCGAGTGAATTTAGAATACCGTGAGATACTTTTTATTCGTGGGGTATCAATTTTCGTGGTTTTCGTGGAGGCCTCGGACCACGAAATTAAAAATCCAACGAAGAATAAAACTTCATTAACCAATGGGAACTTGGGAACAACGATCTGAAAATGTCCGAGATCGGACATTTTTTGTAAATGTAAATATATGATTTTGTGGTTCGATCCATTACTAATGTTCAGCTCAAAATCCATCTTAATGATTATGTTAAAGGTTTCATGTTGGAATTGTGCTTTTATTAAATGTAGGTAAATTTTAATTGTTAAGCGTACGAAGAAACATCGACTTCCGGTCAAGGTGGGGATATATGAGGTGTTCATTTTCGATGTTAAAAAGTAACAAATTATTATCGGAATTATGAGTTTGGTTGCTCCTTTGAACATAAATTAAAATAACAAATAAAATATTTAAAAGATAAACTATACTTTATCTTTATTAGTGCATATCAATGACAAGCTATATCAAATGGATGTTGTGATAATACCGATCGTGGCACAAATGACATTAAATTACACCTTTGTATTTATTGCTACTCAACACATGAAGTGACAAATGCCCTTCGGCTAGGAATGCGTCTATAGATAACAATTAGAGAATTAAATACTCAAAGTAGTTTTTATTGCAATTAATCAATTAATTAATACATTACCGTGTTTATAATTAGCTAATGATTTCCGTGTTGTTAATTTTACATTCGTTATCACGCGCATAAACAACATCATGTAATGAAACTGTTTTGTCTTCTTTATATGTTGATGTTTATTATCAACAGTGAAAATGATTCTGCTGTAATCATTTATTTTGATCACTACCTAACTTTTTGCATTTTCGGAAACCGTCAGTCCACGAATTTAAGAACCCACGAACATGTAAAATTTCACCAAACCACGAAAATTGATACCCACGAATTTAAGTACTTTCACAGTAACATCCCATTGACCCCTATTGTTATCAAAACGGTGCACATTAAAATTGTCTTCGTATTTGTTACGTTGTCATGAGAATTCCAAACCAATTAATTATTTGGCCATTTGCCCTAACCATTTGCCTTTGTGTAATCCTGAAAAATGCATCACTTATAAAACTA
This sequence comes from Limnoperna fortunei, assembly GCA_944474755.1. Lineage (NCBI taxonomy): Eukaryota > Metazoa > Mollusca > Bivalvia > Mytilida > Modiolidae > Limnoperna > Limnoperna fortunei. The sequence continues at coordinate 98,339,823 of OX104116.1, forward strand.
CGCGACATGCATGCTGTGTGTCATAATATCAGTAATTTTAATGACCAAAGATTTATTCTAAAATTCGTAATATATCAAATCATTAATAACAATTTCCAAAGTAGTTGTCTTCTCATACTAAAACTGAAAGGTTCGTCAGAAGTAATTCAGAGTTGGGTGTGATATGCAAAATACAAATTTAGGAGAAAACAAAGAGGCACAGAAGGTTGCTTTTAAGTATATAATACTCTACTTGATTAAAACTAATGGTGGAATTTGATGTGAGGACTTTCTTTATGTATACAATATTCAATTTACATGATTAAATCTACTGGTGGAATTTTATGTGACGACTTTCCTTGAACGATAAGTTAAGTCCTTGTCATCAGTTAATATTGTATTAAGAACTGCATACTTTAGTACATGTATACGTATGTTTAGTTTCTCTATGTTATTTTGTTTCATAGCTGAAATATTGTCAACAGCTAAGTTAAACATCATTCCAGCACAAAACGAATTGAAACACACACTACTGGTTAAAAAATGGCTGTATATAGAAGTTGCAGTCGTTGTTTGTCTGTCACTGACTGAGATTGGCTGCAAATGACTGCAAAACTGTCTGTAAAAAACTTCAAACGTTGTGTCAGACAATTATTTTTTACTGTGACAGTCATTTTATACCTGTCACTAATATATTTTGTCCGTCACAGATATTTTTCCGTTGGCGCAGTCAAAATTTGTCTGTTAAAACGGTATATCAGTTGTATCAGTCAAAACATGTCTGTCGCAGTCATTTGTTCCGTTGACTCAGTCGAAAATCGTCTGTTACAACGGCGTTACCGTTGTGTCAGTTAAAAAATGTCTGTTACAGACATTTTCTCCGTTGTATCAGACACAATACGACTGTCACAACGCCTGGTAATTTTTATTGTTAATTTATTAACAGCGGTCGGTTAATATGTGCTATTTCACTTGCTTTATGAATTTAACAAAAGATATCTCTATTTGGAAATTGTACGTTAGCACAATTACGATTACAAATGTTATTTAAATAGTAATGTTAAAGATAAATATATGTTTCTAAAAAATGACGACTGCTGAAAATGTTAGCATTTGTTCTGTCCTTATTTTATAATTATTAAACTGAATTGATGCAAATGTTAGACAATAATAAAAATATATGAGCATTATACGTACGTTCCTTGTACGATTACAAATTTTTAGTCAAAATATTAACATTACAAACATAAATTTATGTTTAAATATGTATGTTTCTAAAAATCAAGACTCATAAATGAAGACTGCTTAAATGTTACCAATTTTCATTTATTATTTTATAACTATTAAACTTAATTTATCGATGGCTTACTGGCACATTTTGTGAAAATAAAAACCGTTTGTAAGACATTATTCTGTACGCATTATTGTCTACATTTTTCAATACTATTTTTTGTTTCTGCATGCATGTACAACACATAAAGTATGACTGATCAGAGAATATGTAGCTACATCATCCGGTGCTTTCCGCAATTATCTAGTAAAGGGATTTATATTGGGTAACATAATAATGTGTTAAACACATGTATACATTTACGGATAATGTCTGGTTAAATACCTTTCCCACCTCTGGTAAATTGTCTACAGAAAAACATATTATAGTAAAAAAGGTATATGCTTATCATTGTCTGCGATGACACTCTATAAAGATTATTACAACTATTCAAGAGAAGGGCCAAGTGTCCCATAAAGACCCGCATATTTGAAACAGGTACCCGGTACACTTAATCGCAATTAACAGAATTAAGTGCCGGTATGCTATTTTTCATACAAAATCAAGCATGAAAATAATAAGCAAGAGCAGGAAATGACACTCCCCGTAGAATTACTGGCAAATCGGAATATGTTTCTAAATTAGAAAATAAAAAGAGTATTTATAATAAGGCAAAAACAATCATACGAAAAGAACTTTTAAACTTTTAAAAGTTTACAATAATCGAATAAAATGTGTCTTCAAATGAACTAGAGAATGATTGTTAATTTTGTTAATTACAATAACCTAGGGCAATTGAATATGTGCGTATTGCTTTGAAGTGTATTAATTTCTTGTTCATGGTATACATTTCAAAAGTGTCCAGTAAGTAGCAATTTTATAAATAACTCAAATAATCATAATATCTGAGTCTGTAAGAATAGTCCGTATTGCTAGCCAGTCTAAAATAGCACGTAGTACTGGAACTAAACACACTACAATAACTCAACTTAGAAAACTGAACGATGTCTTCACATTTTGTTTAACTTTGTTTGCCGAAATATCATTGTAGTCATGTCGTAAGATCACAAATATTATTTTAATTAGAGGATCAATGATGTAGTGATACATTGAGTTAGTATTATCATTTTGACACATGATTACATGTACAACTGTCTTTATTGCCTAAGGTTATTTTTTAGAACAGATACATATATATAAATACATGTATGTCTATAACGAGACTATTTGCTTACAACTTGTATAGCACTTGTTATCGTAAAGTGTGCATACGTACAACAAACATTTTTTTTTAATTCTGAACGTTTTCATAAAATATAAGGAAACTAAAAATATTTATTGACAGGCGTAAAAAACAATTTAAAAAAAAATAGTTGCCATGCGTTGTGACAGTCGCATTTTGAGTGGTACAACGGAGAAAATGTCTCTGACAAACATTGTTTGACTGATACATCAACCATACTGTTGTAACAGGCACATTTTCTGTCGAATAAAATTTGTCCGCTGTCACAATAAAGTTGTTGTCTGACAGAAAGTGTGCAGTCTTTTGCAGACATTTTTTAAATCATTTGCAGTCAATCTCAGCCAGTGACTGACGAATAACGAATGCAACTGATATCGACAGTCTTTTTTATAGACTATAGTGCAAACTGTTATGACCATCTTTTCCAGACCTGACATCATATTTGATTTTATTTCAGAAGATACTAAAGGTATTACCTCTTCCTTGCCATTGTTAGGTGCATTACCTATGTTTTTTAACAAAAAATTTGCTGCTATTTATTTAATGCTAATGGGTTTCATGCGAATAAAGCGAACATTAATCGTGACAACAAAATGCTGGTTATCGTTTCAAACATTGATTCGAAAAAGGATTTGAAATGTATCCAGGCGGAATTCAGACTTACAAACATTTGCGTAGAGTACTGGTACCGAAAGCGTTTGATTGACTTATTATGCATAATCTTCATGAACGAATCGTTTGTGTTTTGTTTAAATGATCATTAAGGTCACTGTGAGCTATTTTTACTGACTTTGAAGCCGCAATACCCGGATAAAACCTTTGGTAAGAAATTTTGCAATCCTTTTCAATTAATATTTCAGTGAGACTCGATCCCGCAATCTCAATCCCGATAGCTTTTACATTATAACGTGATTAAACGTGGCTAATTCTTATTAAAAACAAATCATTACTTATGCTTAGTAAGTTCTAAAAATGGAAAGACTAGTACTTACATCTAACGCGATATTTGTTAAAATAAAACGAAGAATAAAACCACCCATATTTGTACACATTTACTTCCATGACGATCAGCAAAAACCGGAAAAACGGAAATGCGACATATTCTAAAAGCAAGAGTCGAACAAAAAAGGAGAACCATCACAAAGTTGTTTATTTCAGGCGAATAATTAAATTGATCGTTTAAATATTACTCATTGCTATTTATTGTACGTCTTGCAACTAACTTAATCAGTAAAATGAAAGCGTGTACGGTACTAAGTACACTACGAAACAGTTTGTAAGTCTAATTACGACTGGGTATATTTAAAACATTGTTGAATAAACATTGTTCAACGATAACGTACTTTGAACCAGTTTGTTTTTGTTACGGTTAATGTTCTCTGACATAAGAAGGAACAGCGTTAAAATAAATTGTAACAAAGCTCTTGCATTTCTACAATAACTCAACGCCAGTATAAGCTAAAAGGTAATGCATCTGACAATGGCAAAAAAGTAAGACATAATACATCTTGTTAAATAAATTCAAATATGATGTCAGGAAAAAGAGTGTCATAACAGTTGCACTACTGTCTATAAAAATGAATGTAAACATCAGTTGCATTCTTTTATCGTCCGTCACTTGACCGAGATCGACTCTAAATGACTTCGGAAATATCTGCTTAAAGAGTTCTGTAGGACAATTATTTGTATTGTGACAGATTATCACGAACATCTTGTCACAGACCTTGTTTTCGTTGACTCAGTCAAACTTTGTCTGTTACAACGGCCGTTTTAAAAGTAAGAGAAAGTATCCAAATTCAGCCAGAAAATGGGCCTAGTAAAAAAAACATAGAGTCGAATACGCCTTTCCCAAAAGCAAGCTCAAACTAAAAATATCAGAGTTTCTTACAGTAACTCTAAAAGTAAAGTTAATATACACGAAACAACCTTTTCACTCTAATCTTTATAATTTGAAATGTGTATTATGCAGTACACACGCTTACTAACGACAAACTCGTTAGTTTTTATTCGATAAATCTACTTTTGGCATAGCTTTTGATTTATTGATATTTTCGTTGTTTTAAAACAAAATTTACTTCTTTACAATGTTAAGTTTGTTTATAATACTATGTTACATATGTGGTTTATTATGCGATGGGTATTTTTAGGTTGATCAATCAAGAGGAAAGGGAATAAGAAACATCCAGAACTGCAATTCTTATGACAACTTTACCACAATGTTATTTGACAACAAAAATAGGCGACCATGATAACATTAACAGTGTACTTTTGCGAAGATATTATTGTTCTTGGGTGAATAGTTTATGGCATTGATTTGTAAATATATTCGCTTTGTAAAGTATTTGTAAATAGTATTATATTGATTTATCAATACAAATAGCTTTACCTGATGTATGCTGAAGTCATATGCGCTTAAATTAAATTAGTTGCATGCAGCATTTGAAGTCTACTCATAAACGTGAATCAATTTAACACAGTTATATTTGATGGGAATATCATGGAATTTGTAATTACTTAATCACACGCTACGTTTGTTTAAAAAACCAAGAGCATTTTGTCAGACCATGGTATCTTATATGATCTTCATATGACTGCATTTTAAAATTAATTTGTACAGAATAAGGTGGAAGCCGTAGTACTTGGCGAAAACCAATTACCTACGATAGGAAAACAGAAATCCTTCTCAACTCAGACTAAAGGCATCCACAGCCTGACCGCAACCAGACAAAAACCTGAAACCTCGATGTTGACAGGGGAGTGATAAATTGTAGACTACCATAACCGTTCGGCAACCGAGGCTCCTACATAATTTATTCAGACTATATAAGTCAGTTTTTTTATGAGGAAGTCTACAGACTTATTAAGTCACGAAGAAATTGAAACTTACATTATAATGTGATTAAAGATGGTCAATTATAATCTTAGAAACACATCATGTCCATGTTTTTAAAACGCTACAAATATACAAAGTGTGCATGCCTATTATACAACACTTTATAAAATACAACTATAATACAAAATGCAACCACGCTTGTTTATACACATTTACATTCATAAAGAGTAGGCTTAAGTGGGATAGGTCGAAAGCAAAATATTCTAAAAACAAATTTTACATGTAGGTTGTGGTAAGTTTGTTGGTGCTTTTTGTCTTGGCTTTCTTTCGTTTAGAATGTAAGTACTTTGTTATTATACGGTCTATGCTATGGATTGGTATAGTCATTATTGTCTCTATCCTGCACTAAAAAATGTCAGAATTTGATTAGTTAGTCGTAAAAGGCGTCGATTTTTACAATTGATTAGTATTTTGATTGTTTTGTATATTGCTACTGCCAATTCATTGTAGCTATTATTGTTGCATTCATATCGATAATTCTGAATTGGCCATCTTAAATTATTCTTTGCCAACTCATGTGGATGTGTTCGAATGCCTAATTGACAACATTAAATGAAATCAGTTCTAAAAATAAATAAATATCGGTTATTGTGGTGTTTGCATATGAAACGTTCGACTTGAACTTAGGACCAAATTGAGCTAAGACCCTAAACATATCGTATAAAAGTACATTTTAAAGGGACGAAAGGCGAGGCGTGTTAATCTTTTGTTCCGAAAGGTTATATCTTAGTGCGTTTGTAAATATAACTGTCAAACATTACAAAGTTATTAAATCCATTATATATACGTTATTTTTTAGTCTATCCATCCAATTGGATTGCAATTTATTAGAAAATGTATGCTTTAAGCTATGACTTTTATCGTGCAATATTTTCCTTATTCCTCCTTTCCAATTCACAATCTTTAGTAAACCTGCGACCTAAGCTACATAATTGTCGGATAGTTTAGTTGGTGGAATACAGGACCTATTTAGACTTTAAATAAATACCTAATCCACAGCTTATTCAATGCATATATGTTCATTCTTCGCTTTACACTGAAGATCCGTCGTTTACCTATGGGTTAAACTTACTTTTTGTCTATCCCTCTGTTCGTATTTTGGGTCCTTGATTAATCTAGAGGTTATTGTATTGATTTGAATGTTCTCTGTTCTTTCTTCTCTTCTGACAGTTATTTGTTATCATATGATTAAAGTTATGGATTATATTGTTCACTGTTTTGATTCTCCTAGTCTTCACAATATCAGACCTTGATTAAACAGCGGGTAATGGTATACATTTATATGTTTCTTATTATTTCTTTCATTTTTTGGATAGTCCTTGGTCAACTCATGGGTTAAGAGTCCATGTTGTAATGAAATGAATGTGTACTGTCAATGTTTTGTCTAGCCTCGTCTTCAGAATTGCAGTCTTAGGATTACCGGTGAGTTTATGTATCGATTTGTTTCTTGTTTTTTTTTATATCACCAATTTCGGAGTTTGCATCCTGTGTAAACCACTGATGATGTATAGTTTAGAGCATGGGACCGGATATTGGTAAATTGTGGTCACGCACTGACTTAAACCATTTAAGTAGGGCGTTTTCCACATCTTCATAGGTTGCTAGTCGTATGCGTTTTCTGTCTGGAGCAAAAATACTCTTAAGGTAAGCATCTTTTATTTTTTCAGAATTTTTAATCCAGGTGTATAAAGTATTTTGTGGAACCCCAACAGATCGGGCTATATCAGTTTTAGAACGTGAAGATGTTTCTACCTCAATAATCGCGTTGTTTTTGTCCTCAATTGATTTTACATTAAGTTTTCGCTTAGCTGATCTAGATATCCCCTCATTAGAAATGAGTCCTTCTCCAGATTGCTCAGCCATCATGTTGAAACTTGTAATGATCGTTCATCGAATGCAGACAGTATTTAAGATAATTTTTAGCTTTGAGTGCAAACATAAACATGAAATGTGTTCACGCAATTTGAGTTCGTAGTTGTTAAGATCAAAAGAAATATTTTAATCATTATCATTTTTAATTAAACAAAACAGAATATAATTCCGACAGTGATGAGCGTATCATTAATTAACCTTTATAATTCATTTACGGCGCTTGGGTTCTCAATTCGTTTTATTAAATTACTAATTAAAGTTGTACTAACCGATCAATAATTGAAGAGTGTTAACGTTTGACAGGTGTGTAAAATCAACAGATGCCAATTAAGTAACAATACAATTAAAATTGTTGGTATTGTCACATCGAGAGCCAAATTAACATCGAGACAACGAGGTTAAAATACCATTAATTAGTATTGTACGGACGGAAAAATAACATCGAGTTAAGCGTGTTATCGAGAGAACCGAGTTCGACACATGCGAGGAAGAAATCCATTATAGATATGGGGACGATGCTGGGACTTAAAAATTGTATCGACATAACCGAGGTATCGAGTCAACCGAGATCGAGACAACGAGGTTCGACTGTATTCTTCTATTTTAATTGTCTCCTGTTTTGATTGAAAGTTCTTTGTTAAGTTATGGATGCTTTAGAATAACCTTACTGTCGGACTGTAATTCGTCTTTCGATACATAGGTGTAACAATGGATTGGTCTGTTCATTCTTTTGTTTATTCTTGCGTCTATTTCGTCCGCATTGTTTAACAGATGGGTACAAGTATCGAGTTGAATGTCCCTTGTTTTGTCTATATTACCATGTTGATTGTAAAGTAGTGCTAACGCATCTCTATTCCTCCGTTCCTATTGAAATTTAGAGTTTAACGAAAATGTTAATATGTATGTTCATTGTTTTGTCTCAGGATCACTTCGGATTGTAATCCTTGGTTATTATTTTTTGGATTTGTTTCGCGTTTGAATGTTCGTTGTTAAATACCCTTCAGCCTGGATACAATTCATTGTTCATCAATCACGCCTTACATATGAATTTTCAGAATGGCGTTAGTTATTCTTCTTGGTTTTAATATTGGTTTTCAATTGTCTTTGCTTTGCCGGTTCGTCTCAGTCTATGGATTGCAATTCTTTACTTAACCTATGGGTATAAGTTATGAGTTTGCATTATTTTCATTATTTTGTCTCTTTTCGTCTACGCGTGATTCATGCATATTGAGTATAATTGTTTGTCCAAAAGGTTAAACTTTGGATTGTTAGTCTGTGGTTAACATTTTGTTAAAGCTACAGTACTTGCACCCGTAAACGCAACACTTTGACTGATTGATAACTGATTGCTGACGGATTTTGGAACGCTGACGGATCGCTGACTGATTGATGATGACTACATCCGTCCAAAATTATGAATCCGTCATTACCTTGGTAACCGTCAGCGATCAGTGCGATCAGTCCAATCAGTGCGATCCAGAATCCGTCATTTAATTATATGCATAAATCGGTTAGTTTTATTGACGGATTCGTATAAATAAATAATTTAAAGATAAAACGGATTCTGCCTCATTTGTATATAATATATGCATTTATTATACCATTTTTATAATATAATAAAAACATGCGTTTAAAAGAATTGTTAATACAATGTCTCGTTCTAAATGAATAAATAAACATATTTAAAGAAAAAAAATTTCTTTATATTATATAATTAAGCACATTTCTTTAAAGCAGGACATATCTGCGAACCGAGTCCTGTAAACCTTCAAAAAACTTCTATTTAAGGCACATCAGTAGCGACGAGGTAAATGTTTTTTTTTTGTAATATATTATTGATTCTCTTTTTTTAATTCCCGCGACTCGTGATTTCGGCCTATTTTATTTTTTTTTTTGCGACCTGTTACATCTATATTTTTTGTCATATATTAAGCCGACCCGACTCCCCCAATCAGTAACAGATTTATTTCACATTTAGAAAAGAACGTGGCCTCTTTTTGACATCATTATTAGTTACTTAATTGTATGCCCGCGTGTTTTTTATTAGTCTACAACATTTTAAATACAATTATAAAACTGTTGTGTATAACAATTGTTGAACTGTTAAACAATCATTGTCTATCAAAACGCATTGTTTACTGAACAAAACGTTGTGTTGTAAAATATACAGCGATTCTTGTCGCAAGTTTATTGGACAGGCAATAAAAGTTGTTTAAAAAAGTATACATACAATTACCATGGATTGTTCCATTTGTTTCATGGCGTCCATTTTTTATTGGGTGGGGTGGGAGAAAGCCGGAGTACAGGTTAAAACCGACAGTCTTTTGTCAATTAAAGTGGAGTCGGGCGCACCCTATCTGCAGTCGTTCGAAAATCCGCAACCTAGGCCCTAATAACGCCGGGGAGAATTGTCTGCGAATACTAAAGTTAAGCGTAAAAATGTGTTACAGATAGACACATGTCTCAGTACGAAACAGTAATTTTTTTAACAAAACGTCATTAAATCTTTAGGTCTTAACATTGTCGTTACAGTGTCATATCGATGAAATAGAACCTTTTCAAAACTTGCCCTTTAAAAGAGTGTCATTCAATTTAAACAATAACTTATTGTATTGATTGATTGTTTGATTTTCTTTCAGCGAGAGTATTTCAGCTTTATTCGTGACGAGAATAAGTTAAAAATAAATCAATTAGATTTGTTTGCTTGTTTTAATATTTTTTAATCCACTTTCAGCAATTTTTCATCTATATCATGGCGTCCAGTTTTTATTGGAGGAGGAAGCCGGAGTACCCGGATAAAACCACCGAACTCCAGTAGGAAAACTGGCTCCCTTTCAATTAAGTCGAGTGCACCCTGCCCGCAGTGAGATTCGAACCAGCAACCTCAGTGTTGACAGACCACGCGATCAATAGTTGATGAACTAACATCACCACTCGGCTCCTTCAATCAATTAGAGAAAGATGGACAAAATGGCAATTTTGAATTCCACTTAAAAAATAGGGGGTATGGGTTGGGGTGTAAGATTTACTTTTTTCGTGCAAGGAGCGTGACACTCTTTAAACATGTCACTATGGTTCGCGGCAATTTTAATATGACCTGAACCACCCCCCCTTCCCCCCCAAAAAAAACCAACAAAAAAAAAAAAAAAAAACGATAGGACATCCCATGTCCGCCAGCGCTGGACAGCTCTGTTAAATCTAGTAACTAATTTAAGTACTTCCGAATTTAAATGAAACCATTTATACTTATATATCATTCACTGTGGAATGACTTTAACAGACATCGTAAAATAAACAAACTGCGACGGCTAAAATGCGAAAGCAGAATTGATTTTCGTAATACGCTTACATGTTCGCATATTTAACTCATAAGCTTCGATATACAAACGCGGTTAGTAGTTTAATCTTTATTTGAGATTTAATTCTGTGTAAATTCATGTGACACAATGAGATAGTGAATAAAATATATAAATAGATGTTTTCGCTTTTGTCGTAAATCTTATTCAGTATTATACACCGGAATTCTTAGGAATTGTGGCACAGTAGTTTATTATTTATTTGAGATTTAATTCTGTGTAAATTTATGTGATACAAGGAGATAGTGAATAAAATATATAAAAAGATGTTTTCGCTTTGTCGTAAATCTTTTTCAGTATTATACAGCGGAATTCTTAGGAACTGTGGCACATAAGTTTATTCTTTATTTAATTCTGTGTAAATTCATGTGACAATATGGGGTAGTTAATAAAATATATAAATAGATGTTTTCGCTTTTGTCATAAATCTCATTCAGTATTATACACCGGAATTCATAGGAAGTGTGGCAAAGAAAAAAACTGATCAAACCACGACACATGATCTTTTTAAGCGATTACAATAAAAAAACCTCGACCTCGGAGGTTAAGGTATCAGTAACCTATTATTGATCACCAAGTTTTCTGTTCGATCCTTACAGCGAGATGGTGTGCTCGACTCATCCCTATAAGTTTGCAAAGAGCACCAGTTTTCCTGTCGAAGGTTTGCTGTTTCGTTGGATACTCCAGCTCTTCCCAATAAACACGCGACGTCATATTATATTAACTAATATATTTTTTTGAAAATAGTGTTAAACAAACTTCAAACATACATGCAAAGCTAACTGGAAAAGGCGGTGAAAAATGTTACGATTTCGCCTTCACGTTTTTCGTGTTCCTCGCTTTTTCCGCTTTAAAACTTTTCGAAGACAAATACGAGATCTACGCCTTGCCATGCGAGGTCAAATATTTTTTGGATTTATTGTGTGTGTGGTTTTTAAAATTATTTTTTTAATAAAATGACACTATGTCATGTTTATATTTCGTCAAAGATGCATCAGTGATAGATTTTTTTCGGGGGGGGGGGAAATTTCCATTTATCATTTATAACTTTAGACTAGACGTTTTCCGCTTTCAAAATACGGACGTGCGCCTTGGCACGCGAGATGCTTTTTTAAAGTCATTGTGTGAGTGCGTTTTTAAATTTACTTTGTTTTAATTATTTTATTAATAAAATTACACTATGTAATGTTTATATTTCGTCACAGATGCATTAGTAAAATTCCATTTTTTTTATTAATAACTTTAGACCAGTTTTAGCCTTATTATTAGGTAAAACGATCCATCAATGAGGACATAACAGTTGACATTTTTATACTTCTAATATTTGCGAGTGAAACGAATTTTCACATTTCAAAATATTTAATTTTACTAACCGGAAGTTGAATGGACGGATTGGAGCGATCAGTCCAAATCAATCCGTCAGATCAGTCAAATCGTTCCAAATCCGTCAATGGACGGATGGACGGATTGGGAATGATGTGACGGATTGGGAACGATTTGACTGATCTGACTGATTGATAACTGATTGGTGACGGATTTTGGAACGCTGACGGATCGCTGACGGATTGCTAAAAGTGTTGCGTTTTCAATCTCAAGTACTGTATGAATGTGAATGTTATTGTGTTTGACAGTCTTTAAATTTGGATTGTAATTATTTGGAGCGCTATTATTTTGTGTATCCGTTCCTTCGAAATTTCCGTCTTTGTTCGTCTAACCAGTAAATTTACATGGAAACAAACAGAAGACAATCCACAAATCAAAATCATTGAACCAACAACAAAAAATGCAACAATTATCCTAAGTTGGTACAGGCTTTCAAAAGACATGGTGGTTAAAGCAGTTAAAATGCATACCGAACATACCACTTCCGTTACTGTAGTATGTAAGTTTATTTGTTGATGAAAATGGATGGGTGTAATGTACCACAAGTCAGTTATAGGTGTACCCAATAATCATCGCAGCACAATCACTTTGTACTGAATTAAAAAAATAGTGAAAACCATCTGCAATAATATTTTAATTTTCTTCTGTTTGGATTGTATATTCATGAATGAACTACCAACAATGCCGTGGTTAAGTACGCTCATTGTTCTCTCGATCATTCCCTTGGGGGGGTCAGTCCTTGATAAAACAAACTGATGGGTTCAAGTTCTGAGTTTAGCTGTTCGTGGTTTTTTTAACCTTTTTGTAGAATGTCATATGTTTAACTATAGCTGATTTGCAGTTTTGAGGTCTATTGTTTCCTTCGTTGAGTAAATGTTGGGTTTAGCAATTGATTATTCTGTCAATTCAGTCCTTGTATTCCTTTGGGCACTAATTGTACTCATCTCCTCACCGATCTGTTTTGTTATTGTATAAGTTCATAGAAGGTCTTCAGAAGAAGAAGAAAAGTACACAGACCCAGACCTTTAATGTCACATTCCGCTTAATTCATCCCGGAACCTTTCGCAAGTGCTACGTTTGGTTACTATTTGCGTTAAAGTTAGCCTATCAAGATTTAAAAGACAAAAACAGTACACTCAGGTCGGCATCTTACTAACATCTATGCATAGGCGTTCCAGTTACGAAGCTATGCAATTAAAAAACATGCAACACCACGATAGGACTCGATTGGAAAAATACATAGAACATTTGGTACTTAAATACAATCAAAGTTTAAAATAAAAACCCTTTTTTCGAAGCCATTGTCGAAACAACAACAAACACAGAACATCAAATAATACTACAAAAGCCAGTGACCCCAACTCTCAAGTAAACTATGTCCACTGTCTCAGAATTACACAATCCGATATATTGTTGATGTTGCCCCTCAACATTTCTAAATTTGTCTACTTTTTGCATTCAGTCGACACTAGCAAACTTTAATTAAATACATCATTAATACACTTAGGTCGGCCTCTTAAGTACTACTACTAGCCAAAGACTATACTGTACGACAAACATGATGACTTCAAATATTAAAACTTCTGATTGGTAACACATTTGTAATGTGAGTGACATGTTTTAACAGACTGTATTCCAGTAGGTACGTGTTGTAAAAACATTCAAAAACATTGTGATCGAAAACACAGTGATTACTACAGTAATGTAAGCGGGTGGTTTGGCATGCAATACAGACTCACAGTTGTTGATTTCAGCAGATAGAAACAAACAAAACCAAAACGAATTATAATAAATAAATGTGAACATTAGAAAACTTTAGATTCTGCAAATTAATTCCTTACACCTTTTCAATAGCAATTGAGTATTAGATATGATGAAAAACGAGAATCTTATGTTATGATTGTGTTCTAGATACACACTTTCTGTTTTTGTTTTATATCTTCGTTATATTCGTTTGGTTTCTGTATGCTTGTCTAGATTCGGATTTGTATCTGTCAATAGACATTCTGCTCTTGCTTATTTGTCATGTTCCTATCTAATTTCATAATCAAACGATAGGCTTTAAATAACAAATTCCAACTGAATGTGTGAAAGTTATTTTTATTTAATGTAAGAAATTATGATTCAATTATTTGTCTTGCTAATCTTGACGAATACTGTTATGAAACGCTGTTTGTGTGGAGTTTTGTGAAATTTTGCTATCCAATACAAGACAGGGAGATCAGTATCTTCGTTTTGGATTCTGAGACCAAAGGATGCCAATACTGATTTGTGATTTTCAAGAATCTCCTCTTTTGAACGCGCAATGAATGTTGTTTGGGGTCTTATTTGCTGGCACAACAACATAGTTGTCACGAATGTCTGAAAAAGTGTTAAGAGCATCAAGACTTCAGAAGATTAATGATACTCTAGTACACATATACCTTCATTAACGATTTATTCTTATTTGAATCAATGAAAAAAACTTATAATAGCGTAAAATAAAAATGATTCTTGTATATAAACTAAACTCGACTAAGAGTATCAATCCCATGTAGATTATATGAAATTAATTCTTAGAAACAAAATGTTGACTAACGTGTAAACAGTCTATGACTTGGAAGAAAATCGAACGGTACATTAGTTAAAATACTGTACTTAAGATTATTCCAGAATAATCATAGGTATGATTTTATTTAAGATAAGTTACTGTATATTGTAAAATAACGCATGTTTACCATTTAACGGACTCTTCTGAAAAGCATTTTGTTTGCCTGGATATGAATCAATGTATGATATCGATTTAAGGATCGTAATCAACATTTGCATAAACGATTAAAAAACACGAGATCTTTGCTGCTATTTAAAGAATTGTACGACATTCAGAATTTCACCCTCTTTTTAGACGTATTTTAGAGCACACCCGAAGAAAACCTAGAGGAAACAAGCGGCGTTGGCCGAGAGGTCTAGATTTTGAATTCCGCTTAGGGTAAGCACAAATTTGTCACTGTTAGAAATCTTATTCAAACAGTGCGGGCTTATTTGTAGACGTATATGTAAATATTTGATATTACCCGGTATTTATGATGCTAGATATATTATAAGTTTGTCACAATACTTAGACGTTTGTATTTAATTTACTTACTGTGACTGTATGTCAAGTAACTCCTGTCATCCTATATAATATATACAAGAATGCTGAATTTGATAACTGTCAGGTAATTACGTATTGGTTACGAACGGTGTGAGGTCGAATCCAATAAGGGTAGGCAAACTTAGACAGTATTAAAATCTAATTCTAACAGTGCTGTGCTTAATTTGTAGACGTATATATTATATATTATTCCGGTCATAGACAGGGTATAAAATGTCACATTAGCGACTAAGTTTTTATATTCCATGAGCCGAAGGCGTATTGAATATAAGTCCTAAGCGGTAAATGTGACATTAAATACCCTGTCTAAGACCGGAATAACATATAATATATACGTCTACAAATTAAGCACAACACCGTTAGAATTAGATTTTAATACTGTCTAAGTTTTGCCTAATAACATATTGATCTTAAACTTTCTCACTCCAACTGAACCCAAAATAGTTGCTTGCCAGCCCGCCATCCGCGGACGTGCCGTGCTGTTACTTGTCGTTGCTCAAATATTACAACAAGATGTAATCAAAATTACCAAGGTGACAAATTCATTACGCCAGACGCGCGTTTCGTCTACTTAAGACTCATCAGTGGCGTTTAACTTTAAATGCTTAAAGTATTTTTTTTTCATTTTGGCAATTAAATTATACTAAGGCCATTCGTTGGTCAGTCTGTGTCTAAACGTTGCCCCTTATACGCCACTTGGAAACGCACTGAACTGCTTAGAACATCATAACTCTCCTAGCATAGTCGCAGCAGTATGCATCAGTAGGATCATTCATATTCGTGGTTTTATAAATTTAACATGGGTATTTTCATTCAGTGTATATAGCGAGTTATTGATTATGCTTAAATATAATCGCTAACATATAGGTGTTTTTATATTTTAGAAGAAAGAATCTGCGAACAGAACCCTAAGCCATATTACTATCTGTACGATTAGAAAAAATCGAAAAACTGCACGTAATGTTCGAAAAGTGTCTTGTATTGATGAATTTTTTGACAGTTGTAATTGGTATCATTATATTACGGCTTATGTCAAGACACACTTACAACCATTCCACCACTATGTTTTTTGTTGTTGCCACTGCATTCATTCATGCGGCGTATTCTGTTCCAAAATAGATGACGCTAACATTGAAGCTGACAAATTCCTTTGGATTTAGCCGATCGTGGCTTTCAGATGAAAATAATTTTCAACTGTTTGGTTTATAATTGTGTTTATAATTGTTGTAATTTCCAGCTTTATGGAATTATACAGTATAAAGCGCAAAACTTTGTATATTGCAGTTTGTCTATGTTATGCGCTTTGTGTGTTGGCATTTTTGATTGTTTTTCAAACGAATGTATCCTCTTGTATGTTCAATAAGTACACCCTTTTTGGAATTGCATCAGAGAGTAAAAATGCAGGATCATTTTTCCTTTGTGAAAACTTGAATACAAATATGTTTTGGCTTATTTGCCTCTTACAGTGTTGTTTTTTTCAGTTTAGCCAGGAGGTGTAAGTATACATACTGATTTAAACTGTATTGATGCGTTTGATATGAACATTGACCATGTGCACAACACGTCTGACACCAAAAGAGCAGGCCGAGTACTATTACAATATAATTTTTCTTTTTGTCAAGTTTATTTTAAAAAAGTTATCAATTTTGAGACACAACTTTCTTTATCATTACCTTTTTTAAATTAATGATATTATGTTTATTTTTTCTGCCTCTAATGGTACAGATCTAACATTGATTCTGTTGTCAAAGTTCAATAAAGTCAACATATTTTTTCTCAATAAGCATTGCTGTTGCATATAATTATTAAGAATTTATTAGTGGTCGGCACACGTAAAATCAATGGATTAAATGTAGATTCTTATATTTTTATTAATGTGTAGTTTATATATGTGCCATATAATTGAAGATAAAAAACGTGAAATCTGATTTTAATCCGAATACTCTAACGACTATTATGCAACAATGGTTAACATAGTTTAGCTCTGATTTAGAAAAATAGTATGAAAAATGACCTAACAACCGTTAATTGTTTAGTTCAAGACTGTTTTTACCTTTTTTCAGTTTTGGAGAAACCAGCTGGACAACTGTGTGTCATTTGTCAGTATAATTTGATATTTTGCAAGAGCATGGCCGGTTACTGCCTTGTGGTGGTTTGGTGTATCCGACCCGTTTTCCTGGTCGCCAATATCTACTTGCATATAGATACAGAAGATATTATTAAAAAAACAGCCATGACCACTTTATATATATGTATGCTTTGTAATTATTTAATAGACTGGGTAATTTATGGCAAAACGAAGAACCCAGCTTGTTCACAGTATTGATTTGTTGACGCAATACATTGTGATAAGAATAAAAGGACAAAAGCTATATATAAATGTTTCATCATTGTAAAAAAAAAATTCCTACCCTGTCACTTAGAATAAGTTATTTGTTAGCATATTTACAAATATGCTTGATAAAAGAAAATGTAAATAAAAGACTGCAACTTATGCGACCTTTAATGTATTTTGGGTCCGATAATAGATTCGAATAAACGAAATATGTTAACGTCTTGGCAGCGAATGTTTTCAACAATTTCAACCCAGTACTTCCTAGTTATAAAATGAATTTCTTTTTCAATGATAGAATAAATTTATTCTGTGAGACAAAAACTACACTGTTAAATAGCTAAAAGTTGGTATAGTAAACGTAGTTAAAAAGTCCAGCATCATAAAACAGAATACCAGTTTAATGTTTCATGTGATTTTCATAAATGTTGATGACTTTTTAGACTAACTTTATTAATAACATAACACGCTTGTTCTATACGTCATGCAGATTGAATGTATAAATGTTCAATTGTAAACTTTACCATTGAAAACTGTGTGGTGCCACCATGAACAATTACATTCAAAGTAGTTGTATGCTTGCATTCAATTTTTGTACATTCACCACAACATGGAATTGTCCTTTGAAGAAGGGACAACAAGCATAGAGAGTGCAGTTTAAATATTAGGTCAAGAGTATATTTTGTAACACTCAGATGTTTTAATTTATTAAAAATATACAGGTTTGAAGTAAAAAAAATAACTACACTATTAATTATTTTTTATAATTGATTGAATTTAGGGTTTGGGTTTGGGTTAGGGGTCATAACCCTAACCTGGATAGAAAATAGAAGTACTAACAAAATTCCGACCACAATGAAACTGTTAAAAAAGACATTTCACAAATCAAAGTCCAAGACATTTGCAAACCAAATCGGTTAAATCATTTTTATTTTCGAAACCACTCCCTTATATTCCTTGATATACATTGTTTTGTTTATTCAAAGGGCAATACGAGTATTATGTTATAAAACAGGAACACAACGACACAATGACGTATTCTAAAACTTAAAATATTGAATTACTCGTTTTATAATTGTATATTATTGTATTTTATTATCACATTTTGTCTGTATAACAAGGCGGGTGAACAACGCTGCATAGATTATAACATTGGTTAAATATATGACCAAACGTTGTTTGATCCTTTTTATTATTTACTTAATTACTAATTAAGTATCCAGTAAAGCTGTTCCAGCGGTATATGCGCATTATTTGAGCCCCAAAATCAGGATGATGAGCCACCTAAACGGTATCACCTTTCTTCAAATACACAACGGTGTTCATTGAACATGATGAGTAGTCGCTCCCGAAAGCAGTATAGCATTGTGCCATCCTTTGGTCGTTAGTGACGATAATCAAAGCGAGGGCTGGACTATGAGGTGTTTTTATGAACGAGGATGTAAAATAGTAGTTACCATCAAAAGGTGCTGTGAAGAGCCATTCTTTGCATTGTACGCATCGCCGATATTAGTAATGATCGTGTCAAATACTACGTCTGATCAGAAGTAAGAGTTCCATCCGATGACAGCAATGCGTGGAATTCAACAATGTTTATACTTTTGGCAACATCTGTAATGGATTAAAGAATATAGGTATCAATTAAATAAAAGATCTTCTTGGAATTGTGTTGAAGTTTGGTTATTTTTTTAATGGTGTTGAACGCCACTTTCAGCACTTTTTCAGCTATTTCAAAGGATTAAAGCCGGAGTACACGGCAAATATCCCGGACCTTTGGTAGAAAAACTGGCAATACCTGTCAATTAAGTCGAGAGCGCACTACCCGCAGTGATACTCAAACCCGCAACCTCAGTGCTGTTTATGTTGTTTGTTTACTTATTGTATGCAAAATTGTAATATGACTACTATTCTATACGTATTTAATACTTATTATACTGTAAATGAAAAGGCCGACCGAACCCTATCCTAACCCCCCCCCCCCAAAAAAAAAAAACCCCGATAATAATTGATAAAGGAAATTAAATTCCGTACATTTTTTACCATTATTCTTATTTTGTGTATTGATGAAGTAAACAAGTATTTGTGAACGATGAGGTAAAACTGTTTCATACAATATGGAAAAAATATGTATAGTAGATCATGTTTGCTTAAAACCCCGAGTTTGCATATTAAGTTCGTGTTTTTATATATTATCATTTACTTAAAATTGCCCGTGTTTCCTTTAGAATTGTCAAGGCTGGTCTGTGTCATATGTTGCTGCGGCTGAAAATGGTAAAAGTTCGATTATAGGTTAAAAAAAAATCAATATTAATATTGTATTATTTGTTTCGTCATTTACATATATTGACACTAACTAAGGCTGGGTTAGGGTTAGGGTTAGGGTTGAAAAGACAAACAATCATTGTGTACGTAGTTTAAAGCCACACTTAATGGCTAGAAGTTTATTGCTAATTAACTGTTATTTATAGCAACTTGTTATGTTATAATAAATAAATATAAACTAAATGTTAGTCTATGCGACGTTATGAACGTTATTTACCTGCACTATTAAACACATTATAACGCCATCTTTGTATCTTACGCTAATGTAAACAATATTTGTAAACATAATTGTTGCCTGAAGAGTTGCAGGAAGCAGTGAAAGTACTAGCGATACATTATACAGATTTTTTTCGAGTGATTTTATTCTTTTTATATACGGTTACAAATTAAGCCCAACACTGTTAGAATTTAATTTTAATACTGTCAAATTTTCTGATTACCCTCAGTAGTATTTTAACTCAAATGTTGTGAAACTGTGGCACCCCTCTTTGTTTAGACCCCTCGGCCAATTCTGCTATATACAAATATAGCTTCATTAACCAAAGTGAATCGTAAACATAGTATATATCGTGTGACGATGACAAACTCAAAATTTGAGAGTATTAAAATAAATGATACATGTACAAAAATGCTGAATTAGATTACTATCATATTAATACGTATTGGTTACGAAAATTCCATCGTCACACGCTAGTGCTTTGTATCCTTAGTACGTGTACCTATTAAGTCAGTAAGACAAGAAATATCAGTAATTGCCTCGGTAAAGGACTCACCTGAATGTTATATAAGTTTATAAAACTAATAATAATAACGTAAGTGAAGGAATAATTTAACACTCAAAACCCTATAATTGAAGTGCCTTTGCTTCTACACAATATTCAGATGTCGCCACAAATAGAATGCCAATGAAAATTGTTGCCATTCTGGATGTTGCAATTGTTTCCAATCTTTAAATGATATTAGCCTGCAGATAGTACAATGCTTTTATAAAAATTATGCTTAAATGTTAAAATATAGTCACGTATATTAAAATGTAACGTTAATCTTTCTTTTTTTTGTGTGTTTCAATTTTGCAAGGTGTCAAGGAAATTTTATGAATTTTTGAATTTTTTAAATAAACAGACAGTAAAGTGCTAGAATTCTGAACTGTAAACACAGAACTTTAAGACAATGGAAAAATCCGCAACGAGACATATACATAAGACAAAACGAACTATATATAATTGTATCGTCGTTTTCAATTTTCTGTGTTAAAATGGTTATTTTCAAATACTATTTATACGAACTCTTTTAAACCATATACATTTGGAATACATTTGAGATCATTTGACATCAGTTAAATTCATGTTCAGAATGAAATTTGGAATAATAATACATATTGAAATTTCACTGTCAGTACTTAATTGTATTGTCAGAGTATATATTTTATACACAAAATCTATTGGAAACTGTATAGACTTTGTCTCAAATTAATAAAGAAAGAAAAAGAATGTAGCAAAACAAACCGACCAAACAACAAGAGCCAAAAGCCAAGGGACTGTTACAACTCGGATATAGACAAACACAACACAAAAACCATAAAAATAAAACACAGAAATAGAGTAAACCAAACCCAATAGAAACCATGGTTGCACTCAGGTGCTCCGGACGAGTTAGCTGTGCCTGCCTCTTATTAGACATCCATCGAGTTACTCATTGTCTTGTCTAGGGAAAAGTCAAATACAAAAACTTTCCTTCATCGTTTCATTGTCCGGTGACCTACCGTCTCATGCATCTGTGTCGAACTTTGGTTTGGATTACACAGTCATATAAAAATACCGTTCAATTTATCTCTGTCTACACCTTAGTAGCGTGTCCCTATCTGCATGAAAGGATTCCACATAAATCCGTTAAGTTGCAACAAACAACAAATTATCAAAGGACTAATTGTTCTCAAATAATGCAAATGTATAAAGTATAATTTCTTCCATAAATCCAGGAAGATGTTCATCTGGTAGTAGACCTTACACACGGTAGAGAAAAAAAACCATAAAATTAAAACAAGTTAACAAATTCCCTCCTCCCACAAAAACAAGAAAACAAAAAAAAATGTTTCCGCTTAGAAATAAGAAAGGCTAATTTTAAACACTTGGAATCACTCTAACGAAAATACGTGAGCAATATATAATCCAGTATGTAAAAGTAAAGTAACAAAATAAAATCACAGATAATCAAGAGCAGTCACCAAACGCTAAGCATAAACTTTCATAACAATGATTTACACTAGAAAACATCCTAAGGCTATCAACGTGATGCAGTAGAACTTAAATGCTTTCGTATATAAACGTTTAGCAAACAGCTGACAATTTCATTAATAGTTTTATCGAGTATAAAACCACTTACCCAAGTAATCTCTTAAATCTTGTTGCTGGAGGAATGTTTGCGTCCCTGCAGCTGCGACATTTATACGCTATGACAGGACACTGGGTTCGGGTAACTGCATGACACTTGATAATATTCAATTTGATAACCGTTCATTCTATTACATTTCCTTAAAACTGTTATTTAATCATACTTCCTGATCAATAATCAACTTTTTTTTAAGTTAGTGTCAGTTTTATAAACTATGTAATCGTGCTGATCGACACAAAAACATTTTTTTAATAAATATTATTAGTCCTTGCACTGCTGAACGGGTGTCGCTAACTGGCAAGGCGGAGCACTCTGTTGTCTCGTACTCAGGCGTCTGCCTCTAAAACCCAAACCAATGTTACTACCTTGGAAAAACCTGAAAAATCTACTATTTGAAATCCCAGTGTTGCTGTTAACCCCCAATTGAAAACAAAAGACATTGATTTGCTGCCAGTTAAAGCTGCATTGAAGCGAAAAGCAGCAGAGAGTAATAATTCAATTATATGTGTTAAAAACTACACAACTGATAAAATTCAAGATGTTTCTACTATTCAGGATATTACAAGTATTTGGGATTAACACTCTTCATCCCATTGGATTAACAATGAAGACGAGGATGTAGACATTAAGTCTATATTCTCTGATTTATTGGAGCAAAACTATCCAAAATAGTAGTCAAAATTTCTTTCATATTCCAAAAGCAATAAAAACATTTGAAAAATGTCTAGAGTATAATACAAACCTCGGGCAACTATGTCAATGTTTTATTGACCGTCGATGAAACCCTTGGTCCTCTTCCCTTTTGAAAGCTTCTTTAAATAATTTGATAACGAAATTAAAGACCTATCTGAAATCGCATGCTAAGAAATAAAATCTATCTAAGTCAAAATGTATTGTTCACGTAATTCTGCATTTTACTTCTGTTTTGTTTACTTATACAATTGTAATGTTGGGTTTTCGTCCGTTTCACTGAACAATTATGGTTGTCGAGATTCTTTTAAAAGATACTTTATTGTATAGTCTCTGAAATATATCTTAAAAGAAGATACAGTTTTCATTCGATTCCTATACCATTCCTTCGGATGAAAGTATATGGAAGATGATTCGGAATATGAAGAGGAGAAATAGTGTTCTCTCATCTATTTCTTAACTATGTCTGTCAGATTAGGGATATGTTTTTCAAATAAACTATATTATAATATCCTAGATCATACAAATTGTTTTGAAGGGTTGCATTTTACATGCAACTATTAAAATATAGGAGAAAACTGTATATTTGTTGACTATTTTCCAACCCTTTTCGAAAAAACCTTGACTTTCTGAAATATAAAACACCATTTGAATCAATTTGTTTCTTCGTATCTAATATTCCGTGGTGGTGATTGCAATTGTTGTACTAATAATCCTTCCTTATAAAGGACAGAAGATTTTTGAACAGAACCCTAATCTTCGAATGAATTCAAAAATATTGTTAAACATTTCAAATTGATATCAATCAGAACACCATTAGTTTAAACACATTTTATTTGTACAATGAACAAACAGGATCAGACACAAGTAATACATGCTTGTGAAGCTTATTCGTCTATGACATAACATAGACCAACATTTTGCACTCTTTAGTTTCCTTTTATTATTAATAGTTAATGAGTAACATGTAAAAAACCAATAAGTTACATATATAATGGGAGATAACTCTATAAAATAAAGTCGAATCCTTTCCCTGTAAATGTGACAAAGTTGCTTCTTTAAAAGACCAACATTTTGCACACTTTAGTTTCCCTCTATCATTAATAGTTAATGAGTACCATGTGAAAAACCAATCAGTTACATATATAATGGGAGATAACTCCTATAAAATTAGTCAAATTACTTCACTCCAAATGTGACAAAGTTGCGCCTTAATAAGACAAATATTTTACTCTCAATAAGTGTTTATCTATCTTTTACCGTTTCAAAGGAGTAGCGGACACAAGCAAATGTCAAAATTTAGAACGTGACCTTGACCTTTGACCTTGTGTCCATTTTCAAGGTCAAAGGTCATGATGGTCTAAAGTGAAGACCCCAGGCCTCTATCAAGTTTAGTTGCTGAGATTTGTTTGAATATCACTTACTACTTTTATTTAAAGGGAGATAGCTCCTTTAAGATGTCGTCAGAACCCGACAATCAATCTGTCCCAAAGTTGCGCAAGGATATAGGACACATTTTGGTAAAGGTTTGGTATTGCTATCTTTTTTGGTTTAGGAGGAGTAGCAGGAACAAGCTTTTTAGTAAAAGGGGGAATAACTCTTTAAAGGAAAAGGGTGCGGTCAGTCAATGTGAACTGCGAAAGCACAATGGGTAACCTATATCAGATATAAAATATCAAAGCGACATGTCGCGAAGTGAAAAAACCAGACACCGAAATAAGTTGGCGGAAGAAAAGAGAAAATAATAATAATAATAATAATAATAATAATCAGAACAATAACTATAGGTCTTTCCACAGAAAGGTGGAAAGACCTAATTAAAGATCAACTGTTCGATTGAACATTTGAGGGTCTTCCCACCTTTAATTTAAAGTGGCGTTAAACTTCAAACAAGAGGCCCCAGAGGGTAGAACATATATAACATCGTAATATACCCGTATTTCACCCCCCCTTTCCCTCGGGTTACTTTTCTATTGTTTCTAGAACGTTCTAATTAAAAAAAAATAGAAAAAATTAAATACAAAAAAGGGCCCGGCCCCCACCCAGGGCCAGCATGTTTTATTATTTTTAACATGCTGGCCTTTGTTGGGAGCCGGGCCCTTTTTGGCTTCATAGTTTTATATGCAACTATGATTATATAAAAACCGGGAACCAGTTTTTTTTTTTATTTGTTTATTTGTTTATTTTTCTGTTTTAACTGTATGTTTTGTATTTTAATGCGTTTTCTTTACTTGTAGGAGAAGAGAAACATATTTATGGTAAAAGACAAAGAAATGGACTAGCTGGAGTCACGTGACATTGTTTTATAATATCACGGAGATAGTTTTATTTTTTCACTACAGGCATTTACCATGGTCCTGAACAGACCTGTATATGACATGATGCACGATCTTTAATCTCAGTGATTGTTTATTTCAGGACGACACGGATTATTATCAACGGAGCATGCCGACAAGACGTTTTCTCTTTATTTCAGAGGAATTTCACACTGTAAAATAAGGACACGAGGCCCGTAGCAGACGATGGAATACACAAAAAAGTGACGTCGGAAATTGTTTCAATTTGTTATTGTTTCAGGTAAAATGCAGTTCGGACAGTTGGAACAACTTGTTGACACACGATTTACACTGTCATTCACTGACGATGGCTGAAACGGACATCACGACAGACGAAATTTACGTGGCTGGGAGGAGGGGTGGTCACGTGTTTCAATGTGGGATTTTAAGGATTTATTGACTCGTACACGTTACGGAAAGACATTTTTAGACTGAAATCGACATTCTAAAGCGAATGGCGAGGGTTTCAAACAGCTGGGATGCATCGTTTTTCGGGAAATTACGATTTTTACAGAAAAAATGGTGTTGGACTTGCACGACTTGTTACTTTTTACTGGTTGCGCCCAACGATTTTCTACCTATCGACAATTCGAGGACATCGATCCCAGATGGAATTGGCCTCCATTTTATTGTACCATTTTGTGTGCCTTAGGAGGACATGTGGACACAACTTTTTTGTGGGTGGTCCCTGCCACGCCCTCATTTTTGACCGGACGTTCTAACAGGGTGGATGGGAGACAGCCCATGGGGTATCCAGCAAATCGACAAATTTTCAGCGGGATCGGATAAGAAACTTTTTTGCAGCACGAAATTGAATTTTTGATCGGAAGAAAATGATAAATAATATTAAAGATCAACTGTTCGGTTGAACATTTGAGGGTCTTCCCACCTTTCATTTAAAGTGGCGTTAAACATTCAAACAAGAGGCCCCAGAGGGTATATCATATATAACATCATAATATAGCCGTATTTCACGAAATTGAATTTTTGATCGGAAGAAAATTATTAATAATAATATAGGTTCATTTTTCTTCCTTCGGAACAAAAAATCATGGCTTACCACTTTCATCGACATTTTTTACACCGCGGTGTAAAAAAATACAGTTTTTGTTTGTTTTTTTTTTCTATATAAAAATCCATAACTGCATAAAATATACGTGAAACGTAGCAGAAAACCATGCAAAAATGACATGTCACATCCTAGGCTCGAACCGAGGATGTCAGTATTGCTAAGCAGAGCTCTATCCACTGCGCCACGGAAGCTTGTAGTTGAAATATCAAATTTTGACATATATATACCTACTATGTGTTTTCTACATTTAAAATACAAAGACATTTTGTAATTTTTTCGTGAATTTACAAATGAAATAAATAAGAAAGACAAAAAATTGTATGATATTTATTGATGAAATACATATAGACCGCTTTGATCTGTATGGGCAGCGTCTGATGTCACGTGACAATGCTATATATTATCGTGGACTTAGTTTTAATTAAATCACTTGGAGGGGGGGGGGGGGCTGACGTTAGACAGATAACATGGATATATTACATATGATCGCGATATACATATAAGTATCATCAAAATTACGTTTCGCGACGTCAACAGTGATGGCGTTGGTTACGTTCAATACACAAATCGTACGTAACAGACGAGACACATCGCGTGGATTTTATTGTCATTTCAAAATAAATGCAAGTACAAAACATGTTTGTTTCAGCTAGAACAACTCACGAAGACACAATTCAGATGTCTATTTCAAGGAACAAACATTCAAGCGATGAAATCTAGGGGGTCCGGATGGGGTCTCGACATGTGATTTTTTCTGCCGATTTTCGAGTTTGTTGACATTTATGCACATCCGAGATACATGGTTGGGGTAAAATCGGCATTCTAAATCGATTGGCACCATTTTCGAAAAGGTAGGATTTATGGTTTTTCTGAAAATTGCGATTTTTGCATAAAAAACCTATCTTCAACTTTCATGACCTGGAAATTTTTTTATCGTTAGTCAAAACGATTTCTACTGTAGCGACAATTTAAGGACATCGATCCTCGAACGATTTGGCGTCCATTTCGTTTCACCATTCTCTGTGGTCTAGGATGAAATCTGCACACTACATTCCTATGGGGTCTCCTTAGAAACACCCCCCTATTTTTTTGGCAGGCTGGCGGAATACCATAAAATTACCCGTATTTTCACCTTTAAGAGAGCAACATTTTGAACTCTTTAATTTCCCTTTATCATTAATAGTCAACAAGTTACTTGTGAAAAACCAATAAATTACTTATATATAATGGGAGATAACTCCTATAAAATGAAGTCAAATCCTTTCCCTGTAAATGTAACAAAGTTGCTCCTTTAAGAGATCAACAATTTGCACTCTTTACTTTCCCTCTATCATTAATAGTTAATGAGCACCATGTGAAAAACCAATCAGTTACATATATAATGGGAGATAACTCCTATAAAATGAAGTCAAATTACTTCGCTCCAAAAGTGACAAAGTTGCGTCTTAATAAGACGAACATTTTTCTCTCAATAAGTGTTTATCTATCTTTTACCGTTTCAGAGGAGTAGCGCACATAAGCAAATGTCAAAATTTAGAACGTGACCTTGACCTTTGACCTTGTGTCCATTTTCAAGATCAAAGGTCAAGATGATCTATGGTGAAGACCCCAGGCCTCTATCTCTTTTAGTTGTTGAGATTTGTTTGAATATCACTTACTACTTTTATTTAAAGGTAGATAACTCCTATAAGATGTCGTCAGAACCCTTCAATCAATCTGTCCCAAAGTTGCGCAAGGATATAGGACACATTTTGGTAAAGGTTTGGTATTGCTTTCTTTTTTGGTTTAGGAGGAGTAGCATGAACAAGCTTTTTAGTAAAAGGGGAGATAACTCCTTGAAGGAAAAGGGTGCGGTCAGTCAGGGTGAACTGCGAAAGCGCAATGGGTAACCGATATCAGATATAAAATATTAAAGCGACATGTCGCGAAGTGAAAAAACCAGACACCGAAATAAGTTGGCAGAAGAAAAGAGAAAAGAATAATAATAATAATTAAAGATCAACTGTTCGGTTGAACATTTGAGGGTGTTTCCACATTAATTTTAATTTTGTATTACATGATGACATTTAAAATAATCAACTTTTTGCAAAATGTTATAAGTTT
Source organism: Limnoperna fortunei (assembly GCA_944474755.1). Classification (NCBI taxonomy): domain Eukaryota; kingdom Metazoa; phylum Mollusca; class Bivalvia; order Mytilida; family Modiolidae; genus Limnoperna; species Limnoperna fortunei. Next base: position 98,368,198 of record OX104116.1, read on the forward strand.
GCTATAAATATTTAAAATAGAAATTATTTTATATTATTTGCTACAGATTGGCATTCTAAGAGAGATAACTCTGATAAAAGTTTGATACAACTCTTTATTTAATCGTAATTATTAATAGTACATTTCAGGACGAAAATAATTTCAATATCTTTAAAATAGCAAAGGTCAAAAACTAGTACGTGACCTTGACCCATACAAGTTTTCAAGGTCAAAGGGCATGAGGGTCTATGGTGAAGACCCCATGCCTCTATCATTAATAGTTAATGAGTTACAAGTGAAAAATCAATCAGTTACATATATAATGGGAGATAACTCCTATAAAATGAAGTCAAATCTGTTTACTGCAAATGTAAAAAAGTTGCTCCTTTAAAAGACCAACATTTTGCACTCTTTAGTTTCCCTTTATCAGTAATAGTTAATGACTAACATGTAAAAAACCAATAAGTTACATATATAATGGGAGATAACTCCTATAAAATGAAGTCAAATCCTTTCACTGTAAATGTAACAAAGTTGCCCCTTTAAGAGGCCAACATTTTGCACTCTTTAGTTTCCCTCTATCATTAATAGTTAATGAGTACCATGTGAAAAACCAATCAGTTATATATATAATGGGAGATAACTCCTATACAATGAAGTCAAATCATTTCCCTGTAAATGTAACAAAGTTGCTCCTGTAAGAGACAAACATTCTGCACTCTTTAGTTTCCCTTTATCATTAATAGTTAATGAGTAACATGTAAAAAACCAATAAGTTACACATATAATGGGAGATAACTCCTATAAAATGAAGTCAAATCCTTTCTCTTTAAATGTAACAAAGTTGCTCCTGTAAAAGACCAACATTTTGCACTCTTTACTTTCCCTTTATCATTAATAGTTAATGAGTTACATATGAAAAACTGATAAATTACAAATATAATGGGAGATAACTCTTATAGGATGACTTCAAATCCTTTCCCTGTAATGTGACAAAGTTGCTCCTTTAAGAGATCAACATTTTGCACTCTTTAGTTTCCCTCTATCGTTAATAGTTTATGAGTACCATGTGAAAAACCAATAAGTTACACATATAATGGGAGATAACTCCTATAAAATGAAGTCAAATCCTTTCTCTGTAAATGTAACAAAGTTGCTCCTGTAAAAGACCAACATTTTGCAGTCTTTACTTTCCCTTGATCATTAATAGTTAATAAGTTACATATGAAAAACTAATAAATTACAAATATAATGGGAGATAACTCCTATAGGATGACTTCAAATCCTTTTCCTGTAAACGTGACAAAGTTGCTCCTTTAAGAGATCAACATTTTGCACTCTTTAGTTTCCCTCTATCATTAACAGTTTATGAGTACCATGTGAAAAACCAATCAGTTACATATATAATGGGAGATAACTCCTATAAAATGAAGTCAAATTACTTCCCTCCAAATGTGACAAAGTTGCGTCTTATTCAGACGAATATTTTACTCTCAATAAGTGTTTATCTATCTTTCACCGTTTCAAAGGAGTAGCGGACACAATCAAATGTCAAAATTTAGAACGTGACCTTGACCTTTGACCTTGTGTCCATTTTCAAGGTCAAAGGTCATGATGGTCTAAAGTGAAGACCCCAGGCCTCTATCTCTTTTAGTTGCTGAGATTTGTTTGAATATCACTTACTACTTTTATTTAAAGGGAGATAACTCCTATAACATGTCGTCAGAACCCTTCAATCAATGTGTCCCAAAGTTGCGCAAGGATATAGGACACATTTTGGTAAAGGTTTGGTATTGCTATCTTTTTTGGTTAAGGAGGAGTAGCAGGAACAAGCTTTTTAGTAAAAGGGGAGATAACTCCGTAAAGGAAAAGGGTGCGGTCAGTCAGGGTGAACTGCGAAAGCGCAATGGGTAACCGATATCAGATATAAAATATTAAAGCGACATGTCGCGAAGTGAAAAAACCAGACACCGAAATAAGTTGGCAGAAGAAAAGAGAAAAGAATAATAATAATAATTAAAGATCAACTGTTCGGTTGAACATTTGAGGGTCTTTCCATATTAATTTTAATTTTGTAGTACATGATGACATTTAAAATAATCATCTTTTTGCAAAATGTTATAACTTTGCTATAAATATTTAAAATAGAAATTATTTTATATTATTTGCTACAGATTGGCATTCTAAGAGAGATAACTCTTATAAAAGTTTTATACAACTTTTAACACCATGTCTTTATTTACTCGTAATTATTAATAGAACATTTTAAGACGAAAATAATTTCAATATCTTTAAAAATAGCAAAGGTAAAAAACTAGTACGTGACCTTGACCCATACAAGTTTTCAAGGTCAAAGGGCATGAGAGTCTATGGTGAAGACCCCATGCCTCTATCAATAACAGTTAATGAGTTACAAGTGAAAAACCAATAAGTTACATATATAATGGGAGATAACTCCTATAAAATGAAGTCAAATCCTTTTCCTGTAAATGTGAGAAAGTTGTTCCTTTAAGAGATCAACATTTTGCACACTTTAGTTTCCCTCAATCATTAATAGTTAATGAGTACCATGTGAAAAAGCAATCAGTTACATCTATAATGGGAGATAACTCCTATAAAATGAAGTCAAATCCTTTCCCTATATATGTAACAAAGTTGCTCCTTCAAGAGACCAACATTTTGCACTCTTTCGTTTCCCTTTATCATTAATAGTTAATGAGTAACATGTAAAAAACCAATAAGTTACATATATAATGGGAGATAACTCCTATAAAATGAAGTCAAATCCTTTACCTGTAAATGTAACAAAGTTGCTCCTTTAAGAGATCAACATTTTGCACTCTTTAGTTTCCCTCTATCATTAATAGTTAATGAGTACCATGCGAAAAACCAATCAGTTACATATATAATGGGACATAACTCCTATAAACTGAAGTCAAATCCTTTCCCTATAAATGTAACAAAGTTGCTCCTTTAAGAGACCAACATTTTGCACTCTTTCGTTTCCCTTTATCATTAATAGTTAATGAGTAACATGTAAAAAACCAATAAGTTACATATATAATGGGAGATAACTCCTATAAAATGAAGTCAAATCCTTAACCTGTAAATGTAACAAAGTTGCCTATTTAAGAGATCAACATTTTGCACTCTTTAGTTTCCCTCTATCATTAATAGTTAATGAGTACCATGCGAAAAACCAATCAGTTACATATATAATGGGAGATAACTCTATAAATGAAGTCAAATTCTTTCCTTTTAAATGTAACAAAGTTCCTCCTTTAAGAGACCAACATTTTGCACTCTTTCGTTTCCCTTTATCATTAATAGTTAATGAATAACATGTAAAAAACCAATAAGTTACATATATAATGGGAGATAACTCCTATAAAATGAAGTCAAATCCTTTTCCTGAAAATGTAACATAGTTACTCCTTTTAGAGACCAACATTTCGCGCTCTTTCGTTTCCCTTTATCATTAACAGTTAATGAGTAACATGTAAAAAACCAATAAGTTACATATATAATGGGAGATAACTCGTATAAAATGAAGTCAAATCCTTTACCTATAAATGTAACAAAGTTGCTCCTTTAAGAGACCAACATTTTGCACTCTTTCGTTTCCCTTTATCATTAATAGTTAATGAGTAACAAGTGAAAAACCAAAAAAGTTACATATATATTGGGAGATAACTCCTATAAAATGAAGTCAAATCCTTTCTCTGTAAATGTAACAAAGTTGCTCCTTTAAGAGATCAACATTTCGCTCTCTTTAGTTTCCACCTGTCATTAATAGTTAATGAGTTACAAGTGAAAAACCAAAAAGTTAAATATATATTGGGAGATAACTCCTATAAAATAAAGTGAAATCCTTTTCCTGTAAATGTAACAAAGCTGCTCCTTTAGGAGATCAACAATATGCACTCTTTATTTTCCCTCTATCATTAACACTTAATGAGCACCAAGTGAAAAACCGATCAGTTACATATATAATGGGAGATAACTCCTATAAAATGAAGTCAAATCCTTTCCCTGTAAAAGTAACAAAGTTGCTCCTTTAAGAGATCAACATTTTGCACTCTTGCGTTTCCCTTGATCATTAATAGTTAATGAGTAACATGTAAAAAAAACAATAAGTTACTATATAATGGGAGATAACTCCTATAAAATGAAGTCAAATCCTTTCCTTGTAAATGTAACAAAGTTGCTCCTTTAAAAGACTAACATTTTGGACACTTTGGTCTCCCTCTATCATTAGTAGCTAATGAGTACCATGTGAAAAACCAATCTGTTACATATATAATGGGAGATAACTCCTATAAAATGAAGTCAGATCCGTTTACTCCAATTGTGAAAAAGTTGCTCCTTTAAAAGTCCAACATTTTGCACTCTTTCGTTTCCCTATATAATTAATAGTTAATGAGTAACATGTGAAAAACCAATAGTTCCATTTATAATGGGAGATAACTCCTATAAATGAAGTATAATTACTTCCCTCCAAATGTGACAAAGTTGCGTCTTAATAAGACGAAGATTTTACTTTCAATAACTGTTTATCTATCTTTTACCGTTTCAAAGGAGTAGCGGACACAAGCAAATGTCAAAATTTAGAACGTGACCTTGACCTTTGACCTTGTGTCCATTTTCAAGGTCAAAGGTCGAGATGATCTATGGTGAAGACCCCAGGCCTCTATCTCTTCTAGTTGCTGAGATTTGTTTGAATATCACTTACTACTTTTATTTAAAGGGAGATAACTCCTATAAGATGTCGTCAGAACCCTTCAATAAATCTGTCCCAAAGTTGCGCAAGGATATATGACACATTTTGGTAAAGGTTTGGTTTTGCTATCTTTTGTGGTTTAGGAGGAGTAGCAGGAACAAGCTTTTTAGTAAAAGGGGAGATAACTCCTTAAAGGAAAAGGGTGCGGTCAGTCAGGGTGAACTGCGAAAGCGCAATGGGCAACTGACATCAGATATAAAATATCAAAGCGACATGTCGCGAAGTGAAAAAAACAAGACATCGAAATAACTTGGCGGAAGAAAAGAGTAAATAATAATAATAATAATAATCAGAACAATAACTATAGGTCTTTCCACAGAAAGGTGGAAAGACCTAATAATACTAATCAGAACAATAACTATAGGTCTTTCCACAGAAAGGTGGAAAGACCTAATAATAATAATAATTAAAGATCAACTGTTCGGTTGAACATTTGAGGGTCTTTCCACATTAATTTTTATTTTGTATTACATGATGACGTTTAAAATAATCATCTTTTTGCAAAATGTAATAACTTTGCTATAAATATTAAAAAAAAGAAATTATTTTGTATTATTTGCTACATACTGGCATTCTAAGAGAGATAAATCTTATAAAAGTTTGATACAACTTTTCACGCCATGTCTTAATTTACTCGAAATTATTATTAGAACATTTTAGCACGAAAATAATTTCAATATCTTTAAAAAGAGCAAAGGTCAAAAACAAGTACGTGACCTTGACCCATACAAGTTTTCAAGGTCAAAGGGCATGAGGGTCTATGGTGAAGAGCCCATGCCTCTATCATTACTAGTTAATGAGTAACATGTGACTAACCAATAAGTTACATATATAATGGGAGATAACTCCTATAAAGCGAAGTCAAATCATTTCCCTGTAAAGTTGTTCCTATAAGAGATCAACATTTTGCACTCTTTAGTTTCCTTCTATCATTAATAGTTAATGAGTTACATGTGAAAAACCAATAAGTTACATATATATGGGAGATAACTCCTATAAGATGACTTCAAATCCTTATCCTGTCAATGTGACAAAGTTGCTCCTTTGAGATATCAGCATTTTGCAGTCTTTCGTTTCCCTGTATTATTAATAGTTAATGAGTTAAATGTGAAAAACTAATAAATTACATATATAATGGGAGATAACTCATATAAAATGAAGTCAAATCCTAACACTGTAAATGTAACACAGTTGCTCCTTTAAGAGATCAACATTTTGCACTATTTAGTTTCCCTCTTTCATTAATAGTTAATGAGTACCATGTGAAAAACCAATCAGTTACATATATAAGGGGAGATAACTCCTATAAAATGAAGTCAAATCCGTTTACTGCAAATGTAAAAAAGTTGTTCCTTTAAAAGACCAACATTTTGCACCCTTTAGTTCACTTTATCATTAATAGTTAATGAGTAACATGTAAAAAGCCAATTAAATACATATATAATGGGAGATAACTCCTATAAAATGAAGTTAAATCCTTTCCCTGTAAATGTAACAAAGTTGCTCCTTTAAAAGATCACCATTTTGCACTCTTTAGTTTCCATCTATCATTAATAGTTAATATATACGATGTGAAAAACCAATCAGTTACATATATAATGGGAGATAACTCCTGTAAATTGAAGTCAAATCCGTTTACTGCAATGTAAGCAAGTTGCTCCTTGAAAGGACAACATTTTGCACTCTTTATTTTCCCTTTATCATCAATAGTTAATGAGTAACATGTAAAAAACCAATAATTTACATACATAATCGGAGATAACTCCTATAAAATGAAGTCAAATCCTTTCCCTGTAAATGTGACAAAGTTGCTCCTTTCAGAGATCAACATTTTGCACTCTTTCGTTTCCCTGTATTATTAATAGTTAATGAGTTACATGTGAAAAACCAATAAATTACATATATAATGGGAGATAACTCCTATAAGATGACTTCAAATCCTTTCCCTGTAAATATAACATAGTTGCTCTCCTTAGTTTCCCTTTACCATTAATTGTTGATAAGTACCATATGAAAAACCAATCAGTTACATATATAATGGGAGATAACTCCTATAAACTGAAGTCAAATCCTTTCCTTGTAAATATAACAAAGTTGCTCCTTTAATAGATCAACATGTTGCACTCTTTACTTTCCCTTTATCATTAATAGTTAATGAGTAACATGTAAAAAACCAATAAGTTACATATGAAATGGGAGATAACTCCTATAAAATGAAGTCAAATCCTTTCCATGTAAAGGTAACAAAGTTGCTCCTTTAATAGATCAGCATTTTGCACTCTTTAGTTTCCCTCTATCATTAATAGTTAATAAGTACCGTGTGAAAAACCAATCAGTTACATATATAATGGGAGATAACTCCTATAAAATGAAGTCAAATCCGTTTACTGCAAATGTAAAAAAGTTGCTCCTTTAAAAGACCAACATTTGCAATCTTTAGTTTCCCTTGATCATTAATAGTTAATGAGTAACATGTAAAAAACCAATAAGTTCCATATATAAGGGAGATAACTCCTATAAAATGAAGTCAAATCCTTTCCCTGTAAATGTGACAAAGTTGCTCCTTAAAGAGATCAACATTTCGCAGGTATTTGAAGTCAATTTAAGGTATTTTTTCTAAGGAAATCGTGCATAAGGTACATGTTATGATAAATCGAAGCTGTTTTTTTAACACAATCAGTTTTAGGAGTTGTTTTATACTGACAGGACCGTTTAGATTTATTTTCAAGAAAAATGTATCCGTTTCAAGCGTCTCCTGTGTTGTCACATGACTTGAAATAGCTAAAAGTACATGCCTTTTTTATCGTCAAAAGACAAATGATTTTTGCAGTATATGTTAACCAAAAACTATTGAAATCAAAAGAACGTTTCTTAAATATTACGAAAAACAGCACGCGCGGAAGATATATTTAAATATTGATGTTTAATTTAATGTTTTTCCGTTACGCTAGCTGTATAAACTGAATTTTATTATGATTTTCTGACTATTTTTTACATATGACTTTACTTTTTCATTAATCGCGTAGCACTTTTCTAAATAGTTACAGTTTGCCATTTAATAACATATTTAAAAAAAAATTAACCGTTTTCGGGAATCATTTGTACTTTCACTTTATTTGCTAAAAATCTGAAGGTCGGAATTTATGTCCTTGTCTTTCAAACGCACGGGTGATCTTTAAAGGGACGCAACTAGTACACAAAGAAATATTTGGAAATACGTGACGATGCCGTAAACACGCAATATTTCAACATTTTCACATTTTCAATACAATTTAAAATGCAAACTTGGCCATTAAGCACACACACACATAATATATATATTATATACATACGGAAACGCACGCTTTAGGTAACCGTCATATCATTCTTTGAATTGGGGGGGGGGGGCGGCTGGATTTGAAAATAAATATGTAAATATTCCGACCCTTATCAGGTTTGAAGTAATCTTGCCTTATACGAGAAAATAAATATGCTGGCCTTGTATGATAAATGGACATAGATAGTCTGACATCAATGATTACAGTTGGAAATGTGAATATTCTGACTGAAATATTCAAATGAACTCGCCATGAACTGTTTTTTTATAATGTCTTATATAGTCATCTTCTCTATATTTCATAATTAAAAAAAAGTTAACTACATCAGGAAGAGTCTATACTAGTACTTAGACCAGTATAGACTGTCCCTGACTACATGTAATGATTGCATAATAATATTATTAAAGATGATTTTTTTTAACCAAAACTAAAAAAATATTAAACTGAGCATTTAAAAAAAAACAGCAAATGTAACAAAGCTTAACTAAAACATACTTGGCTCATCCACACACCTATCATGGTTTAAAATTTCAAAAAGAAATTAACAGAGTATAGAAATAAATATTCTGACCCTCATCTGAGTAAAAGCTATAAAAGATTAATATTCTGAATAGTGTCTATCTGAAAAGAAAATCTGACCAACCTTAGATAAAAATAAATATTGTGACTTCACCAAATTTGACAAGCTCCACTCAAATGTTAGCTCCCTTAATAAATAAACACAAACCTTACTAGGCAGAAAATTAGTCATTAATGAAAGTGTAAATCGATAGTCATACCTCGCCATACTATATATATGCAACTGCAATGTGTTCGAGTAAATAAAGTTAAGATTTTTATGAACAATTATTAACCAACTAAGTAAATTATCAGTATTTCTGTCCATACTTAATGAAATGCCAAAAAGGGCCATTATGAGAAAACAGGGCATTGTGACATAATGCCCTGTTTTCTCATAATGGCCCTGTTTATACCCATCAATGTCATGTTATTGACATTTTGTTTGCCAGTATGTCCATCTGTCTGCCTAGAATAATCTATAATTACTTATATACATTACAAATCTGAAATGAAATTTTATATACTACTTAATTTAGTACAATGGACATGTAGCATGAAAAAAGTTGCTTATCCAAAATACATGTATTGTGCAGATTTGTGAAATATAATGAAAAAAAAATACAAAACACAGCAGATGTAAAATTTTGTGAAAATTTATCTGACTTTTAAAATACACACTGGTTCTGACTTGTTATAGGCCCTTCTTGGTCTGAAAATATGGTTTTTGGTGGGTGTACCTGGTATATTTCATTTAATAGTCAGATGGTTAATAAAAGTATTAAGAAATGGGTGTTTTCATAATGGCCCTGTTATATGTTCTTGGTCTGCAATAATGGCCTTCGGAGTCTGTAATGGCCCTCGGCATTACCACGGGCCATTACAAACACCTCAGGGCCATTATTGCAGACCTTGAACATACATGTATAACAGGGCCATTATGAAAACACCCATTTGTTAATAAAACATGAGTTGGTTATTATATCCTCAACTTTTGTAGATATAAATGATAAAGATACCAGTTCACTATGAAATAAATAAATTTAAATTAGAAATTATATAATTGTAAATTTAACATGTTCTATGAAATGTTGTCTCATGGCAATGGTGTCAGAAAAAGAATAATGTTTGAAGCAGCAATTTGAAACACAATATTCTGATTTTTTATTATTAAAAAAACATGCATGCACTATAATTGTTGCAAATTGTTTAAAATTTTGTCCGTTTAGGTCTAAATATTTATATGTTAAATATATCTTTTTTCCATCAACTTTTAAATACATCATGGAATCTCAGCTGTATAATCTTTTGTGGCACTAAGAAATAGGTCACATGACTTCTAATAATCCATATTAATTGCTAAGCAACATATATGCTCACTATAAAATAAACTGTATGTATCATTGTCAGCACAAAATTAAATCTATGACTCTGGCAGAAATTCCTGTTCTAGAATTTTTTTTTAATTTGTCAAATTAGTTCCAAATACTTATGTTGTACATGGATGTATCTCTTGTTTCCATCAAATTTTAAGACATCATGGAATATCTTTTGTGGCTATGAAATAGGTCACACAACTTTTAATTATACATATTAATTGTCAAGCAACATGTATACTCAGATTTTCTGTACAACTGTATGACTGTATTACTGTCAGCACTGGTCTAGAATTTCTATACTGGAATTTGTTTCATTTCTATACTGGAATGCATTTCCTCACATAATTGCTTAACCTTAAAATAAACAAACAACCAACTTTATAAAAATAATTCATCTAACATGTCTAATATTATAAATACATGCAATAAAGATGTATTTATTATATCAAGATACCCAATTTATTTTTAAAAGTCTTATTTTTGCAGATCTGGATAATAAAATTGATAAATGGTTAATGAAGGGGAGTTAAGTTTTATTGTACTCTGGATCCATCTGTCCATTATGAATATTAAAAGTATTTAAATATTGTTAAATACAGATAATTATGTAATGATTAAAAAATTATACCATTGGTCAAATTTTGACCTATTTTAAATTATACTGATGTGAATGAGTTACATAAACCTGAGACATTAAAACCATTTTTTTAAAATTAATTCATACTGTCACTCAGTGAAATCTTTCACTCATTTCTACACCAGAATTGGTCAGTAAATGATGAGTTGATAATGTTTATATTCAATAAACCAATTTATGGGTTATTTCTAGAAATTGATCCATTATAAACTAAGTCCAAATGCTTTTTAACTTGAGGTATATGCAACTCTTAGGGCAACCACATACATTCTATAGTATTTCTGTGTTTTCTGCTTAATGTTTTGGCATCAAAAGTGTGATGATGTAAACTTTGTTGAGTTATGCAATATATATATATATATATATATTTATTTTATGTTCACTAGAGTTGGACCAGGTGTTTGATTCTATAGCCTATTGTGTGTGCGTTTGGGGGGGGGGGTGTATGGAGACTGTAAGCACGTCTATGCATATTATTCAATAGTTATTTTGCAATTCTGATATTAACTATACGAGTTTGTAACATACTAATAAACAACTGGTCGAAATGGGGAAGTAAAGACAGGTACATTGTCATTCCTGAGTCTGGCTGAGAACGTTATTGTTGTCAACAACTCTTAAAGAAAATTTGTACAATTATTATAATGATGGTGACAGCATATTTTCATAGACATACCTTAGTATTCATCTCGTTGATCCAGCTTCGCTTGGCTGAAAGTAGTTTTACAAGTTACTAGCTGATTTTAACCAGCACGTTAAATGCATGGCGATGAAGAATATTTTCTACGTTGAACGTTACCGGAAGCCGCAGTAGTTTACGTAGTTTTATCATAAATAAATGTCAACAAGTTGACGAAATTCGAATAAATGAAAAACTTTCAAGTTGTTTTAAGTAATCTGCATCATAAGAATACAAAACAAGGTATAATTTTAATATAAAAACAATTTTTCATGAACGTTTTCATTTTCTCCCAACTAAAAACAATTGACCAATCAAAACACTGTAACCATAGGAATGAGTGTTGTTGGTAGATTGCAATGCGATCATCAAAATACACAAAAAAGTTGCCTTAACCTACCTGCGTTTGCACTCTTTCGTTTCCCTGTATTATTAATAGTTAATGAGTTACATGTGAAAAACCAATAAATTACATATATAATGGGAGATAACTCCTATAAGATGACTTCAAATCCTTTCTCTGTAAATGTAACATAGTTGCTCTCTTTAGTTTCCCTTTACCATTAATAGTTGATAAGTACCATGTGAAAAACCAATCAGTTACATATATAAAGGGAGATAACTCCTATAAAATGAAGTCAAATTACTTCCCTCCAAATGTGGCAAAGTTGTGTCTTAATAAGACGAACATTTTACTCTCAATAAGTGTTTATCTATCTTTTACCGTTTCAGAGGAGTAGCGCACACCAGCAAATGTCAAAATTGAGAACGTGACCTTGACCTTTGACCTTTGTGTCCATTTTCAAGGTCAAAGGTCAAGCTGATTTATGGTGAAGACCCCAGGCCTCTATCTCTTTTAGTTGCTGAGATTTGTTTAAATATCACTTACTACTTTTATTTAAAGGGAGATAACTCCTATAAGATGTCGTCAGAACCCTTCAATCAATCTGTCCCAAAGTTGCGCAAGGATATAGGACACATTTTGGTAAAGGTCTGGTATTGCTATCTTTTTGGGTTTAGGAGGAATAGCAATAACAAGCTTTTTAGTAAAAAGGGAGATAACTCCTTAAAGGAAAAGGGTGCGGTCAGTCAGGGTGAACTGCGAAAGCGCAATGGGTAACCGATATCAGATATAAAATATCAAAGCGACATGTCGCGAAATGAAAAAACCACACATACGTTTGCGCAAGAAGTGGGAGAAGAATAATAATAATAATTAAAGATCAACTGTTCGGTTGAACATTTGAGGGTCTTCCCACCTTTAATTTAAAGTGGCGTTAAACGCCAAACAAGAGGCCCCAGAGGGTAGAACATATATAACATCGTAAGATAGCCGTATTCCCCCCCCCCCCTTTTGGTTACTTTTCGGTACTGTTTCTAACGTTCCATTTCAAAACAGGAAAAAATTGAATAAAAAAAAGGGCCCGGCCCCCCACCCAGGGCCAGCATGTTTTATTATTTTTAACATGCTGGCCCTGGGTGGGGAGCCGGGCCCTTTTTGGTTTCATAGTTTTAAATGCAACTATGATTATATAAAAACCGGGAAACAGTTTTTGTGTGTATTTGTTTGTTTGTTTATTTTTCTGTTTTAACTGTATGTTTTGTATTTTAATGACTTTTCTTTACTTGTAGGAGAAAAGAAAGAGATTTATGGTAAAAGGCAAAGAAATGAACTAGCTGAAGTCACGTGACATTGTTATATAATATCACGGAGATAGTTTTATTTTGTCACAACAGGGAGTTACGATGGTCTGAACAGACCTATATATGACATGATGCACGATCTTTAATCTCAGTGATTGTTTATTTCAGGACGACACGGATTAATATCAACGGAGCATGACGACAATTAATAAAAGACGTTCTCCATTTATTTCAGAGAAATTTCACACTGTAAAATAATTACACGAGGCACGTAGCAGACGATGGAATACACAAACAAGTGACGTCGGAAATTGTTTCAATTTGTTATTGTTTCAGGTAAAATGCAGTTCGGACAGTTAGAACAACTTGTTGACACACAATTTATTCTGTCATTCACTGACGATGGCTGAAACGGACATCACGACAGACGAAATTTACGTGGCTGGGGGGAGGGTGGTCACGTGTTTCAATGTGGGATTTTAAGGATTTATTGACTCGTACACGTTACGGAAAGACATTTTTAGACAGAAATCGACATTCTAAAGCGAATGGCGAAGGTTTCAAACAGCTGGGATGCATCGTTTTTCGGGAAATTACGATTTTTACAGAAAAACTGGTGTTGGACGTGCACGACTTGTTACTTTTTACTGGTTGCCCAACGATTTTCTACCTATCGACAGTTCGAGGACATCGATCCCAGATGGAATTGGCCTCCATTTTATTGTACCATTTTGTGTGCCTTAGGAGGAGATGTGGACACAACGTTTTTTGCGCCCTCATTTTTGACCGGACGTGTTAGCAGGGTGGAGGGGAGACAGCCTATGGGGTATCCAGCAAATTGACAAATTTTCAGCGGGATCGGATAAGAAACTTCTTTGCATCTCGAAATTGAATTTTTGATCGGAAGAAAATTATTAATAATATTAAAGATCAACTGTTCGGTTGAACATTTGAGGGTCTTTCCACATTAATTTTTGTTTTGTATTACGTGATGACATTCAAAATAATAAAACTTTTTGCGAAATGTTATAATTTTGTGATAAATATTTTAAAAAAGCAATTATTTTGTATTATTTATTACAAATTTGCATTCTAAGAGAGATAACTCTTATAAAATTTTGATACAACTTTTCACGCCATGTCTTTATTTACTCGTAATTATTAATAGAACATTTTAAGACGAAAATAATTTCAATATCTTTACAAATAGCAAAGGTCAAAAACTAGTACGTGACCTTGACCCATACAAGTTTTCAAGGTCAAAGGGCATGAGGGTCTATGGTGAAGACCCCATGCCTCTATCATTAATAGTTAATGAGTTACAAGTGAAAAACCAATAAGTTACATATATAATGGGAGATAACTCATATAAAATGAAGTCAAATCCTTCTCCTGTAAAAGTGAGAAAGTTGCTCCTTTAAGAGATCAACATTTTGCACTCTTTAGTTTCCCTCTATCATTAATAGTTAATGAGTACCAGGTGAAAAACCAATCAGTTACATATATAATGGGAGATAACTCCTATAAAATAAAGTCATATCCGTTTACTGCAAACGTAAAAAAGTTGCTACTTTAAAAGGACAACATTTTGCACTCTTTAGTTTCCCTTTATAATTAATAGTTAATGAGTAACATGTAAAAAACCAATAAGTTACATATATAATGGGAGATAATTCCTATAAAATGAAGTCAAATCCTTTCCCTGTAAATGTAACAAAGTTGCTCCTTTAAGAGACCAATATTTTGCACTCTTCAGTTTCCCTTTATCATTAATAGTTAATGAGTAACATGTAAAAAACCAATAAGTTACATATATAATGGGAGATAACTCCTATAAAATGAATTCAAATCCTTTACCTGTAAAGGTAACAAAGTTGCTCCTTTCAGAGGCCAACATTTTGCACTCTTTAGTTTCCCTTTATCATTAATAGTTAATGAGTAACATGTGAAAAACCAATAAGTTACATATATAATGGGAGATAACTCCTATAAAATGAAGTCAAATCCTTTACCTGCAAATGTTACAAAGTTGCTCCTTTAAGAGGTCAACATTTTGCACTCTTTAGTTTCCCTTTATCATTAACAGTGAATGGGTAACATGTAAAAAACCAATAAGTTACATATATAATGGGAGATAACTCCTATAAAATGAAGTCATATCCTTTACCTGTAAATGTAACAAAGTTGCTCCTTTAAGAGGCCAACATTTTGCACTCTTTAGTTTCCCTTTATCATTAATAGTTAATGAGTAACATGTAAAAAACCAATAAGTTACATATATAATGGGAGATGACTCCTATAAAATGAAGTCAAATCCTTTCCCTGTAAATGACAAAGTTGCTCCTTTAAGAGAGCAACATTTTGCACTCTTTAGTTTCCCTTTATCATTAATAGTTAATGAGTTACTTGTGAAAAACCAATAAGTTACATATATAATGGGAGATAACTCCTATAAGATGACTTCAAATCCTTTCCCTGTAAATGTAACATAGTTGCTCTCCTTAGTTTCCCTTTACCATTAATAGTTGATAAGTACCATGTGAAAAACCAATCAGTTACATATATAATGGGTTTTTTACATGTTACTCATTTGCTATTAATGATAGAGGGAAACTAAAGAGTGCAAAATGTTGATCTCTTAAAGGAGCAACTTTGTCACTTTTAAAGGAAAAGGATTTCAAGTCATCCTATAGGAGTTATCTCCCATTTTATATGTAACATATTGGTTTTTTACATGTTACTCATTAACTATTAATGATAAAGGGAAACTAAAGAGTGCAAAATGCTGGTCTTTTAAAGGAGCAATTATGTTACATTTACTGGGAAAAGATTTGACTTCATTTTATAGGAGTTATCTCCCATTACATATGTATCTTATCGGTTTTTTACATGTTACTCATTAACTAGTAATGATAGAGGCATGGGGTCTTCACCATAGACCCTCATGCCCTTTGACCTTGAAAACTTGTATGGGTCAAGGTCACGTACTAGTTTTTGACCTTTGCTCTTTTTAAAGATATTGAAATTATTTTCGTGGTAAAATGTTCTAATAATAATTTCGAGTAAATTAAGACATGTTGTGAAAAGTTGTTTCAAACTTTTATCAGAGTTATCTCTCTTAGAATGCCAATCTGTAGCAAATAATACAAAATAATTTCTTTTTTTAATATTTATAGCAAAGTTATAACATTTTGCAAAAAGATGATTATTTTAAACGTCATCATGTAATACAAAATAAAAATTAATGTGGAAAGACCCTCAAATGTTCAACCGAACAGTTGATCTTTAATTAGGTCTTTCCACCTTTCTGTGGAAAGACCTATAGTTATTGTTCTGATTATTATCATTATTAGGTCTTTCCACCTTTCTGTGGAAAGACCTATAGTTATTGTTCTGATTATTATTATTATTATTATTATTATTATTATTATTATTCTTTTCTCTTTTCTTCCGCCAACTTATTTCGGTGTCTGGTTTTTTTACTTCGCGACATGTCGCTTTGATATTTTATATCTGATATCGGTTACCCATTGCGCTTTCGCAGTTCACCCTGACTGACCGCACCCTTTTCCTTTAAGGAGTTATTTCCCCTTTTACTAAAAAGCTTGTTCATGCTACTCCTCCTAAACAAAAAAAGATAGCAATACCAAACCTTTACCAAAATGTGTCCTATATCCTTGCGCAACTTTGGGACAGATTGATTGAAGGGTTCTGACGACATCTTATAGGAGTTATCTCCCTTTAAATAAAAGTAGTAAGTGATATTCAAACAAATCTCAACAACTAAAAGAGATAGAGGCCTGGGGTCTTCACCATAGATCATCATGACCTTTGACCTTGAAAATGGACACAAGGTCAAAGGTCAAGGTCACGTTCTAAATTTTGACATTTGCTTGTGTGCGCTACTCCTCTGAAACGGTAAAAGATAGATAAACACTTATTGAGAGTAAAATGTTCGTCTTATTAAGACGCAACTTTGTAAAATTTGGAGGGAAGTAATTTGACTTCATTTTATAGTAGTTATCTCCCATTATATATGTAACTGATTGGTTTTTCACATGGTTCTCATTAACTATTAATGATAGAGGGAAAGGAAAGAGTGCAAAATGTTGGTCTCTTAAAGGAGTAACTTTGTTACATTTATAGGGAAAGGATTTGACTTCATTTTATAGGAGTTATCTCCCATTATATATGTAACTTATTGGTTTTTTAAATGTTACTCATTAACTATTAATGATAAAGGGAAACGAAAGAGTGCAAAATGTTGGTCTCTTAAAGGAGCAACTTTGTTACATTTATAGGTAAAGGATTTGACTTCATTTTATACGAGTTATCTCCCATTATATATGTAACTTATTGGTTTTTTACATGTTACTCATTAACTGTTAATGATAAAGGGAAACGAAAGAGCGCGAAATGTTGGTCTCTTAAAGGAGTAACTATGTTACATTTACAGGAAAAGGATTTGACTTCATTTTATAGGAGTTATCTCCCATTATATATGTAACTGATTGGTTTTTCACATTGTACTCATTAACTATTAATGATAGAGGGAAACGAAAGAGTGCAAAATGTTGGTCTCTTAAAGGAGGAACTTTGTTACATTTAAAAGGAAAGAATTTGACTTCATTTATAGGAGTTATCTCCCATTATATATGTAACTGATTGGTTTTTCGCATGGTACTCATTAACTATTAATGATAGAGGGAAACTAAAGAGTGCAAAATGTTGATCTCTTAAAGAGGCAGCTTTGTTACATTTACAGGTTAAGGATTTGACTTCATTTTATAGGAGTTATCTCCCATTATATATGTAACTTATTGGTTTTTTACATGTTACTCATTAACTATTAATGATAAAGGGAAACGAAAGAGTGCAAAATGTTGGTCTCTTAAAGGAGCAACTTTGTTACATTTATAGGGAAAGGATTTGACTTCATTTTATAGGAGTTATCTCCCATTATATATGTAACTGATTGGTTTTTCGCATGGTACTCATTAACTATTAATGATAGAGGGAAACTAAAGAGTGCAAAATGTTGATCTCTTAAAGGAGCAACTTTGTTACATTAACAGGTAAAGGATTTGACTTCATTTTATAGGAGTTATCTCCCATTATATATGTAACTTATTGGTTTTTTACATGTTATTCATTAACTATTAATGATAAAGGGAAACGAAAGAGTGCAAAATGTTGGTCTCTTAAAGGAGGAACTTTGTTACATTTTAAAAGAAAGAATTTGACTTCATTTATAGGAGTTATCTCCCATTATATATGTAACTGATTGGTTTTTCGCATGGTACTCATTAACTATTAATGATAGAGGGAAACTAAAGAGTGCAAAATGTTGATCTCTTAAAGAGGCAACTTTGTTACATTTACAGGTTAAGGATTTGACTTCATTTTATAGGAGTTATCTCCCATTATATATGTAACTTATTGGTTTTTTACATGTTACTCATTAACTATTAATGATAAAGGGAAACGAAAGAGTGCAAAATGTTGGTCTCTTAAAGGAGCAACTTTGTTACATTTATAGGGAAAGGATTTGACTTCATTTTATAGGAGTTATCTCCCATTATATATGTAACTGATTGGTTTTTCGCATGGTACTCATTAACTATTAATGATAGAGGGAAACTAAAGAGTGCAAAATGTTGATCTCTTAAAGGAGCAACTTTGTTACATTTACAGGTAAAGGATTTGACTTCATTTTATAGGAGTTATCTCCCATTATATATGTAACTTATTGGTTTTTTACATGTTACTCATTAACTATTAATGATAAAGGGAAACGAAAGAGTGCAAAATGTTGGTCTCTTGAAGGAGCAACTTTGTTACATATATAGGGAAAGGATTTGACTTCATTTTATAGGAGTTATCTCCCATTATAGATGTAACTGATTGGTTTTTCACATGGTACTCATTAACTATTAATGATAGAGGGAAACTAAAGTGTGCAAAATGTTGATCTCTTAAAGGAACAACTTTCTCACATTTACAGGAAAAGGATTTGACTTCATTTTATAGGAGTTATCTCCCATTATATATGTAACTTATTGGTTTTTCACTTGTAACTCATTAACTATTATTGATAGAGGCATGGGGTCTTCACCATAGACTCTCATGCCCTTTGACCTTGAAAACTTGTATGGGTCAAGGTCACGTACTAGTTTTTTACCTTTGCTATTTTTAAAGATATTGAAATTATTTTCGTCTTAAAATGTTCTATTAATAATTACGAGTAAATAAAGACATGGTGTTAAAAGTTGTATAAAACTTTTATAAGAGTTATCTCTCTTAGAATGCCAATCTGTAGCAAATAATATAAAATAATTTCTATTTTAAATATTTATAGCAAAGTTATAACATTTTGCAAAAAGATGATTATTTTAAATGTCATCATGTAATACAAAATTAAAATTAATATGGAAAGACCCTCAAATGTTCAACCGAACAGTTGATCTTTAATTATTATTATTAGGTCTTTCCACCTTTCTGTGGAAAGACCTATAGTTATTGTTCTGATTATTATTATTATTATTCTTTTCTCTTTTCTTCCGCCAACTTATTTCGGTGCCTGGTTTTTTTACTTCGCGACATGTCGCTTTGATATTTTATATCTGATATCGGTTACCCATTGCGCTTTCGCAGTTCACCCTGACTGACCGCACCCTTTTCCTTTACGGAGTTATCTCCCCTTTTACTAAAAAGCTTGTTCATGCTACTCCTCCTAAACCAAAAAAGATAGCAATACCGAACCTTTACCAAAATGTGTCCTATATCCTTGCGCAACTTTGGGACAGATTGATTGAAGGGTTCTGACGACATCTTATAGGAGTTATCTCCCTTTAAATAAAAAGTAGTAAGTGATATTCAAACAAATCTCAACAACTAAAAGAGATAGAGGCCTGGGGTCTTCACCATAGATCATCTTGACCTTTGACCTTGAAAATGGACACAAGGTCAAAGGTCAAGGTCACGTTCTAAATTTTGCTATTTGCTTTTTCGCGCTACTCCTCTGAAACGGTAAAAGATAGATAAACACTTATTGAGAGTAAAATGTTCGTCTAATTAAGACACAACTTTGTCACATTTGGAGCGAAGTAATTTGACTTCATTTTATAGGAGTTATCTCCCATTATATACGTAACTGATTGGTTTTTCACATGGTACTCATTACCTGTTAATGATAAAGGGAAACGAAAGAGTGCAAAATGTTGGTCTCTTAAAGGAGCAACTTTTTTACATTTATAGGGAAAGGATTTGACTTCATTTTATGGGAGTTATCTCCCATTATATATGTAACTTATTGGTTTGTTACATGTTACTCATTAACTATCAATGATAAAGGGAAACGAAAGAGTGCAAAATGTCGGTCTCTTAAAGGAGCAACTTTGTTACATTTATAGGGAAAGGATTTGACTTCATTTTATAGGAGTTATCTCCCATTATATAAGTAACTGATTGGTTTTTCGCATGATACTCATTAACTATTAATGATAAAGGGAAACTAAAGACTGCAAAATGTTGACCTCTTACAGAAGCAACTTTGTTACATTTACAGGTAAAGGATTTGACTTCATTTTATAGGAGTTATCTCCCATTATATATGTAACTGATTGGTTTTTTACATGTTACTCATTAACTATTAATGATAAATGGAAACGAAAGAGTGCAAAATGTTGGTCTCTTAAAGTAGCAGCTTTGTTACATTTATAGGGAAATGATTTGACTTCATTTTATAGGAGTTATCTCCCATTATATATGCAACTTATTGGTTTTTCACATGGTACTCATTACCTGTTAATGATAAAGGGAAACGAAAGAGTGCAAAATGTTGGTCTCTTAAAGGAGCAACTTTTTTACATTTATAGGGAAAGGATTTGACTTCATTTTATGGGAGTTATCTCCCATTATATATGTAACTTATTGGTTTGTTACATGTTACTCATTAACTATCAATGATAAAGGGAAACGAAAGAGTGCAAAATGTCGGTCTCTTAAAGGAGCAACTTTGTTACATTTATAGGGAAAGGATTTGACTTCATTTTATAGGAGTTATCTCCCATTATATAAGTAACTGATTGGTTTTTCGCATGATACTCATTAACTATTAATGATAAAGGGAAACTAAAGACTGCAAAATGTTGACCTCTTACAGAAGCAACTTTGTTACATTTACAGGTAAAGGATTTGACTTCATTTTATAGGAGTTATCTCCCATTATATATGTAACTGATTGGTTTTTTACATGTTACTCATTAACTATTAATGATAAATGGAAACGAAAGAGTGCAAAATGTTGGTCTCTTAAAGTAGCAGCTTTGTTACATTTATAGGGAAATGATTTGACTTCATTTTATAGGAGTTATCTCCCATTATATATGCAACTTATTGGTTTTTTACATGTTACTCATTAACTATTAATGATAAAGGGAAACGAAAGAGTGCAAAATGTTGGTCTCTTAAAGGATCAACTTTGTTACATTTATAGGGCAAGGATTTGACTTCATTTTATAGGAGTTATCTCCCATTATATATGCAACTTATAGGTTTTTTACATATTACTCATTAACTATCAATGATAAAGGGATACGAAAGAGTGCAAAATGTTGGTCTCTTAAAGGAGCAACTTTGTTACATTTATAGGGAAAGGATTTGACTTCATTTTATAGGAGTTATCTCCCATTATATAAGTAACTGATTGGTTTTTCGCATGATACTCATTAACTATTAACGATAGAGGGAAACTAAAGACTGCAAAATGTTGACCTCTTAAAGGAGCAACTTTGTTACATTTACAGGTAAAGGATTTGACTTCATTTTATAGGAGTTATCTCCCATTATATATGTAACTTATTGGATTTTTACATGTTACTCATTAACTATTAATGATAAAGGGAAACGAAAGAGTGCAAAATGTTGGTCTCTTAAAGGAGCAACTTTGTTACATTTACAGGGAAATGATTTGACTTATTTTTATAGGAGTTATCTCCCATTATATATGTAACTTATTGGTTTTTAAATGTTACTCATTCACTGTTAATGATAAAGTGAAACTAAAGAGTGCAAAATGTTGACCTCTTAAAGGAGCAACTTTGTTACATTTACAAGTAAAGGTATTGACTTCATTTTATAGGAGTTATCTCCCATTATATATGTAACTTATTGGATTTTTAAATGTTACTCATTAACTATTAATGATAAAGGAAAACTAAAGAGTGCAAAATGTTTGTCTCTTAAATGAGCAACTTTGTTACATTTACAGGGAAAGGATTTGACTTCTTTTTTTAGGAGTTATCTCCCATTATCTATGTAACTGATTGGTTTTTCACATGGTACTCATTAACTATTAATGATAAAGGGAAACATAAGAGTGCAAAATGTTGATCTCTTAAAGGAGCAACTATGTTTCATTTACAGGGAAAGGATTTGACTTCATTTTATAGGGGTTATCTCCCATTATATATGCAACTTATTGATTTTTTACATGTTACTCATTAACTAGTAATGATAGAGGCATGGGGTCTTCACCATAGACACTCATGTACTTTGACCTTGAAAACTTGTATGGGTCAAGGTCACGTACTAGTTTTTGACCTTTGCTTTTTTTAAAGATATTGAAATTAGTTTCGTCCTAAAAGTTCTATTAATAATTTCGAGTAAATTAAGACATGGCGTGAAAAGTTGTATAATACTTTTATAAGAGTAATCTCTCTTAGAATGCCAATCTGTGGCAAATAATACAAAATATTTTTTTTTAATATTTATAGCAAAGTTATAACATTTTACAAAAAGATGATTATTTTAAATGTCATCAGGTAATACAAATTAAAATTAATGTGGAAAGACCCTCAAATGTTCAACCGAACAGTTGATCTTTAATTAAGGTCTTTCCCACTTCCAGTGGGAAGACCTTACTGTATTTCTTATGATTATTATTATTATTATTATTATTATTCTTCCTTTTTTTTCCGCCACATTTTCAAAACAGTCCATAAAAAAGGGTTCGCGACATATCATTTTGATCTTTCAAACCAAGTATCGTACTCTTAAGACCTGTTCAGATTTGACCCTGCGACACCGAAAACTTTTTCTTTACAGAGTTATCTGCCCAAACACCGAAAACCTTGTTATCAGGTTAACTCAGAAACTATAAAATTTAGAGAAAAACTGAAAAGCGAGAAATGTTAAGGAACTTTTGAGACAACTTTGTGCCATAATTTGGCCAAAAAATTTTGTCGAGCGAAGGCGAGCGGTATACCTTGAATGTTTCAATGACTCCGGTTATCACCAAAACTCACAAACCGTAAGTCGAAAACACCTTGGTTGTTCACCATTTGTTGTTCTGTGACATGACCTTAAAGAAAATCTCAAGGTCAAAGTTCAGATATGACCTCGACCTTAGGCCTCGAATCTTGTTATCATAACAACTCGAAAACCGTAACAGATAGAAGCAGACAATAAATTGGAAAAATACTCCTCTCATTGAGACCTACATTTGGTCTTTTAAGTCCGAAACTGTTAAATGAACCGTTTAGGAGTTATTGCCCTTGACATGTTTCGGTTGATTGGTTTTTGACTAATAACTTGAAAACGGTTAGAGATAATATGGTAAACATGCATAGCTTAAGTGATCAGTCTGAAAAGAGCTTCAATTTGAGACCAAGGTCAAAGGTCATGGGTCAAGGTCACACCATAGCAACAAGGTAACCATTATAAAAAGTCCTTAGTAACCATATATATTTAGAATCAGGATGAAGTATTTAAGTGATATACACCATTTTACAACCGGAAGTGACAATTTGTCCCTAGCAACGGTCACATAAGTCCTTAGCAACCATATGTAGTGAGAATAGGGATGACTTCCTTTACTCAAATAACTAATTTTCATGACTGCTAGTGACATTTTGTAATAAGGAACAGACAAAACGTCAACTGAATCTCCATTTTTACCATACTGGGAAAGACCTCACATTTGTTCTTTGAACAAATGACCTTTCATATTATTATTACTTTTCTTCCGATCTAAAATTCAATTTAGTGCTGCCAAAAAGTTTCTTATCCGATCGAGCTGAAAATTTGGCGGTGTGATGGATACCCCGTGGGCTTTCTCCCATTCACCCTGTTAGCACGCCCCGTCAAAAATGAGGGCGTGGCAGGGACCCCCCATGAAAACGTTGTTATCACATCTCCTCCTAAGGCACACAAAATGGTACAATAAAATGGACGCCGATTGCATCTGGGATCGATGTCCTCGAATTGTCGATAGGTAGAAAATCGCTGGGCGCAACCAATAAAAAGTTACCAGTCGTGCAAGTCCAACACCACTTTTTATGTAAAAATCGTAATTTCCCGAAAAACGATGCATCCCAGCTGTTTGAAACCCTCGCCATTCGCTTTAGAATGTCGGTTTCAGTCTAAAAATGTCTCCCCGTAAGGTGTACGAGTCAATAAATCCTTAAAATCCCACATTGAAACACGTGACCACCCCTCCCCCCAGCCACGTAAATTTCGTCTGTCGTGATGTCCGTTTCAGCCATCGTCAGTGAATGACCGTGTAAATCGTGTGTCAACAAGTTGTTCTAACTGTCCGAACTGCATTTTACCTGAAACAATAACAAATTGAAACAATTTCCGACGTCACTTTTTTGTGTATTCCATCGTCTGCTACGTGCCTCGTGTAATTATTTTACAGTGTAAAATTCCACTAAAATAAAATAAAAAAGTCTTTTATTAATTGTCGGCATGGTCCGTTGATATTAATCCGTGTCGTCCTGAAATAAACAATCACTGAGATTACAGATCGTGCATCATGTCATATATATGTCCTTTCAGACCATCGTAACTCCCTAGAATGATAAAATAAAACTATCTCCGTGATATTATATAACAATGTCACGTGACTCCAGCCAGTTCTGTTCTTTGCCTTTTACCATAAATCTCTTTCTCTTCCCCTACAAGTCAAGAAAAGTCATTAAAATACCAAACATATAGTTAAAAACAGAAAAGTAAACAAACAAACAAATAAACAAAAAAACTGGTTCCCGGTTTTTATATAACCATAGTTGCATATAAAACTATGAACCCAAAAAGGGCCCAACTCTCCACCCAGGGACAGCATGTCAAAAACAATAAATCATGCTGGCCCTGGGGTGGAGGGGCCGGGCCCTTTTTTTTTCTTCAATTTTGTAATTAGAACGTTCTAGAAACAATGGAATAGAAACCCCCGGAAGGGGGGGGTATACGGGTATATTACGATGTAAAATGATAGATTTTCACCCTCTGGGGCCTCTTGTTTAGCGTTTAACGCCAGTTTTTCCTATAGAAACGATAACGAGGGAAAGACCTTCCTGTGCATTTGTTCTACTGAACAAATGTCCTTTTAATATTATTATTACTTTTCTTCCGATCTAAAATTCAATTTAGTGCTGCCGAAAAGTTTCTTATCCGATCGAGCTGAAAATTTGGCGGTGTGATGGATACCCCGTGGGCTTTCTCCCATTCACCCTGTTAGCACGCCCCGTCAAAAATGAGGGCGTGGCAGGGACCCCCCATGAAAACGTTGTTATCACATCTCCTCCTAAGGCACACAAAATGGTACAATAAAATGGACGCCGATTGCATCTGGGATCGATGTCCTCGAATTGTCGATAGGTAGAAAATCGCTGGGCGCAACCAGTAAAAAGTTACCAGTCGTGCAAGTCCATCACCACTTTTTATGTAAAAATCGTAATTTCCCGAAAAACGATGCATCCCAGCTGTTTGAAACCCTCGCCATTCGCTTTAGAATGTCGATTTCAGTCTAAAAATGTCTTTCCGTAACGTGTACGAGTCAATAAATCCTTAAAATCCCACATTGAAACACGTGACCACCCCTCCCCCCAGCCACGTAAATTTCGTCTGTCGTGATGTCCGTTTCAGCCATCGCCAGTGAATGACAGTGTAAATCGTGTGTCAACAAGTTGTTCTAACTGTCCGAACTGCATTTTACCTGAAACAATAACAAATTGAAACAATTTCCGACGTCACTTTTTTGTGTATTCCATCGTCTGCTACGTGCCTCGTGTAATTATTTTACAGTGTGAAATTTCTCTGAAATAAATTTAAAAAGTCTTTTATTAATTGTCGGCTTGCTCCGTTGATAAAAATCCGTGCCGTGTCGTCCTGAAATAAACAATCACTGAGATTAAAGATCGCGCATCATGTCATATATAGGTCCGTTCAGACCATCGTAACTCCCTATTGTGATAAAATAAAACTATCTCCGTGATATTATATAACAATATCACGTGACTCCATCTAGTTCATTTCTTTGCCTTTTACTATAAATCTGTTTTTCTTCACCTACAAGTCAAGAAAAGTCATTAAAATACGAAACATATAGTTAAAAACAGAAAAGTAAACAAACAAACAAATAAACAAAAAAACTGGTTCCCGGTTTTTATATTATCATAGTTGCATATAAAACTATGAACCCAAAAAGGGCCCAACTCTCCACCCAGGGACAGCATGTCAAAAACAATAAATCATGCTGGCCCTGGGGTGGAGGGGCCGGGCCCTTTTTTTTTCTTCAATTTTGTAATTAGAACGTTCTAGAAACAATGGAATAGAAACCCCGAAAGGGGGGGTAATACGGGTATATTACGGATGTAAAATGATAGATTTTCACCCTCTGGGGCCTCTTGTTTAACGTTTAACGCCAGTTTTTCCTATAAAAACGATAACGAGGGAAAGACCTTCCTGTGCATTTGTTCTACTGAACAAATGTCCTTTTAATATTATTATTACTTTTCTTCCGATCTAAAATTCAATTTAGTGCTGCCGAAAAGTTTCTTATCCGATCGAGCTGAAAATTTGGCGGTGTGATGGATACCCCGTGGGCTTTCTCCCATTCACCCTGTTAGCACGCCCCGTCAAAAATGAGGGCGTGGCAGGGACCCCCATGAAAACGTTGTTATCACATCTCCTCCTAAGGCACACAAAATGGTACAATAAAATGGACGCCGATTGCATCTGGGATCGATGTCCTCGAATTGTCGATAGGTAGAAAATCGCTGGGCGCAACCAGTAAAAAGTTACCAGTCGTGCAAGTCCAACACCACTTTTTATGTAAAAATCGTAATTTCCCGAAAAACGATGCATCCCAGCTGTTTGAAACCCTCGCCATTCGCTTTAGAATGTCGATTTCAGTCTAAAAATGTCTTTCCGTAACGTGTACGAGTCAATAAATCCTTAAAATCCCACATTGAAACACGTGACCACCCCTCCCCCCAGCCACGTAAATTTCGTCTGTCGTGATGTCCGTTTCAGCCATCGCCAGTGAATGACAGTGTAAATCGTGTGTCAACAAGTTGTTCTAACTGTCCGAACTGCATTTTACCTGAAACAATAACAAATTGAAACAATTTCCGACGTCACTTTTTTGTGTATTCCATCGTCTGCTACGTGCCTCGTGTAATTATTTTACAGTGTGAAATTTCTCTGAAATAAATTTAAAAAGTCTTTTATTAATTGTCGGCTTGCTCCGTTGATAAAAATCCGTGCCGTGTCGTCCTGAAATAAACAATCACTGAGATTAAAGATCGCGCATCATATCATATATAGGTCCGTTCAGACCATCGTAACTCCCTATTGTGATAAAATAAAACTATCTCCGTGATATTATATAACAATGTCACGTGACTCCATCTAGTTCATTTCTTTGCCTTTTACTATAAATCTGTTTTTCTTCACCTACAAGTCAAGAAAAGTCATTAAAATACGAAACATATAGTTAAAAACAGAAAAGTAAACAAACAAACAAATAAACAAAAAAACTGGTTCCCGGTTTTTATATTATCATAGTTGCATATAAAACTATGAACCCAAAAAGGGCCCAACTCTCCACCCAGGGACAGCATGTCAAAAACAATAAATCATGCTGGCCCTGGGGTGGAGGGGCCGGGCCCTTTTTTTTTCTTCAATTTTGTAATTAGAACGTTCTAGAAACAATGGAACAGAAACCCCGAAAGGGGGGGGGGTAATACGGGTATATTACGGATGTAAAATGATAGATTTTCACCCTCTGGGGCCTCTTGTTTAACGTTTAACGCCAGTTTTTCCTATAAAAACGATAACGAGGGAAAGACCTTCCTGTGCATTTGTTCTACTGAACAAATGTCCTTTTAATTAAGGCTTTCCACTTTCCAGTGGAAAGACTTACTGTTATTAGTCTGTTTCTTATTATTATTATTCTTATTTTTTTTCCGCCAACTGTTTTTTCCCATTATAAATTTTGTTTCGCGACATGTCGTAAAGACATTTTGTACTGTGAATGCATGAGACATTACGCTTTCGCAGTTAACCCTGTCACACCGAACACTTTTACTTTACGGAGTTATCTCCCCTGTCACAAAAAAGCTTGTGTACAGATAAACTTTGAAACCGTAAAAGATTTTGCAATGAAAGTTTTTGCAAAATGGTCAGCTATTGATCGCGACAATTTGTTACATATCGCGCAAAGTATTTTGACGACTCCTTGCAGGAGTTATTTCCCCTTATTTATTGGAAGTACATTTTGTACCAATGTAACTCATGAACCAGAGGTGATAGAGACTAGATATTTCACAGTTGGTCATCATTGACCTTGACCTTGAAAAAAATCACAAGGTCAAAGGTCAAGGTCACATTCTAAATTTTGACCTCGTGTTGTGTACAGATCTCCTCCTTAACCATAACAGATACGAAAATAAAGGTCTCTTGACAAAAGCTAGATCTTATTAAGATCTTGAATCGTCACTTTTTTAAATTGAGCTTTTGAAAGAGTTATCTCCCCTGGAACAAAACAATATTATGTCAATTGCGATATCTCAGTAACTATAACAGATATTTACTTGTAACTTGACCATTGGTCATCATTGACCTTGACCTTGAAAATGGACACAAGGTCAAAGGTCAAGGTCACGTTCTAAATTTTTACATTATCTTGACATCGCTATATCTTTGAAACGGTAAAAGATAGGCAATAACTTATAATGGGTAAAATGTTGGTCTAATAAAGGCGCAACTTTGTCACATTTGAAGGGAAAGGATTTGACTTCATTTTATAGGAGTTATCTTCCATTAAGACAACTGATTATTAGTTTTTCGTATATAACTTATTAATTATTTATAGTAGAGGCATTTTTTAAATAATTGCGAGTAAATTAAGACATGTCGCGACATGTTTTATCAACAGTTTATAGAAGTTGTCTCTCTTAGAATGCCAATCTCTAGCAAATAATACAGAACAATAAACAAATACTTATCATAAATTTACTTTAAAACCATAAAAAGAGAGATAACTCAAATTTATTTGTTAAACTATTTCTGACTTTAACAAAATTAAAAGTTACTTCCCTTGTTTTTCAGTTAAATGAACAAATTTACAAATGCACCTGCGAGACTTTTCTATATTTGTATTACAAATAACAAATTTACTATAAAAACACATCTAAAACAATATGTTTGATGAAATTTGGTGGTCAATTATGTTTTTAAATTAAACAATGAAAATAATATTGAGTATTTTACCTTTAGTGCTATATTAACTTGAATTGAATATATAAATGGAGATATATGTTTTCCTAGCAATGCGTTCCACAACATGCAGAGAATATTAAACTTTTAGTATTCAGATGTTAATGCAGAGGTAAATAATACAAAACAATAATAAAAACTATTTAATGCAAAGTCATAACCTGTCAACTTGTAATGTTTTAATTTCCTCCCGGTAAAAATAAAAGCTTTTTGACCAATCGCACATCATGCACCTTCTAAATCTTTGAAACGGGTAAAAGATAGGCAATAACTTATAATGGGTAAAATGTTGGCCTAATAAAGGCGCAACTTTGTCACATTTGAAGGGAAAGGATTTGACTTCGTTTTATAGGAGTTATCTCCCATTAGAAACATTGATTATTAGTTTTCCATTCATAACTCATTAACTATTGACAGCAGAGGCATGGGGTCTTCACCAAAGACCCTTATGACCTCGACCTTCAAAATGGACACAAGGTCAAAGATCAAGGTAACGTTCTAAACTTTCACATTGTCTTGTTATTGCTATATCTTTGAAACAGTAAAAGATAGGCAATAACTTATAATGGGTAAAATATTGGCCTAATAAAGGCGCAACTTTGTTACATTTGAAGGGAAAGGATTTGACTTCATTTTATAGGAGTTATCTCCCATTCGAAACATTGATTA
The DNA here is from genome assembly GCA_944474755.1 of Limnoperna fortunei. Classification (NCBI taxonomy): domain Eukaryota; kingdom Metazoa; phylum Mollusca; class Bivalvia; order Mytilida; family Modiolidae; genus Limnoperna; species Limnoperna fortunei. The sequence continues at coordinate 98,398,403 of OX104116.1, forward strand.
TTAATTTTTCATTCATAACTCATTAACTATTGATAGTAGAGGTATGGGGTCTTCACCAAAAACCCTTATGACCTTGACATTGCAGACACATACAAGGTCAAAGGTCAAGGTCATCTGATTTTTGGAATTTATTATAAGTAGCCATATCTCATTAACTACAAGAGATATTGACATAAGATCTTCACTGTTGATTATTTTTGACCTTCATCATGGTCAAGGTCACCTTGTTAAGGGTCAAGGTCAATACATTTTTTTTTAAATTTTTCATTTTCCGTGTATATGAAGTGGTTTATCCTAATAAATGCTTAGTTATTGATGTACAATATATGCAGAGATCAAAAGGTCAGTGGTCAATGTCATTAAAGTCTCTGAACGTCATATTTTATGACCTTTTTTATTTCAAAACTTATTTGAATGTTTTTTCTTTCATTTGTTCATAGTGTGAAATAGATTCCATTTACATATAAAGAAGGTCAGGTCAAGGTCATTATGCTCTACAATTTGACCTTTCCTATTTTAAATAATATATAAACAGTTTTGCTTTCAAATTTGTTAATTTTTAAAGACAAATTACAAATAATGTTTAGAAGCAGAATTCAATGTCATTAAATACAGATAGGTTCTTTCTGGCTGCGTAGAGTGGAAAGCCTATTAATCGTTCGGTAGAACGATTGAACCTATATTTATTATTATTATTATTATTATTATTTTCTCTTTTCTTCCGCCAACTTATTTCGGTGTCTGGTTTTTTCACTTCGCGACATGTCGCTTTGATATTTTATATCTGATATCGGTTACCCATTGCGCTTTCGCAGTTCAGCCTGACTGACCGCACCCTTTTCCTTCTAGGAGTTATCTCCCCTTTTACTAAAAATCTTGTTCATGCTACTCCTCCTAAACCAAAAAAGATAGCAATACCAAACCTTTACCAAAATGTGTCCTATATCCTTGCGCAACTTTGGGACAGATTGATTGAAGGGTTCTGACGACATGTTATAGGAGTTATCTCCCTTTAAATAAAAGTAGTAAGTGATATTCAAACAAATCTCAGCAACTAAAAGAGATAGAGGCCTGGGGTCTTCACTTTAGACCATCATGACCTTTGACCTTGAAAATGGACACAAGGTCAAAGGTCAAGGTCACGTTTTAAATTTTGACATTTGCTTGTGTCCGCTACTCCTTTGAAACGGTTAAAGATAGATAAACACTTATTGAGAGTAAAATGTTCGCCTTATTAAGATGCAACTTTGCGTCATTTGGCGGGAGGAAGTAATTTGACTTCATTTTATAGGAGTTATCTCCCATTCTATTTGTAATTTAATGGTTTTTTACATGTTACTCATTCACTGTTAATGATAAAGGGAAACTAAAGAGTGCAAAGTGTTGGTCTCTTAAAGGAGCAACTTTGTTACATTTACAGGGAAGGATTTGACTTCATTTTATAGGAGTTATCTCCCATTAAATATGTAACTTATTGGTTTTTTACATGTTACTCATTCACTGTTAATGATAAAGGGAAACTAAAGAGTGTAAAATGTTGACCTCTTAAAGGAGCAACTTTGTTACATTTACAGGTAAAGGATTTGACTTCATTTTATAGGAGTTATCTCCCATTACATATGTAACTTATTGATTTTTTACATCTCACTCATTAACTATTAACGATAAAGGGAAACTAAAGAGTGCAAAATGTTGGTCTCTTAAAGGAGCAACTTTGTTACATTTACAGGTAAAGGATTTGACTTTATTTTATAGGAGTTATCTCCCATCATATATGTAATTTATTGGTTTTTTACATGTTACTCATTCACTGTTAATGATAAAGGGAAACTAAAGAGTGCAAAATGTTTATTTCTTAAAGGAGCAACTTTATTACATTTACAGGGAAAGGATTTGACTTCATTTGATAGGAGTTATCTCCCATTATATATGTAACTTATTGGTTTTTTACATGTTAGTCATTAACTGTTAATGATAAAGGGAAACTAAAGAGTGCAAAATGTTGGTCTCTTAAAGGAGCAACTTTGCTACATTTACAGATAAAGGATTTGACTTCATTTTATAGGAGTTATCTCCCATTATATATGTAACTTATTGGTTTTTTACAGGTTACTCTTTAACTGTTAATGATAAAGGGAAACTAAAGAGTGCAAAATGTTGGTCACTTAAAGGAGCAACTTTGTTACATTTACAGATAAAGGATTTGACTTTATTTTATAGGAGTTATCTCCCATTATATATGTAACTTATTGGTTTTTTACAGGTAACTCATTAACTATTAATGATAAAGGGAAACTAAAGAGTGCAAAATGTTGGTCTCTTAAAGGAGCAACTTTGTTACATTTACAGGGAAAGGATTTGACTTCATTTTATAGGAGTTATCTCCCATTATATATGTTACTGATTGGTTTTTCACATGGTTCTCATTAACTATTAATGATAGAGGGAAACATAAGAGTGCAAAATGTTGATCACTTAAAGGAGCAACTATGTTACATTTACAGGGAAAGAATTTGACTTCATTTTATAGGAGTTATCTCCCATTATATATGCAACTTATTGATTTTTTACATGTTACTCATTAACTAGTAATGATAGAGGCATGGGGTCTTCACCATAGATACTCATGCCCTTTGGCCTTGAAAACTTGTATGGGTCAAGGTCACGTACTAGTTTTTGACCTTTGCTTTTTTTAAAGATATTGAAATTATTTTCGTCCTAAAATGTTCTATTAATAATTTCGAGTAAATTAAGACATGGCGTGAAAAGTTGTATAATACTTTTATAAGAGTTATCTCTCTTAGAATGCCAATCTGTGGCAAATAATACAAAATTATTTTTTTAATATTTATAGCAAAGTTATAACATTTGGCAAAAAGATGATTATTTTAAATGTCATCATGTAATACAAATTAAAATTAATGTGGAAAGACCCTCAAATGTTCAACCGAACAGTTGATCTTTAATTATTATTATTATTATTCTTTTCTCTTTTCTTCCGCCAACTTATTTCGGTGTCTGGTTTTTTTACTCCGCGACATGTCGCTTTGATATTTTATATCTGATATCGGTTACCCATTGCGCTTTCGCAGTTCAGCCTGACTGACCGCACCCTTTTCCTTTTAGGAGTTATCTCCCCTTTTACTAAAAATCTTGTTCATGCTACTCCTCCTAAACCAAAAAAGATAGCAATACCAAACCTTTACCAAAATGTGTCCTATATCCTTGCGCAACTTTGGGACAGATTGATTGAAGGGTTCTGACGACATCTTATAGGAGTTATCTCCCTTTAAATAAAAGTAGTAAGTGATATTCAAACAAATCTCAACAACTAAAAGAGATAGAGGCCTGGGGTCTTCACCATAGATCATCTTGACCTTTGACCTTGAAAATGGACACAAGGTCAAAGGTCAAGGTCACGTTATAAATTTTGACATTTGCTTGTTTGCGCTACTTCTCTCCAACGGTAAAAGATAGATAAACACTTATTGAGAATAAAATGTTCGTCTTATTACGACGCAACTTTGTCACATTTGGAGGGAAGTAATTTGACTTCATTTTATAGGAGTTATCTCCCATTATATATGTAACTGATTGGTTTTTCACATGGTACTCATTAACTATTAATGATAGAGGGAAAGTAAAGAGTACAAAATGTTGATCTTTTAAAGGAGCAATTTTGTTACATTAACAGATAAAGGATTTGACTTCATTTTATAGGAGTTATCTCCCATTATATATGTAACTTATTGGTTTTTTACATGTTACTCATTAACTATTAAAGATAAAGGGAAACGAAAGAGTACAAAATGTTGGCCTCTTAAAGGAGCAACTTTGTTACATTTATACGGAAAGGATTTGACTTCATTTTATAGGAGTTATCTCCCATTATATATGTAACTTATTGGTTTTTCACATGTTACTCATTTACTATTTATGAAAAAGGGAAACTAAAGAGTGCAAAATGTTGGTCTCTTAAAGGAGCAACTTTGTTACATTTGCAGGGAAAAGATTTGACTTCATTTTATAGGAGTTATCTCCCATTACATATATAACTTATCGGTTTTTTACATGTTACTCATTAACTAGTAATGATAGAGGCATGGGGTCTTCACCATAGACCCTCATGCCCTTTGACCTTGAAAACTTGTATGGGTCAAGGTCACGTACTAGTTTTTGACCTTTGCTCTTTTAAAGATATTGAAATTATTTTCGTGGTAAAATGTTCTAATAATAATTTCGAGTAAATTAAGACATGTCGTGAAAAGTTGTTTCAAACTTTTATAAGAGTTATCTCTCTTAGAATGCCAATCTGTAGCAGATAATACAAAATAATTTCTTTTTTTGATATTTATAGCAAAGTTATAACATTTTGCAAAAAGATGATTATTTTAAACGTCATCATGTAATACAAAATAAAAATTAATGTGGAAAGACCCTCAAATGTTCAACCGAACAGTTGATCTTTAATTAGGTCTTTCCACCTTTCTGTGGAAAGACCTATAGTTATTGTTCTGATTATTATCATTATTATTATTATTATTATTATTATTATTATTATTCTTTTCTCTTTTCTTCCGCCAACTTATTTCGGTGTCTGGTTTTTTTACTCCGCGACATGTCGCTTTGATATTTTATATCTGATATCGGTTACCCATTGCGCTTTCGCAGTTCAGCCTGACTGACCGCACCCTTTTCCTTTTAGGAGTTATCTCCCCTTTTACTAAAAAGCTTGTTCATGCTACTCCTCCTAAACCAAAAAAGATAGCAATACCAAACCTTTACCAAAATGTGTCCTATATCCTTGCGCAACTTTGGGACAGATTGATTGAAGGGTTCTGACGACATCTTATAGGAGTTATCTCCCTTTAAATAAAAGTAGTAAGTGATATTCAAACAAATCTCAACAACTAAAAGAGATAGAGGCCTGGGGTCTTCACCATAGATCATCTTGACCTTTGACCTTGAAAATGGACACAAGGTCAAAGGTCAAGGTCACGTTCTAAATTTTGACATTTGCTTGTTTGCGCTACTTCTTTGAAACTGTAAAAGATAGATAAACACTTATTGAGAATAAAATGTTCGTCCTATCACAACGCAACTTTGTCCCATTTGGAGGGAAGTAATTTGACTTCATTTTATAGGAGTTATCTCCCATTATATATGTAACTGATTGGTTTTTCACATGGTACTCATTAACTATTAATGATAGAGGGAAAGTAAAGAGTACAAAATGTTGATCTTTTAAAGGAGCAACTTTGTTACATTAACAGATAAAGGATTTGACTTCATTTTATAGGAGTTATCTCCCATTATATATGTAACTTATTGGTTTTTTACATGTTACTCATTAACTATTAAAGATAAAGGGAAACGAAAGAGTGCAAAATGTTGGCCTCTTAAAGGAGCAACTTTGTTACATTTATACGGAAAGGATTAGTAATTTGACTTCATTTTATAGGAGTTATCTCCTTTTATATATGTAACTGATTGGTTTTTCACATGGTACTTATCAACTATTAATGGTAAAGGGAAACAAAAGAGAGCAACTATGTTGCATTTACAGAGAAAGGATTTGAAGTCATCTTATAGGAGTTATCTCCCATTATATATGTAATTTATTGGTTTTTCACATGTAACTCATTAACTATTAATAATACATGGAAACGAAAAAGTGCAAAATGTTGATCTCTGAAAGGAGCAACTTTATCACATTTACAGGGAAAGGATTTGACTTCATTTTATAGGAGTTATCTCCCATTATGTATGTAAATTATTGGTTTTTTACATGTTACTCATTAACTATTAATGATAAAGGGAAAATAAAGAGTGCAAAATGTTGTCCTTTCAAGGAGCAACTTATTTACATTTGCAGTAAACGGATTTGACTTCATTTTACAGCAGTTATCTCCTATTATATATGTAACTGATTGGTTTTTCACATCGTATATATTAACTATCAATGATAGATGGAAACTAAAGAGTGCAAAATGGTGATCTTTTAAAGGAGCAACTTTGTTACATTTACAGGGAAAGGACTTGACTTCATTTTATAGGAGTTATCTCCCCTTATAAGATATGTTACTGATTGGTTTTTCACATGGTACTCATTAACTATTAATGATAGAGGGAAACTAAATAGTGCAAAATATTGATCTCTTAAAGGAGCAACTTTGTTACATTTACAGTGTTAGGATTTGACTTCATTTTATATGAGTTATCTCCCATTATATATGTAATTTATTAGTTTTTCACATTTAACTCATTAACTATTAATAATACAGGGAAACGAAAGACTGCAAAATGTTGATATCTCAAAGGAGCAACTTTGTCACATTTACAGGATAAGGTTTTGAAGTCATCTTATAGGAGTTATCTCCCATATATATGTAACTTATTGGTTTTTCACATGTAACTCATTAACTATTAATGATAGAAGGAAACTAAAGAGTGCAAAATGTTGATCTCTTATAGGAGCAACTTTGTTACATTTACAGGGAAATGATTTGACTTTGTTTTATAGGAGTTATCTCCCATTATATATGTAACTTAGTCACATGTTACTCATTAACTAGTAATGATAGAGGCATGGGGTCTTTACCATAAACCCTCATGCCCTTTGACCTTGAAAACTTGTATGGGTTAAGGTCACGTACTTGGTTTTGACCTTTGCTCTTTTTAAAGATATTGAAATTATTTTCGTGCTAAAATGTTCTAATAATAATTTCGAGTAAATTAAGACATGGCGTGAAAAGTTGTATCAAACTTTTATAAGAGTTATCTCTCTTAGAATGCCAATCTGTAGCAAATAATACGAAATAATTTCTATTTTAAATATTTATCGCAAAGTTATAACATTTTGCAAAAAGATGATTATTTTAAATGTCATCATGTAATACAAAATTAAAATTAATGTGGAAAGAACCTCCAATGTTCAACCGAACAGTTGATCTTTAGTTATTATTATTATTATTCTCCCACTTCTTGCGCAAAATTATGTGTGGTTTTCTTCATTTCGCGACATCACTGGATTGACCTTAAATTTATGAGGTTGATACTACAGGTTTGACCTCGCATGTATGTACTAGATAGTACAGGATTGGCCTCACATTTATGTACTAAACACTAAAGGATTGAAAGCGCAGGAATGTGCTTCCTACTACAGGTTTGACCTCGCATGTATGTAATAGATACGACAGGATTGAACTCATATGCATGTTCTAGGTACTTTTGGATTGACCTAAAGTCTATGTACTAGATACTAAATGATTGTCATCACATGTATGTAGTAGATGCTAACGGATTGTCTACATATACATGCACAATATGCCTCTTTATTGATCTCACATTTATGTACTACACACTACAGGATAAGAATCAAACGTATGTGCTAGATACTACAAGATTGACCTGACATGTATGTACAGATACTACATGATTCAAAGCACATCAATGTGCTTGATACTACGTGATTAACCTCGAATGTATGTAATAGATACTACAGAATTGACCTCACATGTATGTACTAGATAATAGAAGATTTTTAACAGATGTATGTGCTAGATACTACAGGATTGTCCTCACATGTATGTTGTAGATACTTAAGAATTTTATACACATGCATGCACCATGTAGCACTGGACTGACCTCAAATTTATGTTCTTGATACTACAGGATTAGCATCGCATGTATGTACTAGATACTTCAGGAATGACATCATATGTATGTACTATATACTACAGGATTGACCTCACGTTATGTTCTATACACTACAGGATTGAAAGCAAATGAATGAGCTTGATACTACAGGATTGACTAATGCTTGGGTATCTCAAATATCGTTTTTATTTTAATTAGAGGATCAATAATCCAGTGATAAATTTAGTTTGTTTCATCATTTTAACATGAGATTACATGTTCGACCTTCTTCGTTGCCGACGTTAATTTTTAGAAACAGATATATTTGAACAGACATTTATGACTACAACGAGACTATTTGCATATCATAAGCTACAAATGCTCTGTTATTTATTTAATGCTAGTTGGTTTCAAGCGAAGACAGCGAAAATTTATCGTGACCGCAAAATGCTGGTTGGCAGTAGGTTATCGCTTCAAACATCTGTATTCCACACATATTTTAAATTTATATAAACGGAATTCAGAACAAGAAACATTTTTGCAGTGTACTTTGCACCCAATACGCTTGCTTGAGTGATAAATTAGTTGCTAAACGTACACTTAAGAACAATCTGTCATAGTTTAGCGAAAAATATGTATTCTCTTGAAATAATCTACTTCCGTTTGTTATTCTGTTCTTGTTCGATTCTTGCGTTTTTGTAATATTGCAATCCCACCCACCTTTTGTTCGTGAATATTTAATGCGATGTATGCGTTGCATTAGTAGGAGGAGGTTTAGCCGTTTCATGATCTTTAATACTGTGTGTTGTAAAATAACATAAAACAATGCCTGTAAATGTAAGTAATTATAATGACTTTTTTGTAATGTTGTAATGCCACCCCCTATAACAAGATAATTTGCATATCATTTAACTACAAATTTGCTGTTTTTTTATTTAATACTTTTTTGTTTCATGCAGCAGGTTATCTCTTCAAACCATTTTATTTGTGTCTATGTTCTGTTTGTATTATGTTATTGAGGTCTCTAACCTAAAATTGACCTTTATCGTATCGCACTTGTTGACAACACAAATACATCTTTGATCTTTACAAGATAAGAATTGTCCCTCTATTTTAAAGCACACCTCCTTTTTATACAATGTTAAAGAGAAGAGTTCAAGTCTGTCTGATCCTGATAAATAGAGGATCACGTAAAAATGTAGTGTTTTTAAAAACCAGACAGTTGAATTTCATATGCACTCAGATATAACCTTTTGGAACAAAAGATTAACACGCCTTTCCTTTCATCCCTTTAAAACATGTTTAAATACTATATGTTTAGGCTCTTTGTTCTGTCAATTTCGTCCTAAGTTCATGTCGTATACTCAATCATAACAATGACTTCATTTTTTTATATTAGTACATATTTCATTTTTTGTCAATTTTGAATTTGAACACATCCAAAGGAGTTGGTAAACACGATTTTAAATATGGCCAAATCAGAACTATCGATATGTATGCGACACTGTTTCATCTTTTTTATCATCGGTTTTCATCGTTCTTGTATAAATGCTTTATATCATTCTTGTATATGTTTTTATCGCTCTTGAATTCCCATGTATATTGTTCTTATATACCCACCTGGTATAGTTCTCGTATTTACTCTTGATATTTTTTGGTGTACAAACTTACATCATTCTATTGCACCATTATAACATCGCACTTAATTTCCAGCCTGATATCGTTCCTGTATACTGATTGTATATCATTGGTCGTTTATGCTGATTTTGTATCGTTCTTGAATAACCGTTTATATGGTTCTTCTATACCCGCAATGCAGGCAGGATGTACTCGACTCCAATCTTAATTGACAAGGATTGCCAGATTTCCTACCGCAGGTCGGGGGTTCTCTCCGGGTACTCCGGCTTCCTCCCCCAATAAAAACTGGACGCCATGAAATAGCTGAAAAATTGCTGAAAGTGGCGTTAAAACACCATTCAAACAAACAAACAATATACCCGCAATCAGTCTTATATACTAATTTTGCATACCTCCTGTATACACGTTTGGCATCGCTTTAACTCACCGCTTGATATCGTTCTTGTAAAGCGGTTTAATATCTTTCTTGTATACCGGTTTTGCATTGCTTTTGAATTCTTTCTTCACATCGTTCTTCTGTACCCGTTTTATATCGTTTTTCTTTACCCGTTCTATACAATTCTTTCATACCTTTTTCACATTGAATTGGTATACCGGTGTGTATCGATCTTGAATTCCAGATTAATCTGCTACAGCATTACACTTTGCTATATAGAAACTTAACATCTCTCTATCGAGTTATTGTAACCCACCTGATATCGTTCTTGTGTTCCCGTTTTATTTCCTTCTGGTACGCCCACTTTAATTTTTATAAAGCCATTTAACATCTCTTTATCGATTAGTGTATACAAACTTTATATCGTTTTTGTATACCGATTTTATATCGTGTATACCCGTTTTATATTGAAAAACTTAGTTTACACCGTTCTTGTACACCTTCTTCATATCGTCCTTGTACACTCTCTTTACATAGTTCTTTGATACTGCTTTATATCGTTCTTGATTACCCGCTGAATATCGTTCTTCTATACCTATTTTTATCCTTTTTGTATACCCGTTTTATATTGTTCTTGTATACATGTTTGATATAGCTCTTGAATTCTCGCTTAATATCGTTCTTGTATGCCCGCTTACTATCGTTCTTGTATAACCACCTAATATCCTTGTATACCTGTTTTATGTGGTTACTGCATAGTGATTTTGTATCGATCGTGAATTCTCGCTTTATATCGCATAATATACACAGTTCATACCGTTATTGTACAACATATTCCGTTCGTCCTTCTACACTCTTTTTGCAACGCTCTTGACTTCCCGCTTGAAATCATTCTTGTATACCCGTTTCATTTCCCTATTGAATTATCTCTATTTATTGTTCTTTTAATACCTCTTAATATCGTTTCTGTATACCGTTTTGCATCGATCATAAATTCTCGCCTAATATCGTTCTTCTGTAAACGTTTTCTACGACCCTTGAAATTCAGCTTTGTTTCGTCCTGGCATATTTGTATGCCCGTTTTAAATTGTTCTTGTACACCCGATTTAAATCGTTCTTGTCTACAGGGCTTGCATTTTTTCTGAATTTTCTCTTCATATAGTACTTTGGTACAAGCTTTATATCGTTATTCTATGCCCGTTCTATACCGTTCTTGCATATCCGTTTGATATTGATTCTGCATACAGGTTTCGTGTCGATCTTGAATTTTTGTTTCATGTGCACCCGCATTACAATGTTTTATACAGCCGCTTAACATTTCTGCATTGCGTTAGTGTATACAGGCCTGATCTCGTTTTTGCATGTCCTTTTTATATTGCTTTTTTATGCACGTTTGACATTGTTCTTATCGTACTACAAACTTTTACATGTCGATTGGATATTTCTGGACCCAATTATTCCCTTTTCACTTCATTAGGAACACTAGTTCATTCCCACCTACAGTGGCAATATTTTTACAGTGTTTGAATTTAACTCAAAATTATTCTTGTCCTATGTCATTTTATATTTCGAGTTTACATGTTCATCCTTGGACATAACCCCCTTGAATAATTCACTGCACCATGTCACGTTTTTCTTGAGACATTTAGTCGGATCAGTTATATTGAGTTTTTATTTCCGTTACTACGGGTTCATGCGGACTGCTACGTACTGACATAAATTTAAATGTCGAGATAAGTTTGTTGCTCCCGTTGATTCACTGCATTAAGTATAGTATATACGTGTTGGAGCGTTACCATGAAGCATTAGTGCAATAAATTTTATAATTTCACAGTTAGTGGTTTAAAGAGACTCCCAAGTGATTAAAATATGGCTTTCAGATGTCTATTTGACCTTTTTGCCCTACTATAACACCTTATATGAAGCACTGCAATATGTACACTATGCGTTTGGTTCCTCTGTCTATTGGTATGTTTATAGAGTTCACAGCCGAATTTCAGGTGAATCTCAAGTCGTGAAACTTTGGTGTCCCTAAATAATTTAACACGGAAGTTGTCTAATGTTACCCCTTTATATATAAGTCTGTACAATATACACTGTCTACGTTTGTTTTGTAGGACTATTTGATTATCTTTAATATCCATAGCTATTTACTTACAAATCGTGCTATGTAAATTGAATGTGTAAACCTTAAGTTGTTATAATAAACATTTTGATATTCTCCTTCAAAAATGTTCACCAGTTTATTTGGACTTCTTTGATTCTATATTGACAAAATAAAATGAAACGTGTACTTTAATACATGTGCTTGAGCTATTTTTGTATCAAAAGAATGACCTGAATTTAGGTAAAAAAAGTGGCCCAGGAAAGGCTTTGTATGCCTGACCTTGTTTATCTTGTGTTACATTATAAAGAATTTACGATGTAACATTATATTATATTTATCGGGATCAGACAAACTTGAATCATTCCCGTTTGTAATGTATTCAATGGCAAATTTGCAATAAAAATAAACTGTAAATTTCACATCAGAGGATGACGCGATTTAAGATGAATGTTGGCATTTAAATTGAAGAACCGATAACATCATAAAAACAAAACACGGAGACAAACCCCAATATGTGACAAATATTAAGACTCGTTAAAGATCAACCACCAGTACTGTGCAAAATTTTGATTCAGACAGTATGCAAATAAATGTTATTAAAACAAAATAACTACAGTTATTTGTAATGTTTTAGTATCAAAAGTAAATTCAAATTCATGGTTTATTACCCCAATATATGCACATATTTATAAAAAAAATTTGTGGTCAACTTCGGCTCAAATTCATTTGTATCTTTAATCGTCCTTGATGTCTACCCTGTAGTATCTAGTACATTCATGTAACGCCAAGCATGTACTATCTAGTACATAAATGTGATGACGAAATTGTAACATCTAGTCAATACACATGAGGACAATCCGGTAGTATCTGGTACATACAAGTGTGAGAAATCTTGTAGTAACTGGTGCATACTTGCAAGGTCAATCCTGTAGTACCTAGTACATGTGTATGACGTCAATACTGAAGTATTATCATGTATATACAAGTACGATCAATCGTATAGTATATAGTACTTTTATTTGAGGTAAATCCTGTTTTATCTAGTATATACATGTGAGGACAACCCTATAATTTCTACCACATACATGTGCGGTCAAAACTAGTACATACATAAGTGCTCAATCCTCTAGTACCTGGTATATACAAGTGTGGGCATTCCTGTAGTAAATGGTACATACATGCAAGGTCAATCCTGTAGTATATAGTACATGCATGTGAAGTCAGTTCTGTAGTATCCAGTACATACATGTGAGGTCAATCGTGCAGTATCTTGCACATACTTGTGAGGTCAATTCTTTATGATCCAGTACATTCATCCGAGGTCAAGCATATAGTATCTAGAACACTCGTATCAGGTCAATCCAGTATCATTTAATACATGCATACGTGGACAATCATGTAGTATCTGGAACAAATATTTGAGGTCAGTCCGTTGTTTTGGTACATACATTTGAGGTCACTCCTGTAGTTTCTAGTACTTACATGTGAGGTCAATCCTTTAGTAGCTGGTACATACATGCGATGTCAATTCTTTATTATCTAATACTTACATGTGCGGACAATCCTGTAGTATCTAGTATATACATAAAAGGACAATCTGAGTAGTATATTTTACACTAAAGGGTTGTCTACACATACATGTACCGTATACCACTGTATTGACCTCGCATGTATGTACTAGATACTACAAAATACCCACACATGTCTGTTTTTCTAGATACTACAGAATTGATCTTATATGTATATACTAGATACTACAGTATTCGAAGGACATCAATGCGCGTGATACTACTGGATTATCCTCGCATGTGTGTATTAAATACCACAGGATTGACCTCACATATATGTTATAAATACTACAGGATTAAGCTCACATGTATGTACAACAAACTACGGGATTGATCTCACATGTATGTACTAGATATTATATGATTGACCTCACAGGTAAGTACCAGATACTACAGGATTGTCCACATAGTGTGTACTAGATACTACATGATTAACCTCACTTGCATGTACTACGTCCTACAACATTGTCCAGACATGAATGTACTATATACTACACGTTGAAAGCACTTCAATGTGCTTGACACTAAAGTATTAACCTCGCATGTATGTGCTATATATTACAGGATTAATCTCACATTTATGTATATGATACTATACAACTGAGCTCACATGGATGCACTAGATACAACATGATTGACCTCACATGTAAGTACCAGATATTACAGAATGTCCACAGATATATGTACTAGATACTACAGTATTGAAAACACACATATTACTTGATACTACAGCATTAACCTAGCGTGTATGTGCTAGATACTACAGGATTTCCCCAATTGTCTGTACGAGAAATTACAGGATTAACCTCACATGCATGTACTGGATAATACAGGATTGACCTAACATGTATATACTAGACTATACAGGATTGAAATCACACGTATGTGCTTGACATTACAGGACTGAGCTTACATGTATGTGCTAGGTATTACATGATTGACCTCACATGTAAATACAAGATACTACAGGAATGTCCATAGATGATTTGACTAGATACTACAGAAGTGACCTCACATGTATGTACTACACAATACATGATTGTCTACAGATAGATGTACTAATTACTACATGATTGAAAGCGCATTATTGTGCTTGATACCACAGGACCCACCTCGCATGTGTGTACTAAATACTACAGGCATTACCTCACATATATGTATTATATACTACTGGATTAACCTCACATGTACGTATTAGATACCATTGTATTGACCTCACATATAAGTACCAGATACTATTACTATAGGATTGTCCACACATCTATGTAGACAATGTAGACACTAAAGGAATGTCTACACATACATGCACCATATACCACTTTATTGGCCTCACATTTATATACTACAGGATTCAAGCACACGTATATGCTTGATACTACATGATTAACCTCGCATGTATGTAATAAATACCACAGGATTGACCTTACATGTATGTATAACATACTACAGGTATGACCTTACATGAATGAACTAGATATTACACGATTGACCTCATATACATGTAGTAGATACTACATGATTGACCTCACATGCATGTACTAGATACTACAATATTGAAAGCACACCAATGTGCTTGATACTACACGATTAACCTAACATGTATGTACTAGATATTACAGGATTGACCGCACATTTATGTATATGATTCAATAGGATTGAACTCACATGAATGCAATAGATGCTTCAGGATTGACCTCACTTGTATGTACTAGATAATACATTATTGAAAGCATACGAAATGCTTAAAACAACAAGATTGACCTCGCATGTATGTACTAGATACTACATGATTACCATCACTTGTTTGTACTAGAAATTACAGGATTTACCTCACATGCATATACTTAATACTATGATTTACCTCACATGTATAAACTTGATACTACAGGATTGAAAGCACAAGTAATGATTGAAACTACAGGATTAACATAGCATGTATGTACTAGATACTGCAGGATTTTCCTAACTTGTATGTACCAGAAATTGCAGGATTAACCTCGCATGCATGTACTGGATAATACAGGATTGACCTAACATGTATATACTAGACACTGCAGGAATGTTACACGAATGGTCTTGAACTAATGTTTTGTTTCGGTTGAGGAAGACTGAATGCAAAAAGGCCCAATATTAAATTTGTTGGGGGACAAAACGTCCTAAATATTTCGGAATGTGAAATATTAAAAATCTGCGCCATTCTCTTTTTTCCTCTGCAAAAAGCCTTTTATTAACTTAGCCTCATAAGAGTACCAAAAAGAGTAGAGGAGCACAATTAGCACCCACTGAGATACAAACAGTCCAAATATGACAAACACGTAAGCGATCAGAAACTAACATTTTACAGATTTGGTTTCCGGTATATTAATTTGATTTAGAATCATTGTAATGGCTAATTACCAGGTATTTATATTGTCTCATTCCGTTTGTCTTGACAATGCAGCATTTACTAAGAACTTTAATACTGGTTTTAAGCTGCATATGGGTGATAGAATGTCGCAAAATGAACGATGTTGCATTGGGTATTAAATCCATGTCTTAAGTGTTGAATGTTTAGTATCCTTATTTCTTTTATGTCACTCTGTGAGTAGTAGGTATCACTGTAGTTTATAAGCCTGGTTTTTTGTATTATTATTAATAAAGTAGTCAGAAGTTAAATACGAATATAATGAAATCGTAGTTGTTTTTTTGAATGAACAGTATTTGGATATTTATTATTACACCATTCAACAGAGATGATGTATAGTGACGATAACCATGACTATTTTTTTGACTGCGATTATGATTTAAAAGACCCATCACACTCACACTGCTGCAATCAAGACTGACAGAGTTACGTTTTCTAATGGTCATTAAACACATAGGATATTTGTATCGTAATATATTTAACTCACACCACGGCGTAGAAATACTTTTTAAAACGCCAGCTTTAAAAACATTCAGCATTGTTGCTTATCTCCTGAAGCGTCAGATTTAAAATAAACATTAATTTAAAATCAAACGCACAACTTACAATGTCAGTTTCTCAATAAATAAAACCAGCGTAGTTCTTTTCTGTTGTTTTTCTTAATTTGTTGGATGATTATTTATAGTTGGCATATTAATGTGTGAAGGTGTAAACGTAACTTGGTAGGGGAAATAAAGACGATAAATATCATTAAAACAATTAATAACAATTAAAATGTGTTGAATCAAATATAATATGCATAAGACTATAGTTGAAATGTGTGACTGGTGTTAAATAATAGACTTTATTCTATAAACACGAGCTTAAAATGAATGACGTCAGTAATTATCCACTGTCCTCGTATTTCGTACGTGTAGCATTGGTTTTGGCTCATCAAGGTATAAATTCAACGTCTGAAATGAGCCTCCAAAAAGTCTTTTTAATATTACATTTCGTGTGCTACTATCTGTATCGGTAAGAAATGTCTTCAAAATGTCATCTGTCGTAATAACAATTCATTTCAGTTGAGTAATACAAAAGTCTTCAAGTATGCATGAATTTTTTCAAATAAAGCTGTTTTCCACTTTTTTATTCTTTAGATTTAAAGGTCTTGCTTAATTGATTTTAAAGAACAATACTTTATGGCCGACTCGTCTTTACTTGATTGACAGTAGAATGTAGATGCTTGTTGTGGTTCTTCGAATTTACTTTGATTGTTTGAAGAGAATATAAGTTATATGTATTTATAGCTATATTTGGGATGCACTATATTACAGTTAAAATTCGTAGAATATTTTTGAATCATGACGTCATTGAAATAGTTAACAATAAATATTGATGCATGCAATAAACAGTTAACAATATGTGAAATCATAAAATGTTAGGTATGTATTAAAGTTTAGATAAAATATTATCTATTCTATTTGGTATGTGTAGGACCTATATTTATTTAAATATAAAAGAACAGGATGCTGATTGTCTTTGCTACAACGAGGTTCTTTGACATTTCACACATTTAATCATTTTGGCTGAAATCGCTATTGCACCAATTATGTTTGCATCACTCTTGATCCAGAATCGTTTTCTGTTACATACAGGTTCATAATGGTCCAATCAACATCCACCTTACTAAACCTGCACCGTTGTTCTTCGTCAAAGTCTTTATTTCAGTTTCTACACAGGGGTTTATGTCACAATAAAGAAAAATTATAATACAACAGCATGTTAATATAAGGCAATTACACTTTTTTTAAAGAAGGATAAAAAACTGAACACAAACACACTTTATAAAATGTCTTTTTGTGCACAATTTTTTGTTTGCTTTCGTCCCTTTTTTAATTGATTTTGAAGAACAACACTTTATGGCCGACACGTCAACACTAAATATTGATGCATGCAATAAACAGTTGACAATATGTGAAAACATTTTTGAGATCAACGTTTGTTCATGTCCAGTTCTGTAAGTAATGCACAAACATTTAATCATTTTGGCTGAAATCTCTATTCCAACAATTATGTTTGCATCACTCTTGATCCAGAGTCGTTTTCTGTTACATACAAGTTCATAATGGTCCAATCAACATCCACTTTACTAAACTATGCTCCGTTGTTTTTCGTCGAAGTCTTTATTTTAGTTTCTACACAGGGGTTTATTTCACAATAAAGAAAAATTATAATAAAACAGCATGTTAATATAGGCAATTAAACTTTGTTTTCTTTTTTCATTGAAGGATTAAAAAAAACTGAGCACCAACACACTTTATAAAATGTGTCCTTCATATTTTTGGGCACAATGTTTTGTTTACTTTCGTTCTTTTTCAGAAAAATTCCAATGTGCATGATTTTTTTTTAGTTTTCGAAGAAGAAATAGATCACCTCTAACGGAGGTTGGTGTTTTTCCGGGTACTCCGGCGTCCTCCCCAAATAAAATCTGAACGCCACGATATAGCTGCAACATTGCGTTAAACATCACTAAAAACACAACAAATATACTTACATGGTTGATAAGGGATGATATTTGCAGAACAAAACAAATGTTTCTGTCTCATTTTAGAGTAATAATGAAATAGATTAAATATCAACAGCCTTACATGTGTTTTAACATCATGAATATTACCAGACGTCGTGGTTGCATGTAAGTATGATATTAGACAAATATTGGTGATGGTATTAAGTGGCTAACAAACCAAATTTAAACCTATTTTGCAATAATACTTGTCATTGTATAAACAAGAGGGTACTTGTAAATAGTTTTAAACAAAAATACGCATTAAGAATTATATATAAGCGTCTGGCAGAAACCAACGACACTACAGAAAATTACATTTCTTAAAATCTGATTTAATTATTCCTAAACGCATCTCTGAAATATGACATACACCCATAGAGAGACAAAACCGATACACAATAAATAAAACAATGATGTATTTAGTATACAATTTATACCATACATACTATACATACATTAACTGTCAATGATTCGACCGAGTGGTTAAGGTACTTCGTCTTATGACTTGTTGTATTTACTTCTTTCTGTGAGTATTATATTTAAAACGCAATTGCCAGATCCTTGATGTGTTTATAATTGGGTGCAATATAATAATAGATTAACAACTCAAATGGTTATGTTGTAGGCGGAAAATACTATTTACGTTATGCGCGGTATTATCTGTATTACTGTTGTTTACAAATTGGATGGAACCATGTAACTTGCAGCGTTTTACCCACCCGACCAAAAATTTACTCAAGACAGTCGACGGAATTAAACGTTACGGATTTTCTTTAGCACAGATGTTTAAAAACATTACTAGTATATACAGCGTTATCAAAGATCCGTCAAACGCGTTTTGTGCATACAGCTCAGGATGTGAACAGTTTGATATGTTATACTTTTTAAAGTCATATATTGCAAACTTTGAGCAAAGAATGGCTATTCGAAAAACATGGGGTTCTGACAACACGCTTCGTTTCAAAACTCTGTTTGTTGTTGGATACTCAGAACATATACACACTATGAACCAAAATAAGGACTGACATTACCATACACAGTTCAAATTAGATTGATAGAAACTGATAGTTACTGTAAATGTACTGTTCACGATCTGTAAATCACTGTATACTATTCATACAGTTCTCGTCAGTCATTTACAATTTTTATCTTTTACTGATAGCTTCTGTCCTGAACTGAAACAGTTCATGACAGTTAAGTACAGTACTTTTGTAGGACTGAAAAGAACTGTTAGTCACTGCATCAGATCGTGTCAGTACTTTTAAATTTTTACCTGGATTTAGAATGACTGACATTCACTGTACCAGTCCTTGACAGTGATTATCAATATTTACCTGTATTTAGAATGACTGATAATCACTGTAGCAGTCCTTGTCAGCCATTATCAGTTCTTACCTTGATTTAGAATGACTGATGTTCACTGTAGCAGTCATTGTCAGTCATTATCAGTTCTTACCTTGATTTAGTACGACTGAAGTTCACTGAAGCAGTCCTTGACAGTCATCATCAGTTCTTACCTTGATTTAGAATAACTGATATTTGAGCATTTTTTTTTATTTTAGCCTTGCAAAATATGTTTTTTTAAAAGGTGATGCAAAATGCATCAAAGTGTGTCAGCTTTTCATATAAATATTAACACTAATATTGCATTAAAGAGGTTTTTTTAAAGTCACAACATTGTTTCAAGTCGATATGTTTGTTTGTTTGTTTGTTTGAATAGTGTGTAATGCCACTTTCGGCAATTTTTCAGCTATATCATTGCGTCCAGTTTTTTTTGGGAGGGGCAATCCCTGTCAATTAAGACTGGAGTCAAGAGTACATTCCCGCAGTGAGATTCGAATCGGCAATCTCAGTATTGACAGACCACGTGACCAATAGTAAAGGACCTACCTTAACCACTGGGCCACCGAGGCCCCTTCAAGTCAATATGAGTTCATCGGGAAAATAAAAAGAAGTTTGTTCAATGTTGGTGTGGTTATAAGCAAAGTAAATCTCTTTCATGAGCTTTTTTACTGACCTAGTCATTGGGAACATGTTCATATATGGGCAGTCTATATATGTATAGGCTAAATTGAAATAGATAATAAAATAGAACACTGAATAGTTTGTTTTTGTTTGTTTGAATGACAAAACCTCATGTCAATTAAGATTGGAGTCGAGCGCACCCAGTCCGCAGAATTAAACCCGCAACCTCAATATGGACAGACCACGTGATCAAAAGTAGACGCACCACCTTAACCATTCAGCCGCACAGGCCCCTGAACACTAAACAGATATAAATCCGCCTTTTGTTATAAATGTATATAGAAATTGTGGATAAAATATTTATAGCAGAAGATACAGATACAAAAAACATTAACAGCTACATAATAAGTTTATACTTATGTAATGTACGAGTTTAAGCCGATGGGATAAATACATGTGTATATACATGTTTTTCTAAAAAAGGGAGACATTTTTATTTGTTAATCTATGTTTATTGGTAATTAACCACAACTTGGTATATTTTTTTAGTATTTTAAATATGACCGTTTGCATCCTAATTGATTTTAAATTGTAACTTTTATCCAGAATATTAACTAGAATGTCCTATGTCATTTTATCAAATATATACGAAAGATATTTTTCTTTGTGAACATCGGATGTTTTTTAAATTTTCTTCTCCAACAAATGAAGTTTTACTATTAATCTCAAAGAATACATTTTCTTCAATCTAATATGATCCTACAACGTTACTCGGAATTAAAAGTAATTATCAAGATATAAATTTGTTATAAAACTTACATAACATCACTTCAAAGTAACACCTTATCATCGTTGTGTGGTTATTGCAATAAACAAATTAGCAATCAACTTCTCTAGTTTACGTTTGCATCCCAGGTAGCTACATGTACACGACACATTTTCAAACACCTGTCAGATACTTAAAATCGGAAAACAATTTTATACGTAATGAAAATCACTTTCTAGTGCATAAAGATACGAAGGTCTCCTACGTATTTAATTTTCTTTTTAATTTATCTTAAAATTTATAAAAATATATCATAGAAATACAAAACGCACCGAAGGTCTGTTTCAATGAAATAGCAAGAGGACAGTGAAGAAATTATACAAATACGTGCAAAACCTTTCTCTTTAATGTTAAAACAAGTTACTGGACCTAATCGCTATATTACGACTTAAATAGCCGAAAAGTTGTGGGTATGAGCTATCACTAGTTCTATAGTTTCTTCTTCCATTAAAAATTGGTCGAAAAAATGCTAATAGTGGCGTATAGCTTCAAACAAGAAAACGTTTGTTTTCAAATAATAAAATATCTTAACTCATGGTAAACTTTAGTGTAAATAACGTGTTACGTGTATTAACAACGCGTTAAATTTTTGTGACTTTTTTCTTATTCGAAGAATTACTGAAATCTTTACATGTTTTCAATTTTCGTCTCATTTGAATCCATGTATATTAATGTTACTTTTCAAGAGTGGGTGAGTAGCCGAAATGTTTTTCTAACTAAATTCTCCCTTATAAATGCGGAGGCATTGCTTTGTATTTGACTTTGCATTATGAAAAGAAATGGTGCACTCGATTCTAATTTAAGTTTGTACGGTACTTAACCAGGGTCGGCGATTCTCCCTTCGTTGTCTGTCAATACAATTGTTGGATATTTACAAAAACGGGGAGGATCGAACATTCTAATGTTACCAGAAACTTTCATAACTGCAAATCTATATTATTATTATTATAAAATTAGTGAATCTGAATCCTTGTCCAGGATGATTGCGCACAATTACCTGTTCCCTAACTGACAAAACGTGTCATTGTTTACAATCGGCATATCCCCGTGGCGATGTACACATTTATTTTCCTTCTGATGCATATAAACAAAAAGAAAACAAAGATGATTTTATTTAAGAAGCGTTTGCAGTGACTACAGTGTTACATTGTTTAAACGTTTGTATTGCACCCCCCCCCCCCGCTTTACACACACACACACACACAAGAGAAAAGCCGGTTTATTCGGTATATTCCCTAAGCGTTGCACACTTATTTACCAAACTGATGCATATAGACAACAAAAACAAAGATGATTTTGTTTAACAAAAACTATGAAGTGACTCTTCAATTTCAATCCTTTTTAGTGTAATAATATTTTTTTTTTTTTAAACCAACAAAACAAACAAAGCTTTCAATTTAGTAAGTTCTCGTTTGTGATTTAATTTGTAAAGTTAAGTAGAAAAGACAAAAACAGATAAACACAGGTGTTACATAACACTGCTGGAGATAAAATGCAATATACATGTAGATTTAAATAACATCCTGTCACAGCTGGAACTTGATTATCTGTGTTCACTTGCATCAACATGTCGGAAATATAATTGGTCATTAAATTTTTGAAATAAAACCACGATACTATAATGACCCACCCCACACCTTAAAAATTTTATAAGGATTAAACTACAACATTTGTTTAGTTTGTCTTATATATATTTGTAAATAAGGAGTATACAAAATATGCTTCCAGAAATTATAACTTTTGTAATTATTTAAAGAGACAAATCCCAACTAAAACCTTTTTATTTTAAAACAAAAGTCTTACACAAATCTAGAAAATTTACAAAGTACAATGTAATGTGGAATAAATATCTTTCGGTATCCAAAAGGCGCATGTCAAACAATAAAGTTGGTCCAGAGGATATGATGCTTGATTGATTGATTGATTGATTGATTGATTGGATATTTGCTTAACATCCAGCAAGTATAATTTCAGCTTTATTTAGGACGAGAACATGTTAACTAACAATTCCGAAAAAATGGACCGAAATAAACAATTATTTTCAAAGCCACCGGAAAAGTATGGGGTTAGGTACGGGGGCCGGAAAATTTGGGATTTTGTAGCAGCTACAAGGAGCCTACTCTTTTTGACATCTACAAAAATGTCTAGATCATGCAAGGAGCGTTGCACTCTCCAAACATGTATCTCACTGTGGTCCGTGGTCAGGGTTTCCGTATTATGACCTGACCACCCCTAACGAGAAGGCGTCCTTTGTCCACCTGGTGGATGCACTGGGCAGCTCTGTGGAATTTATTAAAAATATGTACAGGTGTAACGTTATGTAGCTGCTTATGCCGGTAATTTATCGCACCATGTTTATTACAAACATTGGTCAAAACATGTTCAATAAATTTGTGTCGCAGTATGTAAATTCAAATGTGAAATGAGAAGAAAGAAGAGTTAATATTAGGAAGAACAATGATTTAAAACGAAAATATTTTTGGCCCTAGGAAACAAACGGACTTGTGGGGTTCATTTTAAACATTTGTATCCATCTATTTTGTATCCATTAAAACTCTTATTTAATCATGTCTTCACTGTTGGTCTTTGTTTACAAATGACAATATATATATAATGGTATAAAAGAGAAAGTATGATATCTGTCAAGGACTGCTACAGTGAACATCACTCATACTAAATCAAGGTAAGAACTGATGATGACTGTCAAGGACTGTTTCAGTGAACATCAGGCGTACTAAATCAAGGTAAGAACTGATAATAACTGACAATGACTGCTACAGTGAACATCAGTCATTCTAAATCAAGGTAAGAACTGATAATGGCTGACAAGGACTGCTACAGTGATTATCAGTAATTCTAAATATAGGTAAATATTGATAATCACTGTCAAAGACTGGTACAGTGAATGTCAGTCATTCTAAATCCAGGTAAAAATTTAAAAGTACTGACACGATCTGATGCAGTGACTAACAGTTCTTTTCAGTCCTACAAAAGTACTGTATTTAACTGTCATGAACTGTTTCAGTTCAGGACAGAAGCTATCAGTAAAAAATAAAAATTGTAAATGACTGACGAGAACTGTATGAATAGTATACAGTGATTTACAGATCGTGAACAGTACATTTACAGTAACTATCAGTTTCTATCAATCTAATTTGAACTGTGTATGGTAATGTCAGTCCTTACTTTGGTTCATAGTGACAGATATTAATAGATACTGAATCTAAGACACATATGGATATAATCCAATTTGATATGATAGATAATTATCAAAACCTTGTTTATAAAACTATCTTTTCCACTTTCTTGACGATGATCGAATGGTTAATACATTACACCTGTACAAATTTGCTAAGACAAATCTAACTGCAACAGAGATGAAGATGATCGAACATCGGTTAGACTTGTCGCGTGTAAATAGGAATCTATCATCAAAACATTACATATCATATGACGAATACCCGTGCTACTTTTGGCCGCCATATTTAATTGGGGGGACGATTCTTACGAATACGAATGTTGTTAATATAATGGCTTTGAGCATACCCTATGTAAAAATCATTCCCATTGAGGATGTGTATATTGGAATCTTATCTAAACTGCTAGACATCGAAGTTATTCATAACAGTGATTTTTTACCATATTTTCAACCAGGATATAAAATGAGATATACAATGTCGTGTCCGAATTATAAATCATATCATACCATGATGGAAAAGTGGAAATATATACGTCAATTTAATCAAAATATAAAAAAAGAGTGACGAAAGTTACAAAAAGACTGTTCGGGAATACAATTTTAGTAACACTATATGCACCGTTAATGTATTGATTTAATCTTTTGCGTCACAAGTCTGTTAATTCCAAATTTCGCAATACTCCAAAAATAAATTCATTCGGGTTTTTTCTTATAACCTCGTTCATAAAAATCCGCCCCGATTGTTTCTTATACCTCTACTAACGTATTCACCTACAGTACTTGCACGCGTAAATGCAACACTTTGACTGATTGATAACTGATTGCTGACGGATTTTGGAACGCTGACGGATCGCTGACTGATTGATGATGAATACATCCGTCCAAAATCATGAATCCGTCATTACCTTGGTAACCGTCAGCGATCAGTGCGATCAGTCCAATCAGTGCGATCCAGAATCCGTCATTTAATTATAGGCATAAATCGGTCAGTTTATTGACAAATGCGTATTAATTAATAATTTAAAGAAAAAACGAATTCTGCATCTTTTGTATATTATATATGCATTTTATAATAACATTTATAATAAAATAAACGCTAGTATTTAAAAGAAAAGTTAATACAATGTCTCGTTCTAAAAAATAAAATAAAGAAAACTTTTAAAGACAAAACTATTTTCTCTATATTATATAAAGAGCAAACTTCTTTAAGGCAGGACATATATGCGGGTCGACCCCAGTAAACTTAAAAAAAAACTTCTAAGGCGCATAAGAAGCGACGAGGTAAATGTTTTCCTGTTTTAATTCATTATTGGTTCTCTTTTTTTAATTTCCGCGACTCTTGATTTCGGCCTATTTTATTTTCCGAAAACTGTTACATGTATATATTTTGTCGTATATTAAGCCGACCCAATTCCCCCAATCAGTAACAGATTTATTTCACATTCAGGAAAGGACTTGGCCTAGTTTTGACATCATTACTAGTTACTTGAATGTAAGCCTGCGTGTTTGTTTTTATTTAGTCTACAGCATTTTTTAAAACAATCATAAAACTGTTGTTTTAAACAATTTTTCAACTGTTGAACATTGTTTAGTAAACAAAAATTTGCATTGTAAAATATACAGCGGTTCTTTTCTCAAGTGTTATTTGACAGGCAATAAAAGAAGTTAAAAAATATACTTACAATTACGCTGGATTGTTTTATTTATTTCAAAGCGTCCATTTTTTATTGTTTTATTGGGGGTGGGATGGGAGGAAGCCGAAGTACAGGTTAAAACGGACAATCTTTGTCAACTAAGTTGGAGTCGGGCACACCCTATCTGCAGTCGTCCGAAAATCCTCAGCCTGTTGACAGGAATGTCATAACTAGTAGATGACTAATCAGCCACCGAGGCCCCAATAAGGAGGAGAATTGTCTGCTAATGTGAAGGATAAAAATGTGCTTCACATAGACACGTGTTATAGAACGAAATAGTAATTTTTTTAACAATACGTCATTTATTCTTTGGGTTTATAAAGATCGGTTTTAACATTGTCATTATAGTCATATTAATAAAACAGAACCGTTTCTAAACTTACCCTTGAAAAGAGTGTCATTCAATTGAACAATAACTTATTTCATTGATTGATTGATTAGATGTTTTTTTTTCTTTCAGCAAGAGTATTTCAGCTTTATTCATGACGAGAATAAGTTAAATATCAATCAATTATAGATTTGTTTGTTTGTTCGTTTAAATATTGTATAACGCAACTTTCAACAATTTTTCAGCTATATCATGGTGTCAAGTTTTTATTGGAGGAGGAAGCCGCAGTACCCGGACAAAATTCCCGACCTTCGGTCGGAAAACTGACTCCTTTTCAATTAAGTCGAGTGCACCCTGCCCGCAGTGAGACTCGAACCTGCAACCTCAGCGTTGACAGACCACGTGATCAATAGGAGACGATGTAACATAACCACTCGGCACTAAGGCCTCTTCAATCAATAAGAGAAAGATGCACAAAGGGCAAAAATTTTGAATCCCACTAGAAAAATATGGGGTAAGTGTAGGGGAGGAAAATTTACTTTTTAGCCTACTTCTTTCGAATTCTACAAAAGTGATCCTTATCGTGCAAGGAGCGTGACACTCTCTAAACTCATCACTATGTTCGCGTCAATTCTAGTGTGAACTGAACCACCCGCTCCCCTCCCCACAAAAAAAACACGATAGCACATCCAATGTCCGCCAGCTGAGGACGCGTTGGTCAGCTCTGTGAAACCTAGTAACTAATTTCAAACACTTCCAAATTTAAAGGAAACCATTTATACTTATATTTCGTTAATTATCAAATGACTATAACAGACATCTTAAAATAAGCAAATTGAGACGGCTAAAATGCGAAAGCAGAATTGCTTTTTATATTACGCTTACATTTTAGCATCTTTAACTTATAAGCTTCTATATACAAACGCGTTTCGTAGTTTATACTTAGACGTTTGTATATAATTTACTTACTGTGACTGTATGACAGGCGATTTGGTGCCACAGTATCACAACGGTGTGAGTTCGAATCCCGCTGAGGGTAAACTAAAATTTGACAGTGTTAAAAATCTAATTCTAACAGTGTTGGGCTTAATTTGTAGACGTATATATAAAAATTTGATATTAACCCTGTATTTTTGATGTTTCAGAAATCCGATGGATAGATATATTATATGGTTGTCACAATACTTAGACGTTTGTATATAATTTACTTACTGTGACTGTATGACAAGTAACTTTGTCATCCTATATAATATATACAGAAATGCTGAATTAGATTACTGTCAAATTAATACTTATTGGTTACGAAAATTCCATCGTCACACGCTAGTACACATGTACTATGTCTATGTCTACGTTTCACCACGGTTAATGAAGCTATATTTTTTATATAGCGGATTTGGCCGGTCTAGACCGCTGGACATAGTGCAGGCGATTTGGTGCCACAGTGTCACAACGGTTTGAGTTCGAATCCCGCTGAGGGTAAACTAAAATTTGACAGTGTTAAAAGTCTAATTCTAACAGTGTTGGGCCTAATTTGTAGACGTATATATAAAAATTTGATATTAACCCTGTATTTATGATGTTTCAGAAATCCGATGGATAGATATATTATATGGTTGTCACAATACTTAGACGTTTGTATATAATTTACTTACTGTGACTGTATGACAAGTAACTGTGTCATCCTATAGAATATATACAGAAATGCTGAATTAGATTACTGTCAAATTAATACTTATTGGTTACGAAAATTACATCGTCACACGCTAGTACACATGTACTATGTCTATGTCTACGTTTCACCCCGGTTAATGAAGCTATATTTTTTATATAGCGGATTTGGCCGGTCTAGACCGCTGGACATAGTGCAGGCGATTTGGTGCCACAGTGTCACAACGGTTTGAGTTCGAATCCCGCTGACGGTAAACTAAAATTTGACAGTGTTAAAAATCAAATTCTAACAGTGTTGGGCTTAATTTGTAGACATATATATATATATATATATATATATATATATATATATATATATATATATATACGTCTACAAATTAAGCCCAATATATATATATATATATATATATATATAGATATATATATATATATATAAATATATGTTTCGCTTTTGTCGTAAATCTTATTCAGTTTTATACACCGGAATTCTTAGGAGTTGTGGCACAGTAGTTTATTTTTTATTTGAAATTTAATTCAGTGTAAATTCATGTGACACAAAGAGATACTGAATAAAATATATAAATAGATACTTTCGCTTTTGTCGTAAATCTTATTCAGTATTATACCCTGAAATTCTTCGGAACTGTGGCACAGAAAGAAAGAAAACTGATCAAACCACGACAAATGAGCTGTTTAAGAGTTTATAATAAACAAACCTCGACCTCGGTGGTTAAGGTAGCAGTAATCTATTGTTTATCACCGAGTTGTCTGTTCGACCCTTACAGCGAGAGGGTCTGCTCGATTCATTCCTTAATTTGCAAAGAGCACCAGTTTTCCTGTCGATGGTGTGCTGTTTCGTTGGGTACTCCAGCTCTTCCCTATAAGGACTAGACGCCATATTATATAGAATAATATAATTTTGAAAATAATGTTAAACAAACTTAAAACATACAGTCATACAAATTATGCTAATGCGAAAGCGCGAAGTGAAAAATGTTACGATTCCGCCTTCACGTTTTTCGTATTTCTCGCTTTTTCCGCTTTAACAAATTTCTAAGACAAATAAGAGAGTTTTACGCCTTGGCACGCGAGGTCAAATATTTTTTGGATTGATTGTGTTTGTGTTTTTTTTCATTTCTTTTTTAATTATTTTTTTTCATAAAATGACACTATATGATGTTTATATTCCGTCACAGATGTAATTTGTGTGTGTGTGTTTTTTTAATTACTTTGTTTTAGATATTTTGTAAATAAAATGACACTATGTGATGCTAATATTTCGTCATAGATTCATTAGTTATAGATTTGGTGAATTTCCTTTTATACTATATATAACTTTAGACCAGTTTTAGCCTTATTATTAGGTAAAACGAGCCATAAATGAGGACATAACAGTTGACATTGTGTTCTAATATTTGCAAGTGAAACGAATTTTCACATTTCGAAATATTAATTTTATTAACCGGAAGTTGAATGGACGGATTGGAGCGATCAGTCAAAATCAATCCGTCTGATCAGTCAAATCGTTCCAAATCCGTCAATTGACGGATGGACGGATTGGGAACGACTTGACGGATTGGGAATGATTTGACTGATCTGACTGATTGATAACTGATTGCTGACGGATTTTGGAACGCCGACGGATCGCTGACGGATTGCTAAAAGTGTTGCGTTTTCAATCTCAAGTACTGTAGAAGCGTCAATAAGAAAATAAAATTGTATTGTAGGATCTCTTGATCAATGACTTCAAAGACAAGCCTCCTCACTGCTCTTAAAATTATTCCTCATTCACATATAGTTGTTTAGGTCACTTGAAGATCTGAACATGATGACAATGAAAACCCACGTAATAAAGTGTCAAAAGGATAGAAATACCGTCAACCCAAATCCATTTACTGCAATTGCAAACTTTTTAGTCGTTGATAGCTTAAATAAAGGTCTGCGCAAACCAAGAAGCCCAGGAGGTTGTTACAGTTTCCGACTATCAAAAGCCTGGAATTCATTTAAATATAAACAAAAACGCTACATACGTGTTTCTTCCAATCAGGAAGAATAAATGGCACTCGAACCGAAACCTGCGTCTAACTATAAGAGGATATTAAATATACCAAAATTCACCTCGCACAATGTGCCCAGTGTGCATGTCATCTAATCAATACGTATTACTGGCGTTTAAGCCGAAACAAATATTTAAAATCCAATGGAAAGAAGTCACATTTTTTGTATTACAAAATTCAAAAACGGTAACACCAAATCCAGCAAAGCCATCTAGACTTTTCGAATATATGTTGTGTGAAAATGTACCCTATTTAATGAAATATCTGTGGTTTTGTATTGTTGTGCGTTTTGCTTTTGCTTTCTTATTTTAACTAATTTGTTGGTTCTCTTAAAAATTGGAAGATTTTCTCATCAGATTTATATACTAATTATAACCCATAACATTAATAGCACAAAATTATCGTTTGCTAATAAATTGTTCATATAGCAATCCCGCATTTATTATTCTGACTTCATATTATAATTACTTTCGGCATTCAAGTGGGTGCACAACATTTCATCCCCAATTAGCTAGTTTGACTTGTGTTAGTCAAAGTTGTATTGAAGATGCTTTGGTCCATACCTTAAACTTAAACTGTTTTAATGTGGAATATATGTGCAAACAATATAATGACTGCAACACGTATACACATATACATGTAAATATACAACAGCAGCGTTAAAATAAACAGGAGAGGAAGGTTTTCGCAGCAGGGTTCCTATTTTATTTACATTTGTCGAGTGTAAATGCCTAAGAGGTACTTGCATATAGAGTAAACATTTCCCAACTAAAATGTTGTAAATTGTCTTTCACGGGAATTCACAGAGGATATAATTGAAGTTATATTTTAGAAAAGTATACACTTGGCAATAAGTTAGGGACCACCAGGATTTTATCGGAGGTGATTTTTTTAAAACCGATATTTTTATCGGTATATAACCATCCATTATTCATTTCACGTTTCGTTAACTATTTTAAAAAAGGTAATTATTTCACTAGTCAAAATGTATAGAAAAGACCAACAAGATGTCGCTTGTAAAAATATGCCATAAAACTGCAAATCATAACTCAAGAAATGTTTCAGTTTGAACCGCTGAACAAGCAGTTGGCAGGTTGATGGTAATTAAGATGTAAGAAGAAATCATTTTTAAACATTTATTCACAAAAACAAAAGAGTCAGTATCGCGTGTATCTATCACGCTTTCGGTGCAATTCTTGAATTCGTCTCCTCATGCTACGTTGAGGGAATTGCCGCCACTCCTGAATAAAAGTATCACGCAATTCATGAATGTTCTGACATGGAGGGTCACGTTCATTCACTTTCTGGCCGAGATAGTCCCAAGCATGCTGTATCGGATTTATATCCGGAGACATGGCAGGCAATGGTAATATCTCAATTGCCTCATTTGCAAGATAATCTTTTACGATGCATGCTCTATGAGGTCTTGCGTTATCGTTCATGCAAAACGAACTGTTTCCACCGGGATGCGCATCAAAATAGGGCGCAATAGGGGTCTAGAATCTGATCTCTGTATTTTGAAGCAGTTAGTGTGCCATCTAATAGAAACAAGATTAACTTACAGTCATATGAGAAGCAGCATCAAACTGTTACTCCGCCACCACCAAAAACTGAAGTTCCCAGAACACGTGCAGGATCAAAGCTGTGTGCGTTGACGCCATACCCGCATCCTATCATCAACTGGTTTCAGAAGAAAACGACTTTGCTCGGACAAATTAATCCTTTTCCAAGAGCGAATATTCCACCCGATATGGTCAAGCGCCTACTGCAGCCGGGCATCATCGTGTCTTTGTGTAAGTGCTGGTCGCTTTATTGGTCTCCTTGCTCGAAGTCTTCCGCAGTTTAGATTTCTGTTTAGAGTCCGTCTACTGATTCTAACATGGACATTGTATCGACTATGCAGCCTGTTTGCAGTGGTAAAATGATGTTGTCTAGCAACTCTCCGAAGTAGTCTATTTTCTCTATCTGTTGTCTTCTTCAGTCGATGGATCTTGGCGTTTCCCCAACAATACCAGTTTCACTATATCGTCTCAGTATCTTACTGATGACAGGATGGCTAATATTGAACCTATCTGAAACATGCCCCTGTCATTCCAGCACTTATCATACCAGCTGCTTGCCATCTCTCTGCATCTGCTTGTTTTTGACGTACCTAGTTTAAATGATTTCAAACAGGATAAATTTTACCTGTTACGCACGTGCACATGAAATGAAATAAAAAAGGCGCCAAACTTGGTTTTTCTAAAGCTGAGGGTAGTATTGTTTTAAATCTCTGTTGTTATTGTATCGTGAATCGAGCGATTACAAAATTTGAACAATATATACTTCAAACCTAGCTTTTGTTGATGACATATGTACCAGGAAACAGAAGCAAATATTTTTTTTTATTTATTTGAAACAAAAGCTGGTGGTCCCTAACTTTTGGCCACGTGTATGTTTAGTCGCCATCGTGACCTAGTTGACCATTTCGGAATATGTGAATCGTCAATGACCATTAATTATCAAATGATGGATGTAATAAATGTGCAAATAAAATTACAAAGTGTCGTTTTTTTAACACTTAAAACATTTTATTGCATATTTCTTGCTGTATAACAGTTTACACGGTTTACAGCTTCCTCTGTGTATCCCTGCGTACATTTGCTAAACAACTAGGGAAAATTGTTAAGTGTTTTTGTTTTCAAAATAATAATTTTACACAAACCGTGGTCTACATTTTTACAATTAAATTTTGTCTCCGGATAATGATCAAGTTCATTCCGATTTAAATTGTGTTTGCTTCACTGTTTAAGATTCTTCATCGACCGTGATGAAACCAAGTTATGTGTGTATTTATCACAAATGTTTTTGAACAGCTATAAGTAAGTTTTTACTAATTGTTTAGATTTTCAAATTATTTCATCATTATCCGTATTGATACTTTACAACAGAACATGACGTTCGCTTAAATGTAACTCAAGGATTAAAAAACCAAATACACACTACACATCACACGTACATGTCAAGATACAACCTGGTTAAAGTGGTTGCATCAAAAATAGATTTCCAAAATATGTTGTATTTTCTTGCAAAAACTGATGTTTTTTATACAATGATATATCTTGTCTTTTCATAAACTCCCATTTAAAAATTTTGAAAACATCCAAACTCTTTGACCTTTGATTTGATAGATAGTAAGTTTTGTGTATTACAAAAAATAAACAATGTAAGGAGATAATTAATAGAAAAAATATTCATTTTCCACAATTGTATAACCGAAAACAATATTTCTAAATGTTAGCAAATGTACCCCTACACCGAGTTGTTTGAGCAGTTCTTTAAATTTTTCTATAAATACATTTAAATTTGTACAACTAAGGAAAAAATGTTGATAATTGTCAACTTGGAGGCACTGATTACACTAAGGGTTGTCAGTAATGTGCCATTTATATAGCAATTCTCAACAGGGTAGAATGTATTGTAGCAAATTCCATCGTACCATTTTCAATTTATTGTTCTCAAGAAACTTGAAAATAAAATTAAACAAGCATTTTCGTTTAAAACGCGTTTCTGAGAAGTAACTAAATTCTATCATTTTTCCCATTTAGTAAATCCTATAGGAGTAGATTTATCTGTATTAATAAGGGTATTCTAAATTTGTTTCGAGTTTAAATTTGTTAAGGGAGCAAATGTTTGTTCATGTTTAAATAGTACTTCTAATTTAGTGTTTAACTTTGTCTTAACAGATTCATTACTTAAGAGTTGTGTTTTCCATTCTTTTGGCCGTCCTGAATATAGCTGAAATACTTCTCTCTGGACGTAAAGCAGACATTCAATCAATCAATCAATCCATTCTTTTGGAATTGATTTTGACAACTGACTATATTCAGAAAACCAATTAACCTGTAATGAAAGTTTACTACGTCTGTAATTTTGATCTAAATTTCCCTTTTCATTGAGCACATCATCAATGAATTGAGTGTTGTTTTTTATCCGTGTCATCCTGAAATAAACAATCACTGAGATTAAAGATCGTGAATCATGTCATATATATATAGGTCTGCTCAGGACCATGGTAACTCCCTGAAATGCAAAATTAAAACTCCGTGATATTATATAACAATGTCACGTGACTCCAGCTAGTTCATTTCTTTGTTTTTTACCATAAATATGTTTCTCTTCTCCTACAAGTAAAGAAAACGCATTAAAATACAAAACATACAGTTACAATAGAAAAATAAACAAACAAATAAACAAAAAAACTGGTTCCCGGTTTTTATATAATAATAGTTCCATATAAAACTATGAAACCATACTATAAAAAAAAATAGAAAAAATTGAATAAAAAAATGGCCCGGCTCCCCACCCAGGGCCAGCATGTTAAAATTAATAAAACATGCTGGCCCTGGGTGCGGGGCCGGGCCCTTTTTTTATTCAATTTTTTCTATTTTTTTAATTAGAACATTCTAGAAACAATAGAAAATAAACCCGGGGGTGAAATTATGGTATATTACGATTCTTATATATGTTATATCCTCTGGGGCCTCTTGTTTGACGTTAACGCCACTTTAAATTAAAGGTGGGAAGACCCTCAAATGTTCAACCGAACAGTTGATCTCTTATTAGGTCTTTCCACCTTTCTGTGGAAAGACCTCTAGTTATTGTTCTGATTATTAGGTGTTTCCACCTTTCTGTGGAAAGACCTATAGTTATTGTTCTGATTATTGTTAGGTCTTTCCACCTTTCTGTGGAAAGACCTATAGTTATTGTCTGATTATTAGGTCTTTCCACCTTTCTGTGGAAAGACCTATAGTTATTGTCTGATTATTAGGTCTTTCCACCTTTCTGTGGAAAGACCTATAGTTATTGTTCTGATTATTAGGTCTTTCCACCTTTCTGGGGAAAGACCTATAGTTATTGTTCTGATTATTAAGTCTTTCCACCTTTCTTTACATTCACTCTATCATTAATAGTTGCATTTACGGGTGCAAGTACTGTAGGTGAATACGTTAGTAGAGGTATAAGAAACAATCGGGGCGATTTTTATAAACGAGGTTATAAGAAAAAACCCGAATGAATTTATTTTTGGAGTATTGCGAATTTTGGAATTAACAGACTTGTGACGCAAAAGATTAAATCAATACATTAACGGTGCATATAGTGTTACTAAAATTGTATTCCCGAACAGTCTTTTTGTAAATTTCGTCACTCTTTTTTTATATTTTGATTAAATTGACGTATATATTTCCAGTTTTCCATCATGGTATGATATGATTTATAATTCGGACACGACAGTGTATATCTCATTTTATGTCCTGGTTGAAAATATGGTAAAAAATCACTGTTATGAATAACTTCGATGTCTAGCAGTTTAGATAAGATTCCAATATACACATCCTCAATGGGAATGATTTTTACATAGGGTATGCTCAAAGCCATTATATTAACAACATTCATATTCGTAAGAATCGTCCCCCCAATTAAATATCTCGGCCAAAAGTAGCACGGGTATTCGTCATATGATATGTAATGTTTTGATGATAGATCCCTATTTACACGCGACAAGTCTAACCGATGTCCGATCATCTTCATCTCTGTTGCAGTTAGATTTGTCTTAGCAAATTCGTACAGGTGTAATGTATTAACCATTCGATCATCGTCAAGAAAGTGTACATAGTTTGTTTGTACTTTGCGATCTACTAACCAGAAAATGGAAAAGGTAGTTTTATAAACAAGGTTTTGATAATTATCTATCATATCAAATTGGATTATATCCATATGTGTCTTAGATTCAGTATCTATTAATATATGTATATGTTCTGAGTATCCAACAACAAACAGAGTTTTCAAACGAAGCGTATTGTCAGAACCCCATGTTTTTCGAATAGCCATTCTTTGCTCAAAGTTTGCAATATATGACTTTACAACGTATACCATATCAAACTGTTCACATTCTGAGCTGTATGCACAAAACGCGTTTGACGGATCTTTGATAACGCTGTATATACTAGTAATGTTTTTAAACATCTGTGCTAAAGAAAATCCGTAACGTTTAATTTCGTCGACTGTCTTGAGTAAATTTTTGGTCGGGTGGGTAAAACGCTGCAAGTTACATGGTTCCATCCAATTTGTAAACAACAGTAATACAGATAATACCGCGTATAACGTAAATAGTATTTTCCGCCTACAACATAACCATTTGAGTTGTTAATCTATTATTATATTGCACCCAATTATAAACACATCAAGGATCTGGCAATTGCGTTTTAAATATAATACTCACAGAAAGAAGTAAATACAACAAGTCATAAGACGAAGTACCTTAACCACTCGGTCGAATCATTGACAGTTAATGTATGTATAGTATGTATGGTATAAATTGTATACTAAATACATCATTGTTTTATTTATTGTGTATCGGTTTTGTCTCTCTATGGGTGTATGTCATATTTCAGAGATGCGTTTAGGAATAATTAAATCAGATTTTAAGAAATGTAATTTTCTGTAGTGTCGTTGGTTTCTTCCAGACGCTTATATATAATTCTTAATGCGTATTTTTGTTTAAAACTATTTACAAATACCCTCTTGTTTATACAATGACAAATATTATTGCAAAATAGGTTTAAATTTGGTTTGTTAGCCACTTAATACCATCACCAATATTTGTCTAATATCATACTTACATGCAACCACGACGTCTGGTAATATTCATGATGTTAAAACACATGTAAGGCTGTTGATATTTAATCTATTTCATTATTACTCTAAAATGAGACAGAAACATTTGTTTTGTTCTGCAAATATCATCCCTTATCAACCATGTAAGTATATTTGTTGTGTTTTTAGTGATGTTTAACGCAATGTTGCAGCTATATCGTGGCGTTCAGATTTTATTTGGGGAGGACGCCGGAGTACCCGGAAAAACACCAACCTCCCTTAGAGCTGATCTATTTCTTCTTCGAAAACCAAAAAAAAATCATGCACATTGGAATTTTTCTGAAAAAGAACGAAAGTAAACAAAACATTGAGCACAAAAAATATGAAGGACACATTTTATAAAGTGTGTTGGTGCTCAGTTTTTTTTAATCCTTCAGTGAAAAAAGGAAACAAAGTTTAATTGCCTATATTAACATGCTGTTTTATTATAATTTTTCTTTATTGTGACATAAACCCCTGTGTAGAAACTAAAATAAAGACTTCGACGAAAAACAACGGAGCATAGTTTAGTAAAGTGGATGTTGATTGGACCATTATGAACTTGTATGTAACAGAAAACGACTCTGGATCAAGAGTGATGCAAACATAATTGTTGGAATAGAGATTTCAGCCAAAATGATTAAATGTTTGTGCATTACTTACAGAACTGGCCATGAACAAACGTTGATCTCAAAAATGTTTTCACATATTGTCAACTGTTTATTGCATGCATCAATATTTAGTGTTTGCCATTTAAATGACGTTATGATTCAAAAATATTCTACGAATTTTACCTATAATATAGTGCATACCAAATATAGCTATAAATAATTATAACTTATATTCTCTTAAAACAATCAAAGTAGAATCGAAGAACCACAACAAGCATCTACATTGTACTGTCAATCAAGTAAAGACGTGTCGGCCATAAAGTGTTGTTCTTCAAAATCAATTAAAAAAGGGACGAAAGCAAACAAAAAATTGTGTACAAAAAGACATTTTATAAAGTGTGTTTGTGCTCAGTTTTTTTATCCTTCTTTAAAAAAAGTTTAATTGCCTTATATTAACATGCTGTTTTATTATAATTTTTCTTTATTGTGACATAAACCCCTGTGTAGAAACTGAAATAAAGACTTTGACGAAGAACAACGATGCAGGTTTAGTAAGGTGGATGTTGATTGGACCATTATGAACCTGTATGTAACAGAAAACAATTCTGGATCAAGAGTGATGCAAACATAATTGGTGCAATAGCGATTTCAGCCAAAATGATTAAATGTTTGTGCATTACATACAGAACAGGGTGCCGTTTCATAAAGTGATCGTTAGCTTAACGAGCCTGATATCCTATTTAAATTGCATGGGATAACGAGCACGCTAATTAGCGATCGCTTTATGAAACAACACCCTGGCCATCAACAAACGTTGATCTCAAAAATGCATTGCTTGTAAACCATATACAATGATTACATTTTAGTGTGAAATGTCAAAGAACCTCGTTGTAGCAAAGACAATCAGCATCCCGTTCTTTTATATTTAAATAAATATAGGTCCTACACATACAAAATAAAATTAGATAATATTTTATCTAAACTTTAATACATACCTAACATTTTATGATTGCACATATTGTTAACTGTTTATTGCATGCATCAATATTTAGTGTTAACTATTTCAATGACGTCATGATTCAAAAATATTCTACGAATTTTAACTGTAATATAGTGCATCCCAAATATAGCTATAAATACATATAACTTATATTCTCTTCAAACAATCAAAGTAAATTCGAAGAACCACAACAAGCATCTACATTCTACTGTCAATCAAGTAAAGACGAGTCGGCCATAAAGTATTGTTCTTTAAAATCAATTAAGCAAGACCTTTAAATCTAATGAATACAAAAGTGGAAAACAGCTTTATTTGAAAAAATTCATGCATACTTGAAGACTTTTGTATGCCTGTACAACAAATACAATAAATTGCATATCTGGTCATTAGAATATTACTCAACTGAAATGAATTGTTATTACGACAGATGACATTTTGAAGACATTTCTTACCGATACAGAT
This sequence comes from Limnoperna fortunei, assembly GCA_944474755.1. Taxonomy (NCBI): domain Eukaryota; kingdom Metazoa; phylum Mollusca; class Bivalvia; order Mytilida; family Modiolidae; genus Limnoperna; species Limnoperna fortunei. Next base: position 98,437,170 of record OX104116.1, read on the forward strand.
AGTAGCACACGTAATGTAATATTAAAAAGACTTTTTGGAGGCTCACTTCAGACGTTGAATTTATATCTTGATGAGCCAAAACCAATGCTACACGTACGAAATACGAGGACAGTGGATAATTACTGACGCCATTCATTTTAAGCTCGTGTTTATAGAATAAAGTCTATTATTTAACACCACTCACACATTTCAACTATAGTCTTATGCATATTATATTTGATTCAACACATTTTAATTGTTATTAATTGTTTTAATGATATTTATCGTCTTTATTTCCCCTACCAAGTTACGTTTAAACCTTCACACATTAATAGGCCAACTATAAATAATCATTCCAACAAATTATGAAAAACAACAGAAAAGAACTACGCTGGTTTTATTTATTGAGAAACTGACATTGTAAGTTGTGCGTTTGATTTTAAATTAATATTTATTTTAAATCTGACGCTTAAGGAGATAAACAACAATGCTGAATGTTTTTAAAGCTGGCGTTTTAAAAAGAATTTCTACGCCGTGGTGTGAGTTAAATATATTACGATACAAATATCCTATGTGTTTAATGACCATTAGAAAACGTAACTCTGTCAGTCTTGATTGCAGCAGTGTGAGTGTGATGGGTCTTTTAAATCATAATCGCAGTCAAAAAATAGTCATGGTTATCGTCACTATACATCATCTCTGTTGAATGGTGTAATAATAAATATCCAAATACTGTTTATTGAAAAAAACAACAACTACGATTTCATTATATTCGTACTTAACTTCTGATTACTTTATTAATAATAATACAAAAAACCAGGCTTATAAACTACAGTGACACCTACTACTCACAGAGTGACATAAAAGAAATAAGGATACTAAACATTCAACACTTAAGACATGGATCTAATACCCAATGCAACATCGTTCATTTTGCGACATTCTATCACCCATATGCAGCTTAAGACCAGTATTAAAGTTCTTAGTAAATGCTGCATTGTCAAGACAAACGGAATGAGACAATATAAATACCTGGCAATTAGCCATTACAATGATTCTAAATCAAATTAATATACCGGAAACCAAATCTGTAAAATGTTAGTTTCTGATCGCTTACGTGTTTGTCATATTTGGACTGTTTGTATCTCAGTGGGTGCTAATTGTGCTCCTCTACTCTTTTTGGTACTCTTATGAGGCTAAGTTAATAAAAGGCTTTTTGCAGAGGAAAAAAGAGAATGGCGCAGATTTTTAATATTTCACATTCCGAAATATTTAGGACGTTTTGTACCCCAACAAATTTAATATTGGGCCTTTTTGCATTCAGTCTTCCTCAACCGAAACAAAACATTAGTTCAAGACCATTCGTGTAACATTCCTGCAGTGTCTAGTATATACATGTTAGGTCAATCCTGTATTATCCAGTACATGCATGCGAGGTTAATCCTGCAATTTCTGGTACATGCAAGTTAGGAAAATCCTGCAGTATCTAGTACATACATGCTATGTTAATCCTGTAGTTTCAATCATTACTTGTGCTTTCATTCCTGTAGTATCAAGTTTATACATGTGAGGTAAATCATAGTATTAAGTATATGCATGTGAGGTAAATCCTGTAATTTCTAGTACAAACAAGTGATGGTAATCATGTAGTATCTAGTACATACATGCGAGGTCAATCTTGTTGTTTTAAGCATTTCGTATGCTTTCAATAATGTATTATCTAGTACATACAAGTGAGGTCAATCCTGAAGCATCTATTGCATTCATGTGCGTTCAATCCTATTGAATCATATACATAAATGTGCGGTCAATCCTGTAATATCTAGTACATACATACTAGGTTAATCGTGTAGTATCAAGCACATTGGTGTGCTTTCAATATTGTAGTATCTAGTACATTCATGTGAGGTCAATCATGTAGTATCTACTACATTGATGTGTGGACAATCATACCACATGTATCTGAGGTCAATCGTGTAATATCTAATTCATTCATGTAAGGTCAAACCTGTAGTATGTTATACATACATGTAAGGTCAATCCTGTGGTATTTATTACATACATGCGAGGTTAATCATGTAGTATCAAGCATATACGTGTGCTTGAATCCTGTAGTATATAAATGTGAGGCCAATAAAGTGGTATATGGTGCATGTATGTGTAGACATTCCTTTAGTGTCTATATATTCTACATTGTCTACATAGATGTGTGGACAATCCTGTAGTAATAGTATCTGGTACTTATATGTGAGGTCAATCCAATGGTATCTAATACGTACATGTGAGGTTAATCCAGTAGTATATAATACATATATGTGAGGTAATGCCTGTAGTATTTAGTACACACATGCGAGGTGGGTCCTGTGGTATCAAGCACAATAATGCGCTTTCAATCATGTAGTAATTAGTACATATATCTGTAGACAATCATGTATTGTGTAGTACATACATGTGAGGTCACTTCTGTAGTATCTAGTCAAATCATCTATGGACATTCCTGTAGTATCTTGTATTTACATGTGAGGTCAATCATGTAATACCTAGCACATACATGTAAGCTCAGTCCTGTAATGTCAAGCACATACGTGTGATTTCAATCCTGTATAGTCTAGTATATACATGTTAGGTCAATCCTGTATTATCCAGTACAGTTAGGTGCAGTCCTAACATAACTCTAGTCAAAATCTCTGCTTTTGAGAAAAAAAAATCTCTGCTTTTTGACCAAAAACCAGTCAATTTGACCGCTTTGACAGGACACAATTTTGTCAGTTACTGTGCTTTAAATATTGTCAAATTCTCTGCTTTTGTCAAGTGGACAAAAACGGTCCAAATATCTGCTTTTGTCAAATTGACAAAAACCGTCAAAATCTCAGCTTTCAAATGTCACGTGACAAAAATGTCCAGTGGACAAAAATTGTCAAATCTCTGCTTTTCAATTGTCACGTGACCAAAATGTCCAGTGGACAAAAATTGTCAAAATCTCTGCTTTTCAATAGTCACGTGACAAAAATGTCCAGTGGACAAAATCTCTGCTTTTCAATTTTCAAGTCACAAAATGTCCCTTTGTACAAAATGTCAAAATATATGCTTTATTTAATCATTTAGTTACAAATTGTCAATTAGACGATCACCAAAAATTAGTTAACGAAATCTACGGCAGTCTATTTTAAAGAACGTGATTTCTTTCCCGTCCGCGTTTCGGTAAATATAGCAAGCCGTTGTGGTTACATATTTAGACTGTAGCTCTCCCTACATTTCTATTATTATTATTATTATTATTATTGAGCAATCATATTTTTTGTGTAGTTGAATAAAATTATAGAAGTATAAATCTTAACCTGTAATATTTTTATTTAATAATAAATACTGTTACAACTCACCTGTATGTCGGTATCATTAAATCTATTATTAATATTTACATTTCACTTTTAAATTCACACTAAATAATATTAATTTATTTAGTTTTTAAATCTTGGCTGCCTACATCCTAGGATATGCTTTTTAACCTCAAATCCACAATTTAAAACAAATCACCCATAAAATCCTAAATTAAAACCTCTTCTTCATATCAAATCACTCCTGAGAAAATAGAAATATAAAATTACAACAATATTAAATACATTATATCACTCCAGAAACTTTTGCGATGCAATTAAAAAACATATTTCTCACACAAAATCACTCCAAATACTTAAGCGATGCAAATGAAAACCCTATTTCACATATCAAATCAATCCTGATCCCATAGCAATGCAATTAAGAACCATATTTCACGTATGAAATTAATCCTGAGACATTTATAATGCAAATATAAACTATATTTAACATATAAAATCAATCAGGAGACTATAGCAATGCAATTTAAACCATATTCCACATATAAAGTTACTCTAAAGACCTTAGCCATGCAATTAAAAACAATATTTTGCATATAAATTCAATCCTGAAACCTTGGCAATACCATTAAAACAAAATATTCAACATATAAAATCAATCCTGAAACCATAGTGATCATAGTGATGGAATTAAAAAACCATATTTCAAATATAAAATCAATCCTGAAACTTTAAAAATACAATTAATATCTATATTTAACATATAAAATCTCTAATGATACTGAAGCAATGTAATCAAAAACCATATTTCACATATAAAAACACTCTGGAGACCTAAGTGATGCAATTAAAAACAATATTTACCATACAAAATCACTAATGACACTGAAGCAATGAAATTAAAAACTCTATTTCACATATAAAGTCACTCTGCAGACCTTAGCCATGCAATTCCAAACCATATTTCACATATAAAATCAATCCTGAGACCATATTAGATGGAATTAAAACCTATTCTGCATATAAATCAGTCGTGAAACCTTGGCAATACAATTAAACAATATATTTAACAAATAAAATCACTAGAGAGACTTTAGCAATGTAATCAAAAATCATATGTAACAAATAAAATCACTCTGGAGACCTAATTAAGTGATGCAATTAAAATCCATATTTAATATATAAAATCAATCTCGAGACTTTAGCAGTGCAACTAGAAACCATATTTCACATATAAAATCAATCCTGAAGCCTTGGTTAGGCCATAAAAAACAATATCTCACATATAGAATCACTCTGGAGACCTAAGAGATGCAATTAAAATCCATATTTAACATATAAAATCAATCTCGACACTTTACCAATGCAACTAGAAACCATATTTCACATATAAAATCAATCCTGAAGCCTTGGTAATGCCATAAAAAACAATATGTCACATATAAAATCACTCTGGAGACATAAGAGATGCAATTAAAATCCATATTTAACATATAAAATCAATCTCGACACTTTACCAATGCAACTAGAAACCATATTTCACATATAAAATCATTCCTGAAGCCTTGGTAATGCCATAAAAAACAATATGTCACATATAAAATCACTCTGGAGACATAAGAGATGCAATTAAAATCCATATTTAACATATAAAACCAATCTCGAGACTTTAGCAGTGCAACTAGAAACCATATTTCACATATAAAATCATCCCTGTAGCCTTGGTTATGCCATAAAAAACAATATCTCACATAAAGAATCACTCTGGAGACCTAAGAGATGCAATTAAAATCCATATTTAACATATAAAATCAATCTCGACTCTTTACTAATGCAACTAGAAACCATATTTCACATATAAAATCATTCCTGAAGCTTTGGTAATGCCATAAAAAGCAATATCTCACATATAAAATCACTCTGGAGACATAAGAGATGCAATTAAAATCCATATTTAACATATAAAACCAATCTCGAGACTTTAGCAGTGCAACTAGAAACCATATTTCACATATAAAATCATTCCTGTATCCTTGGTAATGCCATAAAAAACAATATCTCAGATATAAAATCACTCCGGAGACCTAAGCTATGCAATTAAAATCCATATTTAACATATAAAATCAATCTCAAGACTTTAGCAATGCAACTAGAAACCATATTTCATATATAAAATCATTCCTGAAGCCTTGGTAATGCCATAAAAACAATATCTCACATATAAAATCACTCTGGAGACCTAAGCGATGCAATTAAAAACCATATTTCACATATAAAATCATTCCTGCGACCATAGTGATGGGAAAAAAAACTATATTTTACATATAATATCAATCCTGAGACCTGAGCTATAAAAGTAAAAACCATACTTTTATGTATAAAATCACTCTGGAGATATTAGTGATGGAATTAAAACCATATTTTACATATAAAATTATTCCTGATACACAAAAGATGCAACCAAAATGTGGGTTTAACCATTCTAAATATAGGATATTTTACATCATTGTTTAATTGTTGTGTACTTTAATAAGATTTACATATGTAGTTGTTAAAATACAGAACTCTCATAGATTTTTAACCTTTTTTTATTATTATCACACATTTTGGATATTGCAATGTACTTTCAATTGGATACAGTCATGTAGACTTAATTTATATTTTGAATGATTGCTAAGTTCAAGAGTTGTAATTTATATTATGATATCGAAGAATTGCTTAAATGATATATATTTATATAACAAAGATATGTCTCACTTTATTGGACTATACATTAATATTTAATTAAAGGAAACAACGGCGCAATAAGTAATATGTTTCCGAGCAGTAAGATTTACAACATTTGATATCCTCCAGAAACACGTAAATAGCAAACAAATCTTCAATATAAAATTCTTTCATTACTAATTTTGTATTATATCGATTGTTTTTTGTTAGTAGGATTTTAATAAACCACAAAGGATTTGAGTTTCATCTTTCATCTTTTCATTCCGACAACGCGCAGATAAAATAAATGGAGGTACAGTACAACCAGTCGGTCTTTCGTAAAAAAAATGTCAAAAAACATTAAAAAGGTAAAAGTTAAAAGTGTTTTAAAGTGCAGTCTAAAGGTTAGCAAGTTGACAAAGTGGAAATAAATTTCCAAAATAAGAAATGTCCAGTTGGACAAAATTGTCACGTGACAAAATTGTCAGAACAAAAAATGTCCTGTTGACAAACTTGTCACGTGTCAAAATTGTCAAGAGAAAAAAAAATTGTCCAGAGGACAGAAATTGTCAAAAGAAAAAAAAGTCCAGTGGACAAAAATTGTCATCAGAACAAAAATGTCCAGTGGACAGAAATTGTCAACAAATTGTCAAATGGACAGAAATATATTGTATAAAAAAATTGTCAAAAGAACAGCCCAAGTTAACTTGGGTTGTCAAAATCTCTGCTCAAACCAGTCAAATTCTCTGCTCGAAGTTAACTTAAAGCAGTCAGAATCTCTGCTTTACAAGTTAACTAGCATGTTATGTTAGGACTGCACCCAACTGTACATGTATGTGAGGTTAATCCTGTAATTTCTCGTACAGACAATTGGGGGAAATCCTGTAGTATCTAGCACATACAAGCTAGGTTAATGCTGTAGTATCAAGCAATATGTGTGCTTTCAATACTGTAGTATCTAGTACATATATCTGTGGACATTCTGTAATATCTGGTACTTACATTTGAGGTCAATCATGTTGTATCTAGTGCATCCATGTGAGTTCAGTTGTATAGTATCATATACATAAATATGAGATTAATCCTGTAATATATAGCACATACATGCGAGGTTAATACTTTAGTGTCAAGCACATTGAAGTGCTTTCAACGTGTAGTATATAGTACATTCATGTCTGGACAATGTTGTAGGACGTAGTACATGCATGTGAGGTTAATCATGTAGTATATAGTACACACTATGTGGACAATCCTGTAGTATCTGGTACTTACCTGTGAGGTCAATCATATAATATCTAGTACATACATGTGAGATCAATCCCGTAGTTTGTTGTACATACATGTGAGCTCAATCCTGTAGTATTTATAACACATATGTGAGGTCAATCCTGTGGTATTTATTACACACATGCGAGGATAATCCAGTAGTATCACGCACATTGATGTCCTTCGAATACTGTTGTATCTAGTATATACATATAAGATCAATTCTGTAGTATCTAGAACACACATGTGTGGGTATTTTGTAGTATCTAGTACATACATGCGAGGTCAATACAGTGGTATACGGTGCATATATGTGTAGACAACCCTTTAGTGTAAAATATACTACTCAGATTGTCATTTTATGTATATACTAGATACTACAGGATTGTCCGCACATGTAAGTAATAGATAATAAAGAATTGACATCGCATGTATGTACCAGCTACTAAAGGATTGACCTCACATGTAAGTACTAGAAACTACAGGAGTGACCTCAAATGTATGTACCAAAACAACGGACTGACCTCACATATTTGTTGCAGATACTACATGATTGTCCACGTATGCATGTACTAAATGATACTGGATTGACATGACACGAGTGTTCTAGATACTATATGCTTGACCTCGGATGAATGTACTGGATCATAAAGAATTGACCTCACAAGATACTGCACCATTGACCTCACATGTATGTACTGGATACTACAGAACTGACTTCACATGCATGTACTATATACTACAGGATTGACATTGCATGTATGTACCATTTACTACAGGAATGCCCACACTTGTATATACCAGATACTAGAGGATTGAGCACTTATGTATGTACTAGATACTAAGTTTTGACCGCACATGTATGTGGTAGAAATTGTAGGGTTGTCCACACATGTATATACTAGATAAAACAGGATTTACCTCAAATAAAAGTACTATATACTATACGATTGATCGTACTTGTATATACATGATAATACTTCAGTATTGACGTCATACACATGTACTAGGTACTACAGGATTGACCTTGCATGTATGTACCAGTTACTACAAGATTTCTCACACTTGTGATTGTCCTCATGTGTATTGACTAGATGTTACAATTTCGTCATTACATGTATGTACTAGATAGTACATGCTTGGCGTTACATGAATGTACTAGATACTACAGGGTAGACATCAAGGACGATTAAAGATACAAATGAATTTGAGCCGAAGTTGACCACAAAGTTTTTTTATAAATATGTGCATATATTGGGGTAATAAACCATGAATTTGAATTTACTTTTGATACTAAAACATTACAAATAACTGTAGTTATTTTGTTTTAATAACATTAATTTGCATACTGTCTGAATCTAAATTTTGCACAGTACTGGTGGTTGATCTTTAACGAGTCTTAATATTTGTCACATATTGGGGTTTGTCTCCGTGTTTTGTTTTTATTATGTTATCGGTTCTTCAATTTAAATGCCAACATTCATCTTAAATCGCGTCATCCTTTGATGTGAAATTTACAGTTTATTTTTATTGCAAATTTGCCATTGAATACATTACTAACGGGAAGGGTTCAAGTTTGTCTGATCCCGATAAATATAATATAATGTTACATCGTAAATTCTTTATAATGTAACACAAGATAAACAAGGTCAGGCATACAAAGCCTTTCCTGGGCCACTTTTTTTACCTAAATTCAGGTCATTCTTTTGATACAAAAATAGCTCAAGCACATGTATTAAAGTACACGTTTCATTTTATTTTGTCAATATAGAATCAAAGAAGTCCAAATAAACTGGCGAACATTTTTGAAGGAGAATATCAAAATGTTTATTATAACAACTTAAGGTTTACACATTCAATTTACATAGCACGATTTGTAAGTAAATAGCTATGGATATTAAAGATAATCAAATAGTCCTACAAAACAAACGTAGACAGTGTATATTGTACAGACTTATATATAAAGGGGTAACATTAGACAACTTCCGTGTTAAATTATTTAGGGACACCAAAGTTTCACGACTTGAGATTCACCTGAAACTCGGCTGTGAACTCTATAAACATACCAATAGACAGAGGAACCAAACGCATAGTGTACATATTGCAGTGCTTCATATAAGGTGTTATAGTAGGGCAAAAAGGTCAAATAGACATCTGAAAGCCATATTTTAATCACTTGGGAGTCTCTTTAAACCACTAACTGCGAAATTATAAAATTTATTGCACTAAGGCTTCATGGTAACGCTCCAACACGTATATACTATACTTAATGCAGTGCATCAAAGGGAGCAACAAACTTATCTCGACATTTAAATTTATGTCAGTACGTAGCAGTCCGCATGAACCCGTAGTAACGGAAATAAAAACTCAATATAACTGATCCGACTAAATGTCTCAAGAAAAACGTGACAGGGTGCAGTGAATTATTCAAGGGGTTATTTCCAAGGATGAACATGTAAACTCGAAATATAAAATGACATAGGACAAGAATAATTTTGAGTTAAATTCAAACACTGTAAAAATATTGCCACTGTAGGTGGGAATGAACTAGTGTTCCTAATGAAGTGAAAAGGGAATAATTGGGTCCAGAAATATCCAATCGACATGTAAAAGTTTGTAGTACGATAAGAGCAATGTCAAACATGCATAAAAAAGCAATATAAAAAGGACATGCAAAAACGATATCAAGCGGAATTTCAAGACCGATGTAAAGAGAGCGTACAAAGACGATAGAAAATGGTGTACAAGAACGGTATCAATTTGTAAAGTAGTGCGATGTACAGCGTTAATTCAAAATCGATACAAAATTGGCATGCAAGAACCCCACAAAAAGTGTGTACAAGATCTTTGTCAAGTCGGTATACAAGTACGATATCAAATCGGTATACAAGAACGATATCAGGCCTGTATACACTAACGCAATCCAGAAATGTTAAGCGGCTGTATAAAACATTGTAATGCGGGTGCATATGAAACAAAAATTCAAGATCGACACTAAACCTGTATGCAGAATCAATATCAAACGGATATGCCAGAACGGTATAGAACGGGCATAGAATAACGATATAAAGCGGGTACCAAAGTACTATATGAAGAGAAAATTCAGAAAAAATGCAAGCCCTGTAGACAAGAACGATTTAAATCGGGTGTACAAGAACAATTTAAAACGGGTATACAAATATGCCAGGACGAAACAAAGCTGAATTTCAAGGGTCGTAGAAAACGTTTACAGAAGAACGATATTAGGCGAGAATTTATGATCGATGCAAAAAGGTATACAGAAACGATATTAAGAGGTATTAAAAGAACAATAAATAGGGATAATTCAATAGGGCAATGAAACGGGTATACAAGAATGATTTCAAGCGGGAAGTCAAGAGCGTTGCAAAAAGAGTGTACAAGGACGATAGGAATATGTTGTACAATAACGGTATGAACTGTGTATAGTATGCGATATAAAGCGAGAATTCACGATCGATACAAAAGCACTATGCAATAACCATATAAAACAGGTATACAAGGATATTAGGTGGTTATACAAGAACGATAGTAAGTGGGCATACAAGAACGATATTAAGCGAGAATTCAAGAGCTATATCAAACATGTATACAAGAACAATATAAAACGGGTATACAAAAAGGATAAAAATAGGTATAGAAGAACGATATTCAGCGGGTAATCAAGAACGATATAAAGCAGTATCAAAGAACTATGTAAAGAGAGTGTACAAGGATGATATGAAGAAGGTGTACAAGAACGGTGTAAACTAAGTTTTGCAATATAAAATGGGTATACACGATATAAAATCGGTATACAAAAACGATATAAAGTTTGTATACACTAATCGATAAAGAGATGTTAAATGGCTATATAAAAATTAAAGTGGGCGTACCAGAAGGAAATAAAACGGGAACACAAGAACGATATCAGGTTGGTTACAATAACTCGATAGAGAGATGTTAAGTTTCTATATAGCAAAGTGTAATGCTGTAGCAGATTAATCTGGAATTCAAGATCGATACACACCGGTATACCAATTCAATGTGAAAAAGGTATGAAAGAATTGTATAGAACGGGTAAAGAAAAACGATATAAAGCGGGTACAGAAGAACGATGTGAAGAAAGAATTCAAAAGCAATGCAAAACCGGTATACAAGAAAGATATTAAACCGCTTTACAAGAACGATATCAAGCGGTGAGTTAAAGCGATGCCAAACGTGTATACAGGAGGTATGCAAAATTAGTATATAAGACTGATTGCGGGTATATTGTTTGTTTGTTTTAATGGTGTTTTAACGCCACTTTCAGCAATTTTTCAGCTATTTAATGGCGTCCAGTTTTTATTGGGGGAGGAATCCGGAGTACCCGGAGAGAACCCCCGACCTGCGGTAGGAAATCTGGCAATCCTTGTCAATTAAGATTGGAGTCGAGTACATCCTGCCTGCATTGCGGGTATAGAAGAACCATATAAACGGTTATTAAAGAACGATACAAAATCAGCATAAACGACCAATGATATACAATCGGTATACAGGAACGATATCAGGCTGGAAATTAAGTGCGATGTTATAATGGTGCAATAGAATGATGTAAGTTTGTACACCAAAAAATATCAAGAGTAAATACGAGAACTATACCAAGTGGGAGGTGGGTATATAAGAACAATATACATGGGAATTCAAGAGCGATAAAAAACATATACAAGAATGATATAAAGCATTTATACAAGAACGATGAAAAGCGATGACAAAAAAGATGAAACAGTGTCGCATACATATCGATAGTTCTGATTTGGCCGTATTTAAAATCGTGTTTACCAACTCCTTTGGATGTGTTCAAATTCAAAATTTACAAAAAATGAAATATGTACTAATATAAAAAAATAAAGTCATTGTTATGTTTGCGTATAAAAGTACGACATGAACTTAGGACGAAATTGACAGAACAAAGAGCCTAAACATATAGTATTTAAACACGTTTTAAAGGGATGAAAGGAAAGGCGTGTTAATCTTTTGTTCCAAAAGGTTATATCTGAGTGCATTTGTAAATTCAACTGTCTGGTTTTTAAAAACACTACATTTTTACGTGATCCTCTATTTTTCAGGATCAGACAGACTTGAACTCTTCTCTTTAACATTGTATAAAAAGGAGGTGTGCTTTAAAATAGAGGGACAATTCTTATCTTGTAAAGATCAAAGATGTATTTGTGTTGTCAACAAGTGCGATACGATAAAGGTCAATTTTAGGTTAGAGACCTCAATAACATAATACAAACAGAACATAGACACAAATAAAATGGTTTGAAGAGATAACCTCCTGCATGAAACAAAAAAGCATTAAATAAAAAAACAGCAAATTTGTAGTTAAATGATATTCAAATTATCTTGTTATAGGGGGTGGCATTACAACATTACAAAAAAGTCATTATAATTACTTACATTTACAGGCATTGTTTTATGTTATTTTACAACACACAGTATTAAAGATCGTGAAACGGCTAGACCTCCTACTAATGCAACGCATACATCGCATTAAATATTCACGAACAAAAGGTGGGTGGGATTGCAATATTACAAAACGCAAGAATCGAACAAGAACAGAATAACAAACGGACGTAGATTATTTCAAGACAATACATATTTTTCGCTAAACTATGACAGATTGTTCTTAAGTGTACGTTTAGCAACTAATTTATCACTCAAGCAAGCGTATTGGGTGCAAAGTACACTGCAAAAATGTTTCTTGTTCTGAATTCCGTTTATATAAATTTAAAATATGTGTGGAATACAGATGTTTGAAGCGATAACCTACTGCCAACCAGCATTTTGCGGTCACGATAAATTTTCGCTGTCTTCGCTTGAAACCAACTAGCATTAAATAAATAACAGAGCATTTGTAGCTTATGATATGCAAATAGTCTCGTTGTAGTCATAAATGTTTGTTCAAATATATCTGTTTCTAAAAATTAACGTCGGCAGCGAAGAAGGTCGAACATGTAATCACATGTTAAAATGATCAAACAAACTAAATTTATCACTGGATTATTGATCCTCTAATTAAAATAAAAACGATATTTGAGATACCCAAACATTAGTCAATCCTGTAGTATCAAGCTCATTCATTTGCTTTCAATCCTGTAGTGTATAGAACATAACGTGAGGTCAATCCTGTAGTATATAGTACATACATATGATGTCATTCCTGAAGTATCTAGCACATACATGCGATGCTAATCCTGTAGTATCAAGAACATAAATTTGAGGTCAATCCAGTGCTACATGGTGCATGCATGTGTATAAAATTCTTAAGTATCTACAACATACATGTGAGGACAATCCTGTAGTATCTAGCACATACATCTGTTAAAAATCTTCTATTATCTAGTACATACAAGTGAGGTCAATTCTGTAGTATCTATTACATACATTCGAGGTTAATCACGTAGTATCAACCACATTGATGTGCTTTGAATCATGTAGTATCTGTACATACATGTCAGGTCAATCTTGTAGTATCTAGCACATACGTTTGATTCTTATCGTGTAGTGTGTAGTACATAAATGTGAGATCAATAAAGAGGCATATTGTGCATGTATATGTAGACAATCCTTTAGCATCTACTACATACATGTGATGACAATCATTTAGTATCTAGTACATAGACTTTAGGTCAATCCAAAAGTACCTAGAACATGCATGTGAGTTCAATCCTGTAGTATCTATTACATACATGCGAGGTCAAACCTGTAGTAGGAAGCACATTCCTGCGCTTTCAATCCTTTAGTGTTTAGTACATACATGTGAGGCCAATCCTGTAGCTTCTAGTACATACATGCGAGGTCAAACCTGTAGTATCAACCACATAAATATAAGGTCAATCCAGTGGTATATGGTGCTTATATGTGTCAAAAAACAATTAGTATCTACTACATACATGCGAGGACAATCATTTGGAATCTAGTACATGCAGTTTAGGTCAATCAACTAGTATAAAGTACATACATGTGAAGTCAATTATGTAGTATCTAATACTTAAATGTGAGGTCAATTCAGTAGTATCTAAAACATACATGCGAAGTCAATCCTATTGCATACATATGTGGACAATCATGTAGTACTGTGAAAGAATTTTTTTCGTGGGTATCAATTTCGTGGATTTTTAAATTCGTGGATTTAAAAAAAAATGTGCACAAAAAATACATTACAAGATACTTTTTTTTTATTCAACAACATATTGCACATTGCTGTTAACAATCACTTTGGTGATCCAGCAGTCACCAAAGTTACCATATATTGCTAACTACCTGATTACAGTTTATTGTAACATAGAAAAATAAATATTAGTATGATACAATGCTGCATGTAATAATCATAATTATTTAATTAAAATATATTTGAAACAACGAAAACAGGAATGATCAAATACGGAATTTTTTTCTGTCTTAATTTAGATATTACATTACTTCCCTGTAGGGAATACACCACGAGTTTGTAAAAAGATCTTTCTTTTTAAGTTTGAACACTTCTTAATTTGGTAGGTATATTATGTTAATATATTCTATTAAATATTATAGCTAAACATGGCACCTTAAAGTTCAGATTTAATACATTCGTGAGCGCTGCTCACGAAAACTGTTAAATACTGAAAGTACCGTTATTGACACTAACAGTATTGACTTAATCATTGATTCGAAATTCTTCCGTTTATGCGTTGAATTAGAAAATAAAAGAAAGCAGGCAAACAAATAGTGTATGTTATCTTTCAACAATATATATATTATAAGCAATTAATAGTTCCTTTGCATCATAAATATTTTGACACTCTTTCAAGGAAGGGACTTGCAGTACTTTCCCTTGCCTTCTTCATAAGAGCATGTCTGGTCAAAAATTCATGTTTAAAAATCATATATGTATTAGTTTCAGTTTGTTTTTGTTTAGATATCTGGTTCATCTTATACACTGAGTATTAAATTAGGGTAAGGATATAATTCAGATCATAGTATTTCTTGTCATGTATTTTATATCCCACAATGAGGTTTGACATTTTTAAGATATGATTACCCAATTTAAATTTGGTAAATAGCTGATTGATCTTTTGCCAAAACAGTTGCAAGTATTTGCATTTTATGAACATGTGTTCATAATCTTCAGTGATGTTACAGATAGTACATTTTGGGGTTGTATAAATTCTCCATTGATATAATAATAATTTGCAAGGAAGTATAAAATGTAATAATTTCCATCTGAAGATAACTAACTTGTTTTCCTTAAGGTGTTTGAAAACAAAGGTCATCATATTGAGAATTATATATTCCATGTTTTTTATTTGTAAAAGTTTGCTCCATTTTGAAAATCCTGTAGGATTTTCAGTTTCTTTACTTGTTAATATTTTGATTATTGACACACCTCTTGATTGTGAAGTTTCATTGCTATTATATATTGACCCATTAATTTCATTTTTTAACTGATTTTCTATATTAACTACATAAAAAGTATATTGCACTTTTGATATTTCATCCACATATATAATCTTTGTCGTTTTTCTTTTGAGCTTAACCCTTGACAATTAATAAAACAAATATGAATTTTACTTGTCATAAATAGTTGAATTTAATGTCATGATATTTTTAAGTAAACTCTTGTTTTAGTATTTACTCAAAGCACATTTGTGACAGTATACCTGATATACAAAGCATGTGATACACGAGTCTACACCAGTACAATGAAAAATAACTTTCACAAACAACATATAATAAGTGTCTACACTATTTGGTTTGTGCAATATAATGTAGGTGTAAATGCATTTCATGAAGAACATACTCAACAAGATAAAACAATTACCAGTAATAGACCGTATAATATATTTGTATGTACAGTATTTGATTTTTTCAATATACATGTAATATATTTTTAAACATGTTTCACAAGGCATGTGATAAACAAGACAGCTCAAGTACAGATAAAAATAAGCTACATATATATGGATCACTGACAGAATAGTATACCTGTATCTGTGATATATAGTTTGCTCAGTAAAAAGTTTACAATTGTACATGTACTTGCCAGTAATAACATAATTTGTCCACGTAGGTTGGACAGAATGTATGTAATTGCTATTATGTATAGAAAAAATAACAGTACTGTCTTTTGTAACGGAGTAATTGCAAGTAATTATATATTTGCCAATGATACATTTATTTGAACAATGACATTTATTTATTAATTTTTCTTTTTTCAGATGTGGATCATGCGAGATCAAATACATGTATGCAAATCCAAAGAGACAGTTATAAGGATATTTTGAAGATAAAGCAACGATTTTTAAATTAATGTGTGCTGTTTTAAATGGAATATGTATTCTGGATATGAATGCATGATATGTTTGTTGGAACTCTATATAGTTTGTTTTAGAAGCACTGTCTGAGGATGAGGATATAGGAATGAGGCAATCATGATACAGTAATACAGTGCATGTCCTGTTTAGATTTAGACTTGTTACATACAGCTTAGAATTTACAGTTTTTATTTTCTCATTATTATATATCAGAATTATATAAATTAATATCTTAATCCTACTTGAGTGCTGTGTAATATATTGAATAAATTTGTATTTTTTTTACCTTCAACTTCAGCATTACATCTTGAATGTATATAATCTAATATTACATCACATTTTTTTTATTGTTATTTTTTTCCATATTTAAATAAAACCACACAAATTAAATTGTAAAATATTTACATATGTACATAGTTTATTGTTTTATTTGTCACCACAAAGAAGTAATAACTATTTAGACTTTTGCAATGGAACTGATCGTTTGTGTAACTCATCAGTTGGTGTAGTTGCATTGCGCTTAGCTCTTCTGTTACCTGGCGTATTCACAGCTTCTTTAAAATGCTGCTCAATGTGCCCTTGGGCTCGCTCTTATGCTATGTCGACATTTTTTGTAGTTTTTATATTTTTTGTATTTAGGCTCTTGCGTGTGGTTTTTGTTACATCAGTGTCTGAGTGTGATGTGCTCTCTTTGTTCTCCGGTATTGTTTCGTTTGTCCTCCCATCAGCTATATTAACTTCAGCAATTTGATGTTTACTTGCTGCCAGTTGTATCACAGATAATGACCCGACACATTGATCATCCTCACTATCAGAATTATTTGTACCACTGTCTTCGTTGTCAGTATTTTGGCTATATTCATCGCCACTTCCAAATGCTGCAGTGCATTCAGATTGTTTGTGCCCCGATTGTTTTCATTGTTTGCAAACCCAGTCATTTGGACAATTCATCAGTTTGTGTCCTTCTATTAGACATTTATTACATGTGATTGTTTGTTTTGGCCCAGTTATCTGATCCCTATGTATTAAAGTTGCTTTGTATTTGCCTATAATTACAGTTCTAGGTAGGGGTTTACTAACTGAATCACACATAACTATCCTGTCTCCTGTTTGGCAGTTAGTTAGCACTCCATCAACTCTGAGCCTTTCTCTATATAACTTATGTATTATACACCCTAGATTTTCAAGGCTGCGTGTAATCTGACCATCTTCAGCTGAACAGGGTACATGTTTGATTCGAACCCGTAAGTGTTCGGGGTTTTCATGAGAACTAACCCTAGGGTTGCGGGCATATGTTTGTATCAGCTTACCCCTAACCACAATGCCCCGAGTTTTTAGGCTGTTTCTATCTGTTTCAGAATCGGGGTAAATTCGCCATAATTCACCAACTCTTTGCAGTCCTTTCAAGCGGCTGGCTGGAATGCATGCATTGATTGCCTTGTATAGCTCGACATGAGTTAGGAAACTTTCTTTACTTGGTTTGCTATCACCAAATAAGTCTTTTTCTAATATAAATACGGGTTTTACCTCAACGAATGTGTTTTCAGCATAGACTCTTTTCACGACCGACGCGTAGTTGGCAGCCATGTTGCCTTCGATGTTTACATCAAGAGTTTTGTTTAAAGTGGCCATTTCTGCTATTATATTTACTTATCTATCACCAAAATGAGCCGCTGATTTACTTTAGGGTATACGAATGTCACTTAATCCAGAAAGGTGTTTCTAGATATCAATTCACATATCACAAATGAGTTGTTTTAGGAGCTCAACAAATTTCCGTGGAGTTAGTTTGAGGCCCTTTAGATTACAAAATACTAACATCTAAGGAAAAACATAAAGCTTCTTGCAAGTAATAAGAAGACATTGTCCATCTTCCCATCTGTTGTGTTTTGATTGGCGGCGGTTATAAATATATTTTTGTTTGGCGGCATGTGAAAGTGTTCATTTACATTTCACTTGAAAGCTAATTAGTGATGTTTACACAAGAATATTATTTGTATTAAATATTTAATTAAATATTTATTAATTTTCTTTCAATCACCTTTCCTGTTAATGGTAATTAATAAGCGTAATTATATATAATTACACTGACAAAAAGTACATGATTAGATGATACCGAACTTTATTAAAATCAGACGCAAGCTTGAACCTGCTCAGCATCCAAGCTTAAATTTACTCAATCTAATCAGTGGGATATAAATTGACTTGGGAAACGCAATGATCATCATACTTTCAACATGTCTTTAACTCAGTGGTTGAAAACTGGCTCTGTTAAAACAAAGGAACCTGTCACACCAGGTCTACCAAACACAGCAGACAGCAAATCATACCAGGAAGCTCTTATGACACCATCAATGCAGCATCTTCCTCAAGAAAACGAAAGAGGGGTGATTACAATTCGTATGACAAAGAGACACATGCTAAGATTTCTAGATATGCAGTGGATAACGGTGTTGCAAGAGCATCAAGAAAATGTACGCAGCATGAGAGACAGCTACCTAATAATAAAGAGAAAAGGTGCATACTCATTTCCTCTCCCAATTTTTTTATTTAATATTTTGATTGTTCTTATATTTTGATTAATAAAAGTAATAAATTGTACCCACTGCCCCCCCCCCCATTTAATAAAGATTAATCGACCCCATGTGTTCCCCAATTTGTTCGTTTTGTAAAGTGTCATGCATTCAATTACGCGTGAAGGTGTAAACAATTTTTAATCACTGTCACTCACACTTAAAGGTTGTTTAACAAAAGGTGACATAGGGTGTTTTTATTGCAATTTAACGCGGTGTACAATCAATTTAAGGTTCAAGTTAATTTGTCACGTAAAAACATAATTTGATCGAATATTTCATTAGTCTGACAATATTTTTTCATCTCTTTCCAGTTGGTGTAGACGTTTCTACTCCCCCCGGTTCAACCAGAGGAAACCCACTGCTACTTGGTGAATTGGATGTTAAGGTGCACGACTGGGTTAAAAAGGTCCGCATCAATGGTGGAGTTATAACTGCTCGAATTGTAGTTGCAGCGACCGAGGCTATTGTGACAAAGTTCGCAAGACTTCGTTTGGAACGCTATGGAGGTCATATCACAATCACCAAAGCTTTTGCCAAGTCCATTCTGAGACGTATGGGGTATGTGAAGAGAAAGGGGACGAAAGCTGTGAAACATCTACCACAGGATTTCGGGGATATTAGTCAGGCATACACCGAAAAGATTGCTAAAGTCACTAAGGACAACAATGTTCCCGATTCTTTAATTATCAACTGGGACCAGACCGGATGTCAGTTAGTGCCAGAAGGTGACTGGACAATGGAGAAAGAGGGAACACTGCAAATTTCTATCTCAGGCCTTGACGATAAACGCCAGATTACCCTCTTGCTTGCTGTGACTAAAGCTGGAACTTTATTACCGCCACAAGTCATATATGCCGGAAAAACAGACAGGTGTTTACCAAAAGGAGTTGACTTCCCCAACAACTGGGATGTGACCTACACTGAATCCCATTGGAGTAATGAGGAGTCGATGATACATTTCACAAACAAAATCATCATTCCATACGTGGAGGATATACGGGAATCTCTACCACTCTCTAAGGAAAACCACAAGTCTATAGCCATATTCGATGTGTATAAAGCCCACCGTGGAGAAAAACTACTAAACTTGCTCAAAGAAAATGACATCATACCACTCTTTGTCCCAGCTGCATGTACTGATAAACTCCAACCGTTGGATCTTTCTGTAAATCGGGAGTATAAGGAAGAGCTGAAATCACATTTCCACGATTGGTATTCGGCTCAAGTAATACGGCAGATAAATGAACAAAAAGATGATGGACAAAGTGGAAATGTGGTAATTGACCTGAAAACCTCAGTACTTAAACCTATCCATGCAAAGTGGCTGATAGCAACACACAGCAAAATGGAAACAAGAAAGGACCTTATTCAGCTCGGGTTCAGAAAAGCTGGTCTGTTATAAACATTTAGGCTTGACTAATATATTGTATTAATGAAATATTGTATACGATCCTAGTGCTCTGTATGATGATATATTTATCAATGTCAAAGCATATTATGTTACTGATTAAAACATAATTTTACCACTTTTACAAGTGTTTTAATTTAAAGACGCCAGTAGCAATAATTATTGCAACTTCTATCTGCGTAGAAAATGAACACTTTACTTCAACGGTGATTTTACTACCAGAAGTAAATTTTTCTGCAAAATAAAAACAACATTTATTTCTTGTATGGATAATTTACATCATTTAAACAAAATGCATATACGTTGAACATTTACCGTGGATTTTATTTTCTCTGAAGGTATAAATGACCGCTTAATGTTTGTGAAAACAAGCCCAGAGATGAATGTGTCAAATGGGTCAGTCTCAGACCATACGACGCCACGTCACATATTGAACTGTCAAATGGTTATTCAGAATTATTGTTCGTTGGAAATTTAAATTCGTGGTTTAGTCTTACCACGAAAACCACGAAAATTGATTCCCAACGAACAATAGTACTTTCACAGTATCTATTACATACATTTCACGTCAAATAATTGTATCTAATACATACATTTGAGATCATTCCTGTAGTATCTAGTACATACATGTAAGGACAATCCTGTATTATCTAGTTCATAGATGTGTGGACAATCCTGTAGTATATGGTACTTACACGTGAGGTCAATACAATAGTAAATAATACGTACATGTGATGGTAATCCAGTAGTATCTAATAAATACATGTGAGGTCATGCCTGCAGTACATAGTACACACACGTGAGGTCAATCATGTAATACCTAGTACATACATGTAAGCTTAATCCTGTAATATGAAGCACATACGTGTGATTTCATTCATGTAGTGTCTAGTATATACATGTTAGGTCAATCCTGTATTATCCAGTACTTGCATGCGAGGTTAATCCTGCAATTTCTAGTACATACAAATTAGGAAAATCCTGTAGTATCTAGTACATACATGCTATGTTAATCCTGTAGTTTCAATCATTACTTGTGCTTTCATTCCTGTAGTATCAAGTTTATACATGTGAGGTAAATCATAGTATCAAGTACATGCATGTGAGGTAAATCCTGCAATTTCTAGTACAAACAAGTGCTTGTAATCATGTAGTATCTAGTACATACATGCGAGGTCAATTATGTTGTTTCAAGCATTTCGTATGCTTTCAATAATGTATTATCTAGTACATACAAGTGAGGTCAATCCTGAAGCATCTATTGCATTCATGTGCGTTCAATCCTATTGAATCATATACATAAATGTGCGGTCAATCCTGGAATATCTAGTACATACATGTTAGGTTAATCGTGTAGTATCAAGCACATTGGTGTGCTTTCAATATTGTAGTATCTAGTACATGCATGTGAGGTCAATCATGTAGTATCTACTACATGTATATGAGGTCAATCGCGTAATATCTAATTCATTCTTGTAAGGTCAATTCTGTAGTATGTTATACATACATGTTAGGTCAATCCTGTAGTAATAAGTACAAACATGTGAGGTTAATCATGTAGTATCAAGCACATACGTGTGCTTTAAATCCTGTAGTATATAAATGTGCCAAATAAAGTGGTATATGGTGCATGTATGTGTAGACATTCCTTTAGTGTCTACTATATACATGTGAGGACAGTCATTTAGTATCTAGTACATACATTTTATGTAAAACCAGTTGTCTCTAATACATGCATGTAAGTTCATTAATGTAGTTCCATCTACATAGATGTGTGGCCAATACTGTAGTATCTGGTACTTACATGTGAGGTCAATCCAATTGTATCTAATACGTGCATGTGAGGTTTATCCAGTACTATATAATACATACATGTGAGGTAATGCCTGTATTATCTAGTACACACATGCGAGGTTAGTCCTGTGGTATCAAGCACAATAATGTACTTTCAATCATGTAGTAATTAGTACATATATATGTAGACAATCATGTAGTATGTAGTACATACATGTGAGGTCACTTCTGTAGTATGTAGCACATACATCTATGGACATTCCTGTAGTATCTTGTATTTACATGTGAGGTCAATCATGTAATACCTAGCACATACAATGTAAGCTCAGTCCTGTAATGTCTAGCACATACGTGTGATTTCAATCCTGAATAGTCTATTATATACATGTTAGGTCAATCCTGTATTATCCAATACATGCATGTTAGGTTAATCCTGTAAATTCTCGGACAGACAAGTGGGGGAAATCGTGTAGTATCTAGCACATACATGCTAGGTTAATGCTGTAGTATCAAGCATTATGTGTGATTTCAATACTATAGTATCTAGTACATACATCTGTGGACATTCTGTAATATCTGGTACTTACATGTGAGGTCAATCATGATGTATCTAGTGCATCCATGTGAGTTCAGTTGTATAGTATATAGTAAATGCATGCGAGGTTAATACTTTAGTGTCAAGCACATTGATATGCTTTCAACGTGTAGTATATAGTGCATACATGTCTGGACAATGTTGTAGAACGTAGTATATACATGTGAGGTTAATCATGTAGTATCTAGTACACACGTATGTGGACAATCCTGTAGTATCTGGTACTTACTTGTGAGGTCAATCATATAATATCTAGTACATACATGTAAGACCAATCCCGTAGTTTGTTGTACATACATGTGAGCTCAATCCTGTAGTATTTATAACATATATGTGAGGTCAATCCTGTAGTATTTATTACACACATGCGAGGATAATCCTGTAGTATCACGCAAATTGATGTTCTTTGAATACTTTAGTATCTAGTACATACATATGAGACCAATTCTGTAGTATCTAGAACACACATGTGTGGGACATTTTGCAGTATCTAGTACAAACATGCGAGGTCAATAAAGTGGTATACGGTGCATGTATGCGTAGACAACCCTTTAGTGTAAAATATACTACTCAGATTGTCCTTTTATGTATATACTAGATACTACAGGATTGTCCGCACATGTAAGTAATAGATAATAAAGAATTGACCTCGCATGTATGTGCCAGCTACTAAGGATTGACCTCACATGTATGTAATAGAAACTACAGGAGTGACCTCAAATGTATGTACCAAAACAACGGACTGACCTCACATATTTGTTCCAGATACTACATGATTGTCCAAGTATGTATGTACTAAATGATACTGGATTGACCTGACATGAGTGTTCTAGATACTATATGCTTGACCTCACATGAATGTACGGATCGTAAAGAATTGACCTCACAAGTATGCACAAAATATTGCACTATTGACCTCACATGTATGTACTGGATACTATAGAATTGACTTCACACGCATGTGCAAGATACTACAGGATTGACCTTGCATGTATGTACCATTTACTACAGGAATGCCCACACTTGTATATACCAGATACTACAGTATAGAGCACTTATGTATGTAACAGATACTAAGTTTTGACCGCACATGTATGTGGTAGAAATTATAGGGTTGTCCTCACATGTATATACTAGATAAAACAGGATTTACCACAAATAAAAGTACTATATACTATACGATTGATCGTACTTGTATATACATGATAATACTTCAGTATTGACTTCATACACATGTACTAGGTACTACAGGATTGACCTTACATGTATGTACCAGTTACTACAAGATTTCTCACACTTGTATGCACCAGATACTACAGGATTGTCCTTATGTGTATTGACTAGATGTTTCAATTTTGTCATTACATGTATGTAATAGATAGTACATGATTGACGTTACATGAATGTACTAGATACTACAGTGTAGACATCAAGGACGATTAAAGATCAAAATGAATTTGAGCCGAAGTTGACTACAAAGTTTTTTTTATAAATATGTGCATTATGTAATAAAGTACACATTTCATTTTAGTTTGTCAATATAGAATAGAAGAAGTCTAAATAAACTGGCGCAAATTTTTGAAGAAGAATATCAAAATGTTTATTATAACAACTTAAGGTTTACACATTCAATTTACATAGCACGATTTGTAAGTAAATAGCCATTGATATTAAAGATAATCAAATAGTCCTACAAAAAACGTAGATAGTGTATATTGTACAGAGTATTATATCAAGGGGTAACATTAAACAACTTCAGTGTTAAATTATTTAGGGACACCAAAGTTTGACAATTTGAGATTCACCTGAAACTCCGGCTGTGAACTCTATAAACATACCAATAGACAGAGGAACCAAACGCATAGTGTACATATTACAGTGTTTCATATAAGGTGTTATATTAGGGCAAAACGGTCAAATAGACATCTGAAAGCCATATTTTAATCACTTGGGAGTCTCTTTAAACCACTAACTGCGAAAATATACAATTTATTGCACTAATGCTTCATAGTAACGCTGCAACACGTATATACTATACTTAATGCAGTGAATCAAAGGGAGCAACAAACTTATCTCGAGATTTATATTTATGTCAGTACGTAGCAGTCCGCATGAACCCGTAGTAACGGAAATAAAAACTCAATATAACTGAGTCGACTAAATGTCTCAAGAAAAGCGTGACAGGGTGCTAAGTGCAGTGAATTATTCATGGGGGTAATTCCAAGGCTGAACATGTAAAATCGAACTATAAAATGACATAGGATAAGCATAATTTTGAGTTAAATTCAAACACTGTGAAATTATTGCCACTGTAGGTGGGAATGAACTAGTGTTCCTTATGAAGTGAAAAGGGAATAATGGGGTCCAGAAATATACAATCGACATTTAAAAGTTTGTAGTACGATCAGAACAATGTCAAACAGTCATAAAAAAGCAATATAAAAAGAACATGTAAAAAAGATATTAAGCGGTATTTCAAGACCGATGTAAAGAGAGCGTACAAAGACGATAAAAGATGGTGTACAAGAACGGAATAAATTTGTAAAGTAGTGCGATGAACAGCGTTAATTCAAAATCGATACAAAACTGGCATGCAAGAACCCCACAAAAAGTGTATACAAGATCTTTGTCAATGTATACAAGTAGGATATCAAATTGGTATACAAGAACGACATCAAATCGGTATGCAAGAACGATATCAAATCGGTATGCAAGAACGATATCAGGCCGGTGTACACTAACGCAATGCAGAAATGCTGGTGCACATGAAACAAAAATTCAAGATCGACGCGAAACCTGTATGCAGAATCAATATAAAACGGATATGCAATAACGGTATAGAACGGGTATGGAATAACGATATAAAGCGGGTACTAAATGAAGAAATATTCAGAAAAAATGCAAGCCCAGTAGACAAGAACGATTTAAATCGGGTGTACAAGAACAATTTAAAACGGGTATACATATATGTCAGGACGAAACAAAGCTGGATTTCAAGGGCAGTAGAAAACGTAGAAGAACGATATTAAGCGAGAATTTATGATCGATGCAAAACGGTATACAGGAACGATATTAAGAGGTATTAAAAGAACAATAAATAGAGATAATTCAAGAGCGCTATGAAACGGGTATACAAGAATGATTTCAAGTGGGAATTTAAGAGTGTTGCAAAAAGAGTGTACAAGGACGTTCGGAATATGTTGTATAAGAACGGTATGAACTGTGTATAGTATGCGACATAAAGCCAGAACTCATGATCGATACAAAAGCACTATGTAATAACCACATCAAACAGGTATACGATGATATTAGATTGTTATACAAGCGGGTATACACAAACGATATTAAGCGAGAATTCAAGAGCGATTTCAAACATGTATTCAAGAACAATATAAAACGGGTATACAAAAACGATAAAAATAGGTATAGAAGAACGATATTCAGCGGGTAATCAAGAACATTATAAAGCAAGTATCAAAGAACTATGTAAAGAGAGTGCACAAGGACGAAATGAAGAAGGTGTACAAGAACGGTGTAAACTAAGTTTTTCAATATAAAACGGGTATACACGATATAAAATGGCTATATAAAAATCAAAGTGGGCGTACCAGAAGGAAATAAAACGGGAATACAAGAACGAAATAAAAACGGTATACAAGAACGGTATCAGGTTGGTTACAATAACTCGATAGAGAGATGTTAAGTTTCTATATAGAAAAGGGTAATGCTGTAGCAGATTAAACTGGAATTCAAGATCGATACAAACCGGTATACCAATTCAATGTGAAAAAGGTATGAAAGAATTGTATAGAACTGGTAAAGAAAAACGATATAAAGCGGGTACAGAAGAACGATGTAAAGAATGAATTCAAAAGCAATGCAAAACCGGTATACAAGAACTATATTTAACCGCTTTACAAGAACGATAGAAAACGGTTATACAAGAACGATATCAAGCGGTGATTCAAAGCGATGCCAAACGTGTATACAAGAGCTATGCAAAAACAGTATACAAGACTGATTGCAGGTATGGAAGAACCATATAAACGGTTATTCAAGAACGATACAAAATCAGTATAAACGAACAATGATACACAATCAGTATACAGGAACGATATCAGGCGGGAAATTAAGTGCGATGTTATAATGGTGCAATAGAATGATAAAAGTTTGTACACCAAAAAATATCAAGAGTAAATGCGAGAACTATACCAGGTGGGTATATAAGAACGATATACATGGGAATTCAAGAGCGATACAAACATATACAAGAATGATATAAAGCATGTATACAAGAACGATGAAAAGCGAGTATACAAGAACGACATCAAGAGGGAATGAAGGAGCGATATAAACCCATATATCACAACGAAGTAAAGAGGGTATAGAAGAACGATACCAGAAACTACAGAATTGTCGACACAGGTATGTATTAGACACTATAGGATTGTCCACACTTGTATGTACTAAATACTACAAGTTTGTCCTCACATTTATGAGATATGTACTACAGAATTGTCCACATATGTACAGTACTTGAGATTGAAAACGCATCAATGTAAGGACACACATTTAGCGTCTTGAACATGCATGTGTGGATATCCATGTTGTATCTGGTTCACTGAAAAGTGTTAACAATATGTAGTATTTTGTACTTACATGCGTAGATAAATCTGACATGTTATTTGCTTCTATGTAAAGAAAATTCTGAATCGTCTGGTACATACTTGTATCTACATTCCTGAGTAATCTGTGTGGATACTTGTGTGGATAAACCTGTAGTGTAAATAGCATCGATATCATGCAATGTCAGGTATAGAAAATTATGGATAACCCTGTAGTATTTGGTACATTCAAGTGTGGGCAATTATTTAGCATCGGAGATAAACAAGTGTGGATAGTCTGTAGTATCGTGTACATACATGGGTGTATTAACCTGTATTTTCCGTTACTTCAATGTACGGACAGTCATGTAGTGATTGGAACATATATGTATGGACAGTCCAGAAGCATCTGTTACATATAGGTGTATACAATTCTGTATTAACTGAAACAACATGAATGGATAATCGTGTAATATCTGGTACAGATAAGTGTGGATAGTATTGTGCTATCTGGTAATAATGTGTGGATAATCCTGCAGTCTCAGTTACGTCAATAACAGCACAATCTGTATGGTTTACTTTACATATTTGGTCTATTGGAACATACACGTGCGGATCGCAGGGTAGTATAATCCTGTATTATCTATTTGGGCTGTTGAATTCAGTTTCAGTATCTCATATTTAAATCATTTGTTGCCATTTTGACACATAAGTATATGGCAAAGATCAGGTATTCCAAAAGCCTATGCTATGTTTGTGTTTAGGTTGAATTTTATTAAAATGTCAGGACGAAAAGATTAAAATACATTTGATGAACTTGCCCTCTGTTATGCTTGTATTGATATATGTATTTTTTAAATTTTAAAAATTTATTAAATGTCAACAATACTAGAGAATCATTTTCAATCAAAATAGTTTATATTCTGGAGAAAACTAGTTCAAGGGCAATTCGTACAATGTAATGAATTAAGACTTTGTTGTCAAACATCAATAGACTTATAAATAGACGATTTTTCTAGGTCACCGTAAAATTACAAGAGTGCATCTATCGAGTTTGGTATACCAAATTAAAAGGGAGAGCATTTCATTTCAGGCTTAGACAGTTTAAAATAAAAATTTAATACACGTTGGACGAGCCATAAAATAGCATCTCGTCGTTTGAACACCACTGGAGTTAATTTCTTTATATTACTCCTTAAATGCGATTTATTTGTCTATATTTTATTTGCAGATGTAAGCGGCAAACACGAGTTCGGGAGTCAAAATAAACAAGAACTTTATAAAGTTCGGCATTTGTTCATAAACAGATTTTTTTTTTGACAGACTGTTTATCACTCTGAAAAGGAATTTCGAAACTTTGACCTTGAAATATGTTATGTACTTAGTGCATACATAATCGGTAAATTGCAACCCTAATGATGCCTATATGTGTAATTTAAACTCAATTAATCGGCAAACAGCAACTATTTTACTGATGAATTAGTTAAACTAAATTTAATTTGAAATTACAACTTGTGTATGCTTTTTTTAAACAATGAATGATTTTTTTTATTTCATCGAAGCTACAATTAATTACGGGTATCATTAAGAAATAATCTTTGATGACATTTTATACATATCATTTATTCAGCACGCAATTTAATTTACTGTTATTTGGTTCGTCTTTAGTGACCGATACAGTCAGCAATTTGAATTAATGCTGCAGGCATTTGTGGGTATACAAGAATGATTTAATGCAAGTATACAACAACGATGAAGAGCGGGTATTCAATAATATAAAAAGACCGAATTCAAGAGCGATATAAAACCGTATACAAGAAACGATATAAAGCAAGTATGCAAGAACGATGTAAGACGTGTATACAAGAACGATATCAAAGCGAGTATACAAGAACGATGAAAAGTAAGTTGGCAAACAAGAAAGATATCAGGTTGGTATACACTAACTAGATAATGAGATCTTTAATGACCATATAAAAATGTACGTGGGTATACCAGAACGATATGAAACGGGTACTAAAGAACGAAATGAAATCGCCATACTTGAACAATGTCAGGCGGGTATACACTGTATAAAAAGTGTAATCAAATGGAATTCAAGATCGATAAAAATCCGGTATAAAAAACCAATGTTTAAATGTATGCAGGAACGAAATTGAAAGGGTAGAGAGGAACGATATGAAGAGATTTAATGTGGGTATATAATAACGATATAAACGAGAATTCAAGAGCGATAAAAACTGATTTAAAGTAAAAATAAAAAGCAGGTATAAAAGAACGATATCAAGCAGGATTTCGGCAGCGATATAAAACATTATACAAGAACGATATAAAGCAAGTATACAACAACGATAAAAAGCGGGAATACAAGAAGGATAAAAAGAAGGAATTCAAGAGCGATATAAAACCGTATACAAGAAACGATATAAAGCAATTATGCAAGAACGGTGAAAGGAGAGTATACAAGAACGATATCATGCGGGAATTCAAGAGCGATATAAAACCACATAAAGAACGATATAATGCAAGTATACAACAACGAAGAAGAGCGGGTATACAAGAACGATAAAAAGAGCGAATTCAAGATCGATATAAAAACGTATACAAGAAAAGATATAAAGCAAGTATGCATGAACGATGTAAGAAGTGTATACAAGAACGATACAAAAGCATGTATACAAGAACGACGAAAAGTCGGTATGCAAGAACAACGATATCAGGTTGGTATATTCTAACTAGACGAGATCTCAAATGACCATATAAAAAAGTAATTGGGTATACCAGAACGATATAAAACGGGTATATTAGAACGAAATGAAATCGGTATACATGAACGATATCAGAAGGGCATAAGCTATGTAAAAAGTGTAATGTTGGAGCACATTAACCTGGCATTCAAGATCGATACAACACCAGTATATACAATCAATGTTAAAAATGTATGGAACAACAATATTGAAAGGGTAAAGAATAACGGTGTGAAGAGGTATCAAGAGAGTAAATAAAAAACGCTTAAATATAAATGGGGATTCTACAGCTATAAAAACAGGTTTAAAAACAGTTATAAAAGACCGATATCAAGTTGGAGTTCAGAAGCGATATAAAACCTCATACAAGAAAGATTTAAAGCAAGTATACAACAACTATGAAGAGCGAGTACACAAGAACGGTACAATGAGGTAAATCGAAAGCGGTATAAAGCGTATACAAGAAACGATATCAAGCAAGTATACAAGAACGGTGAAAGGCGGGTATACAAGAACGGTATCAAGCGGGAATTCAAGAGCGATATAAAACCACATACAAACGATATAAAGCAAGTGTGCAAGAACGCTGTAAGGAGGGTAGACAAGAACGATATAAAGGAAGTATACAACAACGATAAAAAGCTGGTATACAACAACGATAAAAAATGCGAATTCAACAGCGAAATAAAACCGTATACAAGAAACGATATAAAGCAAATATGCAAAAACGATGTAAGACGTGTATACAAGAGCGATATGAAAGAAAGTATTCAAGAACGATGAAAAGTTGGTAAACAAGAACGATATCAGGTTGGTATACACTAACTAGATAATGGGATCTTAAATTACCATATCAAAATGTATGTGGGTATATCAGAACGATATAAAACGGCTATACAGGAACGAAATCAAATCGGTATAAATGAACGATATCAGAAGGGTATAAACTAAATAAAAAGTGTAATGCTAGAGCACATTAAAATGGAATTCAGGATCGATACAACACCAGTATAAAAAACCAATGTTAAAAATGTTTGCAAGAACGATATTAAACTTTTAAAGAATAACAGTATGAAGGGACAAAAAATTGTAATGCTGGTGCACATGAAATTGGAATTCAAGATCGATACCAATCGTATACAGGATCAATATAAAACGGGTATGCAAGAACCGTATAAAACGGGCATACAAGAACGATATAAAGAGGGAATAAAGAAGAAACGCTTATAACGGAACGATATAATTAATGTAAATAAGAACCTTATAAAGCGGAAATTTAAGAGCAAATACAGAAGGGTATACACATGCGATATAAAACAAATGTACAGTAACGTTATAAAAGAACTATATACAACCGGAATACAGGAACGATATCAAGCGGTAATCAAAGTGCGATATAATACTGGTATAAAAGAAAGAAATAAAAGAAGTACAAAAGGACGATATCAAGAGGGATTTCAATTAAGACGTTAGGTCAGTATGCAAAACCAATATCAAACATCGATATCAAGCGGGAATTCAAGATCGATATAAAACGGTTACATAAGAACTATATAAAACGGGTATTCAAGAAAAATATAAAAGGGGAATTCAAAAGCGATATTAAATGGGTATAGGAGAAAAATACAAAATGGGTATCCAAGAACGATATAAAACGGGTAAATAAGAACGAAATAAAAGCAGGTATAGAAGAACCATATCAAGTGAGAATTAGGGAGCAATGCAAGAGCGGTATACAAGAGCGATATAAACCGGTATTGAAGAATGATATAAAACAAGTATAAAAGAACGATATAAAATCGGTATAAAAGAGCGATACACAAACGAAACGCAGTAACGATATCATGCGATAATTCAAATGCTATATAATATGCGTATGATAGAATGATATATATGAGTAAACAAGAACGATATCAAGGGGTAATACAAGAACGTTATTAGGTAGGTATTCCAGAACGATCTAAACGGGTATTCAAGAGTGATATAAACTTGTTTACAAGAAGAATATAAAACATTGGCGTTGGCTTGTGTAATCATTCCTGATCTTTCACGTTTTCCAATCTTTCTCTGATATTACTTTAGCGGATGACTACGCATCACAAAAGAATATATTACGCGAGATGTTCTAAAATATTTGGAAACTTGTCTAAACCTTCAATATATTCATATTCTGAAAGATAGCCTCATAATACATAATATGTGGTGTCATTAAAAATGTCTCAACTGCATTTCGTTAGACATGGCTAAAGATTTAAATGTTCAAGTGAACTGAATAACATATAGTATTTATTTAATCGCATGACCATTTTTCGACGTTTCATTGTACTGTTAAGACGTGGTTATGTTGATGGTGTATTAACGTGAGTTGTATTAATCAATCTTCTATTGTTATCATTTAATTATACATCAAACTAATACTTCTCTATTTGAAAATAGTTGTAGACTTGATACTAAGTACATGTTTATGTAATAAGTTTTAGAATTTACAATAGCTAACAATTAATCTTCAGTGCTGACCATTTATGCATTCTAAATTTGTGTGGCAGATTTGGAGAAACAATTTAGAAGAAAAACTGTTGATAGAAAATCAACTTTACCAGGTTTCACAGTTTCGAAATCCGTCATCAATCAGTCAAAGTGTTGCGTTTACGGGTGCAAGTACTGAACGTGTCAGTCGGACTCAAAGCTGTACATACAGTTTGTATAACAGTGGTTGGGAGGTTGACAATATGTGCGGGTAAGTCGGACTAAAAGCTGTACATATTGTAAGTATAACAGAGGCGGGCGGTTGACATAATGTGCGGGTAAATCGGATTAAAAGCTATACATGTTGTAAGTATAACAGAGGCCAGGAGAGACATAATGTACGGGTAAGTCGGACTGAACGCTGTGGATACTGTAAGTATAACAGATGCCTGGATGTTGACATAATGTACCAGTCCGTCAGACTGAGAGTTGAACATACTGTCAGTATAACAGAGGCCGGGAGGTTGACATAATGTACGGGTCAGTCGGACTGAAAGCTGAACGTACTGTTGGTATAGCATAGTCATGGAGGTTTACATAATGAATCAGTCAGTCGGACTGAAAGCTGTACAAACCTCAAGTATAAGAGAGGCCGGGATGTTGACATAATGTACCGGTCAGTCGGACTGAGCGCTGAACATACTGTCAGTATAACAGAGGCCGGGAAGTTGAGATAATGTACGGGTCAGTCATACTGAAAGCTGAAGATACTGTAAGTATAACATAGACAAGGTGGTTTACATTATGTACCAGTCAGTCGGGCTGAAAGCTGTACAAACCTTAAGTATAACAGTGGCCGGGAGGCTGAAATCATGTACTGGTAAGTCGACTGAAAGATCAGGTGGACTGAAACTTCACATCCTGTAATTATACGATGCCGGTAGGTTGACATAATGTACGGGTCAGGCGGACTGAAAGTTGTACATATTTTAAGTATAACAGAGGCCGTAATGTTGACATAATATATGTCAGTCGGACTGAAAGCTGAACAAATTCTGTGAGTATAACAGAGGCTTGGAGGTTTAAATAATGTATGGGTCAGTAGGACTGACAGCAGGACATACTGTAAGTATAACAGAGACCTGGAGGTTTACATAATGTACCAGTATGTCGGACTGAACGCTGTACACAAATTAAGTACAACAGTGTCCGGGAGGTTGACATAATGTACGGGTAAGTCGGAATTAAAGCTGTACATACTTTAAGTATAACAGAGGCCGGGATGTTGACATAATGTACAGGTAAGTCGGACTAAAAGCTGTAAATACTGTAAGTATAACAGAGGCCAGGATGTTGACATAATGCACCGGTCAGTCGGACTGAAAGAAGTCCATACTGTAAGTATAACAGAGGCCGGGAGGTTGACATAATGTACCAGTCAGTCGACTGACAGCTGTACAAACATTGAGCATAACAGTGTCCGGGAGGTTGCCGTAATGTACGGGTAAGTCGGACTGAAATATGTGAATACTGTAAGTATAGCAGGTGTCGGGAGGTTGACATAATGTAGGGGTCAGGTGGACTGAAACTTCACATCCTGTAAGAGTACGATGCCCGTAGGTTGACATAATGTACGGGTAAGGCGGACTGAAATTTGTAAATACTTTAAGTATAACAGAGGCCGGGATGTTGACATAATGTATAGGTCAGTCGGACTGAAAGTTGAACAAATTCTGTAATTATAACAGAGGCCTGGCTGTTTAAATAATTTACAGGTCATTCGGATTGAAAGCTTATCATACTGTAAGTATAACAGAGGCCTGGGGGTTTAAATAATCTACCAGTCAGTCGACTGAAAGCTGTACAAACATTCAGCATAACAGTGTTCGGGAGGTTGCCATAATGTACGGGTAAGTCGGACTGAAAGCTGCACATACTGTAAGTATACGATGCCGTACATTATGTCAACCTCCCGGACACTGTTATACTTAATTTTTGTACAGCTTTCAGTCCGACTGACTGGTGCATTATGTTAACCTCCAGGCCTCTGTTATACTTACAGTACGTTCAGCTTTCAGTCCGACTGACCGGAACATTATGTCAAAATCCTGGACGCCGTAATACTTACAGTATGTACAGCTTTCAATCCGACTAACCGGCACATTATGTCAACCTCATCGCCTCTGTTATACTTATATAAGTTGGACTTAAACTATACATACTGTAAGTAAAGCAGAAGCCGGGAGAATGACATAATGTACGGGTCACTCGAACTTAAAGATGTACATACTGTAAGTATAACAACGGCCGGAAGGTTAACATAATGTACCTAACAGTCGGAATGAAAGATGTAAATAATGTAAGTACAACAGATGACGGGAGGTTGACATAATGTACCGGTCAGTCGGACTGAAAGCTGTGCATATTGTAATTATACCAGAGGCCGGCATGTTGACATAATGTACCGGTCAGTCGGACTAAGAGCTGTACATACTGTAAGTATTACAGAAACCTGGAGGTAGACATAAAGTACGGGTCAGTCGGACAGAAAGCTGAACATACTGTAAGAATAACATAGACCTGGAGGTTTACATAATGTACCTGTCAGTCGGTCTGAACGCTGTTCAAACCTTTGCTATAACTGTGGCCGGGAGGTTGACATAATGTACGGGTAAGTCGGACTTAAAGCTGCGCATACTGTAAGTATAAGAGAGGCCTGGATGTTGACATACTGTACCGGTCAGTTGGACTGAGAGCTGAACATACTGTAAGTTTAACAGAGACCTGGAGGTATACAAAATGTACCAGTCAGTCCGACGGAAAGCTGAACAACCCTTAAGCATAACAGTGGCCGGGAGGTTGACAAATTGTACGGGTAAGTCGGCCTGAAACTTCACATCCTGTAAGAATAAGATGCCGAGAGGTTGACATAATTTACGCGTCAGTAGGACTCAAAGCTGTACACACTGTTTGTATAACAGTGGCCTTGAGGTTGACATAATTTGCGGGTAAGTCGAACTAAAAGCTGTACATATTGTAAGTATAACAGAGACGGGAGGTTGACATAATGTGCGGGTGAGTCGGACCAAAGGCTGTACATATTGTAAGTATAACAGAGGCTAGGGTAGACATAATGTACGGGTCAGTCGGACTGAAAGCTGAACATACTGTAAGTATAACAGAGACTTTGAGATTTACTTAATGTACAAGTCAGTCGGACTGAAAGCTGTACAAACCTTAACTATAAAAGTGACTTAAAGCTGTGCATACTGTTAGTATAGCAGAGGCCGGGAGTTTGCAAAACTTACAGCATGCACAGCTTTCTGTCCGACTGTCTGGTGCATTATGTGAACCTCCTGGTCTCTGCTATACTTACAGTATGTACAGCTTTCAGTCCAACTGACTGGTACATTGTGTCAACCTTCCGGCCTCTGCTATACTTACAGTATGTTCAGCTTTCAGTTCGAATGACTGGTACATTATGTCACCCTCCCGGCATCTGTTATACTTACAGTATGTACAGCTTTCACTACGGTTGGGCTGAAAGCAGTTCATACTGAAAATATAACAACGGCCGGGAGGTTGACATAATGTACGGGTAGGTCGGACAAAAAGTTGTACATACTGTAATTATTAGAGACGCCGGGAGGTTGGCAAAATGTGCAGGTTTGTTGGACATAAAGCTGAACATACTGTAAGTAAAGCAGAAGTCGGGAGAACGACGGGTAAGTCGGACTGAAAGATGTACACACTGAACGTATAATAGAAGCAGGGAGGTTCACATAATGTACGGGTCATGTGGAATTAATCTTCACATCCTGTAAGTATAAGATGCCGAGAGGTTGACATAATGAACCTGTGGGTCGGACTGAAAGCTCTACATACTGAAAATATAACAACGTCTGGGAGGTTGACATAATGTTCCGGTCAGTCGGACTAAAATATGTGCGTATTGTAAGTATAACAGAGGCCGGGAGGTTGACATAATGCACGGGTCAGTCGGACTGAAAGCTGAAAATACTGTAAGTACTGTAAGTAAGTATAGCAGTGGCCGGGAGTTTGACATACTTACAGCATGCACAGCATTCTGTCCGACTGATCGGTACATTATGTAAACCTCCTGTCCTCTGCTATACTTACAGAATGTACAGCTTTCAGTCCAACTCACTGGTACATTATGTCAACCTCCCTGCCTCTGCTATACTTCCAGTATGTTTAGCTTTCAGTTCGACTAACTGGTACATTATGTCACCATCCCGGCATCTGTTATACTTACAGTATGTACAGCTTTCACTACGGTTGGGCTGAAAGCTGTACATTCTGAAAACATAACAACGGCCGGGAGGTTGACATAATGTACGGGTAGGTCGGACAGAAAGTTGTACATACTGTAAGTATTAGAGAGGCCGGGAGGTTGGCAAAATTTGCAGGTTTATTGGACTTAAAGCTGAACATACTGTAAGTAAAGCAGAAGTCGTGAGAACGACGGGTAAGTCGGACTGTAAGATGAACACATTGAACGTATATTAGAGGCAGGGAGGTTGACATAATGTATGGTCAGGTGGACTGAAACTTCACATCTTGTAAGTATAAGATGCCTAGAGGTTGACATAATGAACCTGTGGGTCGGACTGAAAGCTCTACATACTGAAAATATAACAGCGTCTGGGAGGTTGACATAATGTCCCGGTCAGTCGGACTAAAATATGTGCGTATTGTAAGTATAACAGAGGCCGGAGGTTGACATAATGCACGGGTCAGTCGGACTGAAAGCTGAACAAACTGTGAGTATAACAGACTCCGGAAGGTTGACATAACGTACTGGTCAGTCGGACTGAAAGCTGAAAATACTGTAAGTATTACAGAGGCTTGGAGGTTTACATAATGTACAAGTCAGTCGGACTGAAAGCTGAACATACTGTATGTATAACAGACGCCGGGAGGTTGACATAATGTACGGATCACTCGGACTGAAAGCTGTACATACTGTAAGTATAACAGAGACCGGTAGGTTCACATAATGCACCAGTCACTCGGACAGAAAGCTGTACAAAGTTTAAGTGTAACAGTGGCCGTGAAGTTGCCATAATGTACGGGTAAGTCGGACTGAAAGATGCGCGTAGTGAAAATATAACAACGGCCGGGAGGGTGACATTATGCACGAGTCAGGTGGACCGAATCTTTACATCCTGTAAGTATAAGATGCCGAATTGTTGACATAATGTACCGGTGTGTCGGTCTGAAAGCTGTACATACTGAAAATATAACAGAGGCCAAGAGGTTGACATAATGTACGGGTATGTCGGACAGAAAGATGTTCATACTGTATGTATAACAGATGCAGGGAGGTTGACTTAATGTACGGGTCAGTCGGACTGAAAGATGAACATACCGTGAGTATTAGAGAGGCCGAGAGGTTGGCAAAATAGGCAGGTTTGTTGGACTTAAAGCTGTACATACTGTAAGTAAAGCAGAACCCGGGGAACGACATATTGTACGGGACACTCTGACTGAAAGCTGATCTTACTTCAAGTATAACAGACCCCTGGAGGTTTACATAATGTACGTGTCAGCTGGATTTAAAGCTGTACATACAGTAAGTATAACAGATGCCAGGGTTGACATAATGTACGGGTAAGTCGGACTGAAAGATGTACATATTATAAGTATAACAGAGAACGGGAGGATGACATAATGTGCTAGTCAGGTGGACTGAAACTTCACATACTGTAAGTATAAGATGCCGGGTGTTTGACATAATATGCCGGTGAGACAGAATGAAAGCTGTACATACTAAAAAAATAACAGCGGCTGGGAGGTTGACATGATGTGCCGGTCAGTCGGACCGAAACTTCACATCCTGTCAGTATAAGATACCGAGAGGTTGACATAATGTACCGGTGGGTCGCACTGAAAGCTGTACATACCGTGAGTATTAGAGAGGCCGGGAGGTTGGCAAAATGTGCAGATTTGTTGGACTTAAAGCTGTACATACTGTAAGTAAAGCAGAAGCCCCGGGAACGACATATTGTACGGGACACTCGGACTGAAAGCTGATCTTACTTCAAGTATAACAGACCCCTGGAGGTTTACATAATGTACGTGTCAGTCGGATTTATAGCTGTACATACAGTAAGCATAACAGATGCCAGGGTTGACATAGTGTACGGGTAAGTCGGACTGAAAGAGGTACATATTATAAGTATAACAGAGAACGGGAGGATGACATAATGTGCTAGTCAGGTGGACTGAAACTTCACATCCTGTAAGTATAAGATGCCATGTGTTTGACATAATATGCCGGTGAGACAGAATGAATGCTGTACATACTAAAAATATAACAGCGGCCGGGATGTTGACATAATGTGGCGGTCAGTCGGACTGACAGATGTGTGTATTGTAAGTATAACAGTGGCCGGGATGTTGACATAATGTACGGGTCAGTAGTACTGAAAGCTGAACATACTGTATGAATAACAAAGGCCGGGAAGTTGACATAATGTACTGACCACTCGGACGGAAAGCTGTACATACTGTAAGTATAAAAGAGGCCAGGAGGTTGACATAAAGTACGGGTAAGTCGGACTAAAAGATGTGCATACTGTAAGTATAACAGCGGCCGGGAGGTTCACATAATGTACGGGTTAAGTTGACCAAAACTTCACAGATTGTATGTATAAGATGCTGAGAGGTTGACATAATGTACCGGTGGGTCGGGCTGAAAGCTGCACATACTGAAAATGTAACATAGGCCGGAGGTTGACATAATGTACTGGTCAGTCGGACTGAAAGCTGAACATACTGTAAGTATTAGAGAGGCCGGGAGGTTGGCAAAATGTGCAGCTTTGTTGGACTTAAAGCTGTATATACTATAGGTAAAGCAGAAGCTTGGAGAACGACGGGTAAGTCGGACTGAAAGATGCACAGACTATCAGTATAACAGAGACCGGGAGGTTGACATAATGTACTGGAGGTGCACTGAAACTTGTCATCTTGTAAGTATAAGATGCCGAGAGGTTGACATAATGAACCGGTGAGTCGGACTGAAAGCTGTGCATACTGAAAATATAACAGCGGCCAGGAGGTTGACATAATGTTCCGGTCAGTCGGACTCACAGATGTGCGTATTGTAAGTATAAAAGAGGCCGGAATGTGGACATAATGTACGGGTCAGTAGTTCTGAAAGCTGAACATAATGTAAGTATAACAGAGGCCGGCAAGTTCACATAATGTTCCAGTCACTCGGACTGAAAGCTGTACAATCCTTAAGTATAACAGTGGCCGGGATGTTGAAATAATGTACCGGTGGGTAGGGTTGAAAGCTGCACATACTGAAATAATAACAGCGGCCGGGAGGTTGACATGATGTACGGGTAGGTTGGACTAAAAGTTGTACATAATGTAAGTATAACAGAGGCCGGGATTCTGACATAATGTACGGGTCAGTCGGACTGAAAGCTGAACATACTGTAAGTATTAGAGAGGCCGGGAGGTTGGCAAAATGTGCAGGTTTGTTGGACTTAAAGCTGTACATACTATAAGTAAAACAGAAGCCGGGAGAACGACTGGTAAGTCGGACTGAAAGATGTACACACTATAAGTATAATAGAGACCGGGAGGTTGACATAATGTACGGGTCAGGTGGACTGAAACTTCACATTATGTAAGTATTAGATGCCGAGAGGTTAATATAATGAACCGGTGGGTCGGACTGAAAGCTGTACATACTGAAAATATAACAGCGGACGGGAGGTTCACATAATGATCCGGTCAGTCGGACGGAAATATGTGCGAATTGTTAGTATAACAGAAGCCGGGAGGTTGACATAAGTATAACAGAGGCTTGGAGGTTTACATAATGTAAAAGTAAGTCGGACTGAAAGCTGAACATACTGTATGTATAACAGAGGCCGGGAGGTTGACATAATGTACGGGTAAGTCGGACTGAAAGATGCGCATACTGCAAGTATAACAAAGGCCGGGAGGGTGACATAATGTATGAGTCAGGTGGACCGAAACTTTACATCCTGTAAAAATAAGATTCCGAATTGTTGACATAATGTACCGGTGGGTCGGTCTGAAAGCTGTACATACTGAAAATATAACAGAGGCCAAGAGGTTGACATAATGTACGTGTATGTCGGACTGAAAGTTGTTCATACTGTACGTATAACAGAGGCAGGGAGGTTGACTTAATGTACGGGTCAGTCGGGCGGAAAGATGAACATACTGTAAGTATAAGAGAGGCCGGGAGGTTGGCAAAATGTGCAGGTTT
The DNA here is from genome assembly GCA_944474755.1 of Limnoperna fortunei. Taxonomy (NCBI): domain Eukaryota; kingdom Metazoa; phylum Mollusca; class Bivalvia; order Mytilida; family Modiolidae; genus Limnoperna; species Limnoperna fortunei. Next base: position 98,478,256 of record OX104116.1, read on the forward strand.
ATTGGACTTAAAACTGTACATACTGTAATTAAAGCAGGAGCCGGGAGAACGACGGGTAAGTCGGACTGAAAGATGTATACACTCTAAGTATAACAGAGACCGGGAGGTTGACATAATGTACTGGTCAGGTGGACTGAAACTTCACATCGTGTAAGTATAAGATGCCGAGAGGTTGACATAATGAACCGTTGAGTCGGACTGAGAGCTGTACATACTGAAAATATAACAGCGGCCGGGAGGTTGACATAATGTTCCGGTGAGTCGGACTGAAAGATGTGCGTATTGTAAATATAACAGAGGCCGGGAGGTTGACATAATGTACGGGTCAGTCGGATTGAAAGCTGAACATACTGTAAGTATAACAGAGGCTTGGAGGTTTACATAATGTAGTAGTCAGTTGGACTGAATGCTGAACATACTGTACGTATAACAGAGGTCGTGAAGTTTACATAATGTACACGTCAGTCGGACCGAAAGCTGAACATACTGTATGTATAACAGAGGCCGGTAGGTTTACATAATGTACCACTCACTCGGACTGAAAGCTGTACAAAGCTTAAGTACAGTACTTAAGATTGAAAACGCAACACTTTTAGCAATCCGTCGCCGATCCGTCAGCGTTCCAAAATCCGTCACCAATCAGTTATCAATCAGTCAGATCGTTCCCAATCCGTCCATCCGTCAATTGACGGATTTGGAACGATTTGACTTATCTGACGGATTGAATTTGACTGATCGATCCAATCCGTCCATTCAACTTCCGGTTAGTAAAATTAATATTTCGAAATGTGAAAATTCGTTTCACTTGCAAATATTAGAAGTATACAAATGTCAGCTGTTATGTCTTCATTTATGGCTCGTTTTACCTAATAATAAGGCTAAAACTGGTCTAAAGTTATATATGATATAAATGGAAATTCACCCAATTGATAACTAATGCGTCTATGACGAAATATAAACATCATATTGTGTTATTTTATTTACAAAATAATTAAAACAACGTAAATAAAAAAAGACACACACACAATAACTTAAAATATTACATCCCATGCCAAGGCGCACGTCTCGTATTTGTCTTCGATTGTGTTCAAACGGAAAAGTCTAGTCCAAAGTTACAAATGATAAATGGAACCCTCCCCCCCCAATCTATAACTACTTGTAATAATCTGTGACGGAATATAAACATCACATAGTGTCATTTTATTAAAAGATATAATTAAAAAAGAAATGAAAAAAAAACAAAAAAAAAAACACAATCAATTCAAAAAATATTTCACCTCGCGTGCCACGGCGTACATCTCGTATTTGTCTTCGAAATTTGTTAAAGCGGAAAAAGCGAGAAAGACCAAAAACGTAAAACATAATGTACGGGTAGGTCGGACTGAAAGTTGTACATACTGTAAATGCAACAGAGGACGGGAGGTTGACATAATGTACGGGTCAGTAGGACTGAAAGCTGAATATACTGTAAGTATATCAGACTCGGGGAGGTTGACATAATAAACGGAACAGTCGAACTGAAAGCTGAAAATACTGTAAGTATAACAGAGGCTTGGAGGTTTACATAATGTACACGTCAGTCGGACTGAAAACTGAACATACCGTATGTATAACAGAGGCCGGGAAGATGACATAATGTACGGATTACCCGGACTGAAAGCTGTACATACTGTAAGTATAACAGAGGCCGGTAGGTTCAAATAATGTACCAATCACTCGGACTGAAAGATGTACAAAGCTTGAGTATAACAGTGACCCGGAGGTTGACATGATGTACGGGTAAGTCGGACTTAAAGATGCGCATACTGTAAGTATAACAGCGGCCGGGAGGGTGACATAATGTACGGGTCAGGTGGACCGAAACTTCACATCATGTAAGTATAAGATGGCGAGAGGTTGACATAATGTACGGTGGATCGCACTGAAAGCTGAACATACTGTTAGTATTAGGGAGGCCGGGATATTGGCAAAATGTGCAGGTTTATTGGACTTAAAACTGTACATACTGTAATTAAAGCAGAAGCCGGGAGAACGACAGGTTAGTCGGACTGAAAGATGTACACACTGTAAGTATAAAAGGGACCGGGAGGTTTACATAATGTACGGGTCAGTCTGACTGAAATCTGTGCATACAGTAAGTATAACAGAGACCTGGACGTTGACATAATGTAGGGGTCAGGTGGACTGAAATTTCACATCCTTTAAGTATAAGATGCCGGGCGTTTCACATAATATGTCGGTGAGACAGAATGAAAGCTGTACATACTAAAACTATAACAGCGGCCTGGAGGATGACATAATGTTCCGGTCAGTCGGACTAAAAGATGTGCATATTGAAAATATAACAGAGGCCAGCGTTGACATAATGTACAAGTCAGTCGTACAGCAAGTTGTACATACTGTAAGTATAACTGACTCCGGGAGGTTGACATCATGTACGGGTCAGTCGGACTGAAAGCTGAACATACTGTATGTATAACAGGAGCCGGTAGGTTCACATAATGTACCAGTCACTCGGACTGAAAGCTGTACAATCATTAAGTATAACAGTGGCCGGGAGGTTGACATAATGTACGGGTAAGTCGGACTGAAAGATGTGCATACTATAAGCATAACAGCGGCCGGGAGGTGGACACAATGTACGGGACCGGGTTACTGAAACTTCTCATCCTGTCAGTATAAGATGCCGAGAGTATGACATAATGTCCCGGTGGGTCGGACTGAAAGCTGTACATACTGAAAATATAACAGTGGCCGGGAGGTTGACATAATAAACGGATCAGTCGAACTGAAAGCTGAACATACTGTAAGTAGAACAGATGCTTGGAGGTTTACATAATGTACACGTCAGCCGGACTGAAAGATGTACATACTGTAAGTATAACAGAAGCGGTAGGTTCACATAATGTACTAGTCACTCGGACTGAAAGATGTACAAAGCCTCAGTATAACAGTGGCCGGGAGGTTGACATAATGCACGGGTAAGTCAGACTGAAAGATGAGCATACTGTAAGTATAACAGCGGCCGGGAGGGTGACATGATGTACGGGTCAGGTGGACAGAAACTTCACATCCTGTAAGTATAAGATGCCGAGAGGTTGACATAATGTACGGTGGATCGCAGTGAAAGCCGAACATACTGTTAGTATAAGAGAGGCTGGGCTGTTGGCAAAATGTGCAGGTTTATTGGACTTAAAGCTGTACATACTGTAATTAAAGCAGAAGCCGGGAGAACTACAGGTAATTCGGACTGAAATATGTACACACTGTAAGTATAACAGGGACCGGGAAATTGACATAATGTACGGGTCAGGTGGACTGAAACTTCACATCATTTAAGTATAAGATGCCGAGAGGTTCACATGATGATCCGGTGGGTCGGACTGAAAGCTGTACATACTGTAAGTAAAGCAGAAGCCCGGAGAACGACATATTGTATGGGACGCTCGGACTGAAAGCTGAACTTACTGTTAGTATAACAGACCCCTGGAGGTTTACAAAATGTACGGGTCAGTCGGACTAAAAGCTGTACATACAGTAAGTATAACAGAGACCGGGACGTTGACACAATGTACGGGTCAGGTGGACTGAAACTTTACATCCCGTATATATATATGCCGGGTGTTTGACATAATATGCTCGTGAGACAGAATGAAAGCTGTACACACTAAAAATATACAGTGGCCGGGAGGTTGACATAATGTTCCGGTCAGTCGGACTCAAAGATGTGCATATTGTAAGTATAACAGAGGCCGGGAGGTTGACATAATGTACAGGTCAGTCGGACAGAAAGTTGTGCATACTGTAAGTATAACAGAGGCAGTGAGGTTGACATAATGTACGGGTCAGTCAGACTGAAAGCTGAACATACTTTAAGTATAACAGAGGCAGTGAGGTAGACATAATGTACGGGTCAGTCGGACTGAAAGCTGAACATACTCTATGTATAACATAGGCCGGTAGGTTCACACAATGTACCTGTCACTCGGACTGAAAGCTGTACAATAATTAAGTATTACAGTGGCCGGGAGGTTGGCATAATGTACGGGTAAGTCGGACTGAAAGATGTGCATACTATAAGTATAACATCGGCCGGGAGGTTGACACAATGTACGGGTCCGGGTGACTAGAGTTTCTCATCCTGTAAGTATAAGATGCCGAGATGTTGACATTATGTACCGGTGGGTCGGACTGAAAGCTGTACATACTGAAAATATAACAGCGACCGGGAGGTTGACATATTGTACGGATCACTCGGACCGAAAGCTGAATATACTGTAAGTATAACAGGCTCCGGGAGGTTGACATAATAAACGGATCAGTCGGGCTGAAATCTGAACATTCTGTAAGTATAACAGAGGCTTGGAGGTTTACATAATGTACACGCCAGTCGGACTGAAAGCTGAACATACCGTATGTATAACAGAGGCCGGGAGGTTGACATAATGTACGGATCACTCGGATTGAAAGCTGTACATACTGTAAGTATAACAGAAGCCGGTAGGTTGACATAATGTACCAGTCAATCGGACTGAAAGATGTACAAAGCTTAAGTATAACAGTGGCCGGGAGGTTGACATAATGTACGAATAAGTCGGACTGAAAGATGCGCATACTGTAAGTAAAACAGCGGCTGGGAGGTTGACATAATTTACGGGTCAGGTGGACCGAAACTTCACATCAAGTAAGTATAAGATGCCGAGAGGTTGACATAATGTACGCTGGATCGCATTGAAAGCTGAACAGACTGTTAGTATTAGAGAGGCCGGGATGTTGGCAAAATGTGCAGGTTTATTAGACTTAAAGCTGTGCATACTGTAATTAAGGCAGAAGCAGGGAGAACGACAGGTAAGTCGGACTGAAAGATGTACACACTGTAATTATAACAGAGACGGGAGGTTGACATAATGTACGGGTCAGTTGGACTGAAACTTTACATCATGTAAGTATAAGATGCCGAGAGGTTGACATAATGATCCGGTGGGTCGGACTGAAAGCTGTACATACTGAAAATATAACAGCGGCCGGGAGGTTGACATAATGTACGGGTCAGTCGGACTGAAAGCTGAACATACCGTAAGTATTAGAGAGGCCGAGAGGTTGGCAAAATGCAGGTTTGTTGGACTTAAAGCTGTATATACGGTAAGTAAAGCAGAAGCCCGGAGAACGACATATTGTATGGGACACTCGGACTGAAAGCTGAACTTACTGCTAGTATAACAGACCCCTGGAGGTTTACAAAATGTACGGGTCAGTCGGACTGAAAGCTGTACATAGAGTAAGTATAACAGAGACCGGGACTTTGACACAATGTACGGGTCAGGTGGACTGAAACTTTACATCCTTTATGTATATGTGCCGGGTGTTTGACATAATATGCTCGTGAGACAGAATGAAAGATGTATATACTAAAAATATACAGTGTCCGGGAGCTTGACATAGAGTTCCGGTCAGTCGGACTCAAAGATGTGCATATTGTAAGTATAACAGAGGCCGGAGGTTGACATAATGTACAGGTCAGTCGGACAGAAAGTTGTGCATACTGTAAGTATAACAGGAGCAGTGAGGTTGACATAATGTACGGGTCAGTTGGACTGAAACTTTACATCATGTAAGTATAAGATGCCGAGAGGTTGACATAATGATCCAGTGGGTAGGACTGAAAGCTGTACATACTGAAAATATAACAGCGGCCGGGAGGTTGACATAATGTACGGGTAGGTCGGACTGAAAGTTGTACTTACTGTAAGTATAACAGACGCCGGGAGGTTGACGTAATGTACGGGTCAGTCGGACTGAAAGCTGAACATACCGTAAGTATTAGAGAGGCCGGGAGGTTGGCAAAATGTGCAGGTTTGTTGGACTTAAAGCTGTACATACTGTAAGTAAAGCAGAAGCCCGGAGAACGACATATTGTATGGGACATTTGGACTGAAAGCTGAACTTACTGTAAGTATAACAGACCCCTGTAGGTTTTCATAATATACGGGTCAGTCGGACTGAAATCTGTACATACAGTACGTATAACAGAGACCGGGACGTGGACATAACGTACGGGTCAGGTGGACTGAAACTTCACATCCTGTAAGTATAAGATGCCGGGTGTTTTACATAATATGCCCGTGAGACAGAATGAAAGCTGTACTTACTAAACATATAACAGTGGCCGGGAGGTTGACATAATGTTCCGGTCAGTCGGAATAAAAGATGTGCATACTGTAAGTATAACAGAGGCAGTAAGGTTGACATAATGTACGGGTCAGTCGGACTGAAAGCTGAACATACTTTAAGTATAACAGAGGCAGTGAGGTTGACATAATGTACTGGTCAGTCGGACTGAAAGATGAACATACTGTAAGTATAGCTGACTCCGTGAGGTTGACATAATGTACGGGTAAGTCGGACTGAAAGCTGAACATACTGTATGTATAACAGACGCCGGTAGGTTCACATAATGTACCAGTCACTCGGACTGAAAGCTGTTCAATCATTAAGTATTACAGTGGCCGGGAGGTTGACATAATGTACGGGTAAGTCGACTGAAAGATGTGCATACTATAAGTATAACAGCGGCCGGGAGGGTGACACAATGTACGGATGCGGGTGACTGGAACTTCTCATCCTGTCAGTATAAGATGCCGAGAGTTGACATTATGTATCGGTGGGTCGGACTGAAAGCTGTACATACTGAAAATATAACAGCGGCCGGGAGGTTGACATAATGTACGGGTAGGTCGGACTGAAAGTTGTACATACTGTAGGTACAACATAGGCCGGTTGGTTGACATAATATACGGGTCAGTCGGACTGAAAGCTGAACATACTGTAAGTATAACAGAGGCTTGGAGGTTTACATAATGTACATGTCAGTCGGACTGAAAGCTGAACATACTGTATGTATAACAGAGGCCTGGATGTTGACATAATGTACGATCACACGGACTGAAAGCTGTACATACTGTAAATATAACATAGGCCGGTAGGTTCAGATAATGTACGGGTCTGTCGGACTGAAAGCTGTACATAATGTTCAAATACTCATCCATAAGACAGCTCAAATTAAATATAGAACAAAATGTAAAAAAGGTATAAAATCATTTTGAAATTGGAGTGTCTCATACATGCAATTACGCACAAAAGCTACATTATTTAACTTCTTTGAACATTGTTTTATGTCGGCGGAGCTACATTACTGTAGCTATTGTGCACAAGTGTAACGGATACTGCTATCTGTAGCATCTACTATAAATATTTTATTTATAATTTATCAATGAATTTATTTAATTAAAAAAATCGGTATCATATCCCCTGTTCAGTGTACCTGTTTATTACTTGTATAATTTAAGTGCATATAAACTACACATAAATGGTTATGTTCCCTAGGACAATGTTGGTTAAACAGCTCATGAGATAGCTTGTGTTCTTATTTTATAAACAATATTGACTTTATATAAAACTTCGTTGTATGTTCCGATCTATTCGTATCGAATTAAAGAATATTTATTTATTTATTAATTTATTTATTTATTTATTTATTTATTTATTTATTTATTTATTTATTTATTTATTTATTTATTTAAGACAAATGAATTGCAGTTTATATTATGTAAAAAGAAAATTCAGATCCTGTTTAATGCAAACAAACTTTTTTACATCAATGCTTCAAGGTTATTTAAAAACTATTAAAGCACTGTTATTATACTTAAAGCAGAAATACGTTAGTTAATGTTGCAGTTTACTAAACGTAAACAACTATGTGCATGTAAAATCAAATTACCCAAGCATTATTTAATGTGCGCTAATTTGACAGAACAACAATATGGCGAACGATAACGCAAACGATAAACCATACGATGTACGATAAACCATACGATATACGATATACGCAAGATGTAGGAACGATGTACGGTCGTTGTACAAACGATAAACGCACGATGTACGACGGTAAACTCGTTAACTTATACGTTCCAGGGACCTTATATACAAGATACTACATGATTGTCCTCACGTGTAATGAATACTATAGGATGAACCTCACACGTATATATCAAATACTATATGATGGACCACATCTGTATGTACTAGATACCTCAGGATTGTTCGACGATGAAAGTACTAGCCACAGAATTTTCCAGATACTACAGGACTGATGATGTATGTACTAGATACTACAGTATTTACTTCACATGTATGTGTGAGATACTACAGGATTGACTACACGTGTATGCATCATGTACTACAGAATTATCCATACTTGTATGAACTAGATACTTCATGATTGTCAACACGTTTGCGTACCAGATACTAAATGATAATCTACACATATATTTACTAGATACTACATGATAGTCGTTAGATGTATGTAACATACACTATAGGAATAATCTCACATGTGTGTAATAGTTAGTACAGGATTCACCTTACATGTATATAACTTAATTGAGCTCAAATGTATACAACAAATACGTCAGGATTTTCCTCACATGTATGTAACAGACAGTATATTATTGACCTCACTTCATTACTGGCCTCATATATATATGTACTAGATACTGCATGATTAACCTACCATTTATTTATCAGATACTACAGGACTGGCATACAAGTAAGCAATAGATACTACAGGATTGAGATCACATGTATATACCAAATACTGCAGGATTAACATCACATGAATGTACTTGATACTACATGATTAACCTCACATTTATTTACCAGATACTACAGGATTGGCATACATGTGTGTACTAGATACTACAGAATTGTCGACCTTTGTATGTACTAGATGCTACATTGTTGTCATCACGTATATGTAATGAATACTACAGGATAAAACTCACACGTGTGTACCAGATGTTATATAATGGACAACACCTGTTTGTACTGGTAACCTCATGATGGTCCTCAGATGAATGTACTATACACTGCAGAACTTCCCTGATACTAGATGTGTGTACTAGTATTGACTTCACATATATGTATGAGATACTACAGGATTGACCACTAGTGTATGCACCAAATACTACATGTACTGAATACTCGAATAATTGCCTTACATGTATGTACTAGATACTACATGATTAACCTTACATTTATTTACCAGATACTACAGGATTGACATACAAGTATGTGCTAGATACTGAAGGATTAATCTCACATGTATATACTAGATACTGCAGGATGAACATGACATGAATGTACTGCAGAATTTAACACACATGCATGCTCTGGGTGATACAGGATTGGCCTCACATGTATGTATCTGATACTACAGGGTTGTCGACACATGTAGGTAATGTATGTACTAGATACTGCATGGTTGTCAACACGTTTGTGTACCAGATACTATACGATAGTCTACAAATGTGTGTGCCATACATTACATGAAAAACATCACATGTGTGTCATAGATACTGCAGGTTCATCTCGCATGTATGTTCTACAGGACTACAGGATTGTCCCATACCTATGATTTAGACACTACAGGATTAACCTCACATGCATGTACTAGATACTACAGGATTGACCTCGAATATGTATAAAAGATACTACAGGATCGACCTCACACGTGTGCAATAAATACTATAAGAATATCCGCACATGAATGTATCAGATTCTATAGGTTTGACCTCGCATGTATTTGCTTGATACTACATGATTGACCTCACATGTATTTAGCATATACTATAGGATTGACCTCGAATGTATATATTAGATACTACATGATTGACCTCACATGTCTTTAGCATATACTACAGGATTGACCTCGAATGTATATACTAGATACTACATGATTGTCGACAGATGTATGTACTAGGTACTATATTATTGATTTTACAAGTATGTAACATAAACTACAGTAATGACCTCACATATCTATACTAGATACTACAGTATTGTCTACACATGTATGTACCATTTTCTGCTGCATATAATTTCATATATGTACTAGAAGCCAGAGGTATGTCCCCACATGTATGCGCCAGATACTACATGATTTTCCTCATCTGTATGAGCTATATACTTTCTTCGCGTGTATATACTAGATACGATAGAATTGTCTACACATGTATGTACCATATACTGCATGATTGTCCAAACATGTATGTATATAAACAGGATTGACCTCACATGTAAGTACTAGATACTACAGGATTATTATTGCCATGCAGTGTCTGATACATAAATTTATGGATAACACTGCATAATCTGCTACTTACATGTATGTGGATTCAAGTAGTAATTTTACATACCTGTATATATAATCCAGCAGGTTAAGTTATATCAATGGACAAGCATTTAGCGTCTAGAACATGCATGTATGGACATCCATGTAGTATCTGGTACATACATGTCTATATAATCATATGGTACACTAACAAGTGTTAATAATATGTAGTATATTGTACTTACATGGAAAATCTGACATGTGGGCAATCATCTAGTGTCGGATACAAACAAGTGTGGATAGTCTGTAGTATCTTGTACATATATGCGTGTATAAACCTGTAGTGTCAGTTACTTCAATGTAAGAACATTCATGTAGTGCTAGGAACATATATTTGTGGACAGTCCAAAAGCATCTGTTACATATGGCGTATACAATTCTGTGGTAACTGGTAAAACATGAGTGGATAATCGTGTAATATTTGGTATGTGTGGTTAGTATTGTACTATCTGGTTACAATGTGTGGATAATCCTGTAGTCTCAGTTACCTCAATAAAGGACAATCGGTATAGTTTACTTTACATATTTGGTATATTGGAACATACACATGCGGATCGCAATGTAGTATAATTCTGTAGTATCTATTTGGGCTGTTGAATTCAGTTTGCGCATCTCATATTTAAATCATTTCTTGCTATCGTGACACATTGGTATATGGCAAAAATGAGGTATTCCAAAAGCATATGCTATGTTTGTGTTTAGGTTGAATTATTTTAAAATGTCAGGACGGAAACGTTGAGGTCTGGTATTTGCATACCATGTTATAATATTAAGATACCTTTTATGAACGTGCCCTTCGTTATGCTTTTATTGATATATTTTTGTCTTCTGGTGTTTTTAAAATTTATTTAATGTCAGCAATAATACAGGATCATTTTTAATAAAAATAGTTCATATTCTGGAGAAAACTAGTTCAAGGGAGATTCGTAAAATTTACTGAATTACGGCTTTGTTGTTAAAAGTCAATAGTCTTGTAAATACACGATTTTTAAGGTCACCGTAAAATTACAAGTGTGCATCCGTCGAGTTCGGTATAACAAATTAAAAAGGATATCATTCCATTTCAGGTTATGACAGTTCAAAATAAAAATTTAATATACTTTGGACGAGCCATAAATAAGCATTTTGTCTTTTAGACACCTCCGAAGTTATTGTCTTTTATATTACTCATTAAATGCGTTTTATTTGTCTATATTTCGTTTGCAGACGTAAGCGGCAAACACGAGTTCGGGAGAACAAATAAACAAGAACTTTATAAAGTTCGGCATTTTTCTTTAAACAGATTTATTTTGACATACTGTTTATCATGCTGGAACGGAATTTCGAAAATTTGACCTTGAAACATGTTTTGTACTTAATACATAAATAATGCACCCATAATGATGCCCTTTAATATAATTTAAACACAAGTACCGCAAAACAGCACATATTGCACTGGTAAATAATTAAATTAAATTAAATTTGAAATAACATGTTTTGTATGCTTTTTTAACGATGAATGAGTTTTTTTTAAATTCAATCGAATCTGCTAATAATTACGGGAATCATTCAAAAATATTCTTTGATGACATTTTATGCATATCCTCTATTCAGGTCGCAATTTAATTTACTGTTAGCAAGTTGAGTCAATGCTACAGGCATGTGCGGACAACTCTGCAGTAAGGGGGTAATCATAAATGTGCAGATAATCCTGCAAGGTCAGTAACATCAATGTAATGATCAATGAATCGCAGAGCCTATTACATACATGTGTGGACATTCCAGCAGTTTTTAGTGCATACTTGTATGGATAATTCTGTAGTATATGGTACATATATGTGAAGACAATCATGTAGTATCAGGTACATGCATTTGTGGATAATCCTATATAATCTGGTATTTACATGTGAGGACAATCCGGCAGTATCTTGTATATGATTCGGAACAATCATGTAATATCATGTACATAAATGTGTGAAAAATCCTGTAGTGTCAGTATATCAATGTAAGGCTAATCATGTAGTGTCCGGTACATAAATGCGTGTACAATTCAGTAGTATCAGATAGATGCATGTCTGAATAATCCTGTAGTATATTGAACATCCATGTCTGATAATCTGATAGTATCTTTTTCATACATGTACGATCGATCTAGTGTGGGCATTCTTGTAGTATCTGGTACATGCATACGTGAATAGTCGTGTAGTATCTGCTACATTCATGTGTCTACAATATTGTAGTATCTTTAACATACGTTTCTGGTGAAATTTGTAGTATTTGGTACGTAAATGAGTGGACAATCATGTAGTATCAGGTACATGCATGTGTGGATAATATTGTAGTATAATTTACATCTATGTAAGGACTATTTCGCAGTACCAGGTATATAAAAGATGTAATACTGTTGTATCAGTTACTGTGCATATTAATGTCAGTCCTTATTTTGGTTCATAGTGGTAGTAGCTGGAAGATACATGTGAGACCAATCAGGTTGTGACTTGTAATACATGTATGCATAATACTGTATCTTGTGCACAAAGTGTTTACAATCTTTTGGTATGTAAAACATACATGTGGAGACAATACTTCGGTGTCAATTACATAAATGTAGAACAATCATGTTGTATATTTAACTACCTGTGTGGATAAGCCTTCGTATTTGGTACATACAGTGCGTGGATCGTAGTGAAGAGCAATCCGGTAGTAATGTTAGTACAATCATGCAGTGTCTGGTAATTACGGGTGGGGACTACCATTTAGCATCTTGTACAGACATGTCTGGATAATCCTATAACATCTGGTATGCATTGTGTGTATAGTCCTGTAGTATATGCTGCATAAAATTTGTAGTATCTTATACATACATGTCTGATCATTTATGTAGCACCTGGCATACACATGTGGTGCATTTTACAAAATATGTGAATAATGTTGTAGTATTTGGAACATACGTATTTAAAGCGTGGTGTAGTGTAATCTTGTAGTATCTGGTAAACTCGTGAGGGGAAAATCATGTAGTGCATGCTAGTATGCTACATACAAGTGTGGACAACATTGTCGTATCTTTACATACATGTGTGATCCGTAATATCTGGTACACACGTGTGGATAATCCTGTAGTGGAAGTTAATACAATTAGCATCATGCAATGTATGTTATGGAAATGGATGGTTAATACTGTAGTATTCGGTACTACAAGTGTGGGCAACCGTTCAGTATCTGATAAAAGCAGGTGTGGATACTCTGTAGTATCTTGAACATACATGTGTGGATAAACCTGTAGTGACTGTTACATCAACGTAAGAAGAGTCATGTAGTGCTTGGAACATATATGAGTAGACAGTCCAAAAGAATCTGGTACAGATATGTGTAGACAATTATGTCGTTACTTGCGAGACATGAGTGGCAATCGTGTAGGATTCGGCACATGCGTGTGGGAACCATCCTGTAGTGTCTCCTTTATGCATCTGTAGATAGCATTGTTATATCTAGTACAGACATATGTGGATAGTATTGTACTATCTGGTAATAATGTCTGGATAACGCTGTAGAATCTGGTAAATACATGTGTGTTAATAACGCTGTGTGAACAATCCTGTAGTTAATGACATATAAATAACGATGGTCATGTGGTATCAGATACGAACAAATGTTGACGATCATGTAGTATCTGATACAAACATGTGTGGACAATTCAGTAGTAACTTACAACACATGTCGTGTATGATGACCGCATTGTATCAGATACAATATTGTAGATAATGATGTAGTGTCAGTTACATCAACGTAAGGACAATCCTGTAGAATCTTGTACATACATGTGTCAACATTTCTGTAGAATCTTTTGGTAAATAAATGTCTGGATAATTGAGAAGGGTCTGGTATACATTTATAGGTGCATAATCTTGTACTATCTATTACATACCTTTGTGGACCAACGTATAGTATATGGTGTAACAGGACGATAGGAAGATGGTGTTAAACAACAGTGTATAGCAGTGCAATAAAGTGCGACAATTCAAGATCGACACAAAACTTGCATAAAACTGGTAAAAAGGGATGATATCAGGTTTTAATACAAGGATGATATAGAACGGGTATACAGAAAATGAAATCGGTATACAAGAACAATATCAGGCGGCTATACACTAAGTCGAGAACGAGACGTTATGTGGCTGCATAAAACATTGTAATGCTGAACGATACAAAACGGGTATACAAGTACAAAATAAAATGGGTATGCGATAACTATAAATAACGGTTATAAAAGAACGATATAATTCAGGTAAAGAAGAACCATATAAAGCGGAGACACAAGAGCAAATAAAGAACTGTATACACATGCGATATAAAACAAGTGTACAGTAACGATAAAAAAGAAGTATATACAACTGTTATACAGGAACGAAATCAAGCGGTAATTAAAGTGCGATATAATACTGGTATTAAAATGAAATAAAAGAAGTACACAAGAACGCTATAAAGAGGGATTACAATTAAGATGCCAGGTAAGTATACACAAACAATATAAAACAGATATAAAACATCGATATCAAGCAGGAATTCAAGATCGATATCAAACGGTTATATAAGAACTATATAAAACGGGTATACAAAAACAATATAAAGTGGAAATTCAAGAGCGATATAAAATGGGTATAGGAGAACAATCCAAATTGGATATGCAAGAACGATATAAAACGGGTGTATAAGAACGGAATAAAGCAGGTATGAAAGAACCGTATCAAGTGGGAATTAAGGAGCAATGCACGTCTGGTATACACGGGCGATATAAAACCGGTATTGAAGAATTATATAAAACGAGTATACAAGAACGATATAAAATCGGTATAAAAGAACGATACACAAACGAAACGCAGTAACGATATCATGCGATAATTCAAGTGCTATATAATGTGGGTATGATAGAATGATATATATGAGTACACAAGAACGATATCAAGGAGTAATACAAGAACGATATCAGGTAGGTATTCCAGAACGATCTAAACGGGAATTCAAGAGCGATCTAAGCCATTTTACTAGAAGAATATAAAACATTGGCGTTGGCTTATGTAGCCATTAGTGATTTTTCACGTTTTCCAATATTTCGCTGATATTACTTAAGCGAATTAGTTCGCATCACAAAAGAATATATTACGCGAAATGTTCTAAAATATTTGTAAACTTGTCAAAACCTGCAATATATTAATATTCTGAAAGTAGGCCTCATAATATATAATATGTATTTCGTTAGACATGGCTAAAGATTTAAATGTTTAAGTGAACTGAATAACATATAATATTTATTTAATCGCATGACCATTTTTCAACGTTTCATTGTACTGTTAAGACGTGGTTATCTTAGTGGTGTTTTAACGTAAGTTGTATAAATCAATCTTCTATTGTTATCATTTCATTATACATCAAACTAATACTTCTTTATTTAAAAATAGTGGCAGACTTGATACTAAGTACATGTTTGTGTAATAAGTTTTAGAATGTACAATACTGAACAATAAATCTCCATTAATGACCATTTATGCATTCTAAATTTTTGTAGCAGAGTTAGAGAAGCAAATATAAAAAAAACTGTTGATAGAAAATCAACTTTACCAGGGTTCACAATGGGAAGATTAAAGTCATCATTTAGAAAATCTTATGGTTGTTATCGGGATTAAGTTTACCGCTACACATATCTATATCGCACATGACAATTGACTTGTTCATTTTTCGTGCCCACGTTTCATTTTACTAAATAATGACTACCTGGTATATGCCTAATTACTGTGCATTAGCCTGATCGACATAACCGATGAAACGCGTGAAGCAGGATTTGCTAACACTTTTTGAGCACCCGTTCTAACCCTTTTGCTTCTTAAGTTTAGTTTGTGTCGTATTTAGTTTTCGTGTTGTGTGTTTCTTTGGTCCCTTTCGATTAACCATGGTGCTGTCGTGTGCTTCATCATTTTGTTGTTTCCTGAATATTTGTCGGTATGATTGATTCTTTACTCATATCAAATTATATTTTGCCACCAAATTACCCCAAACATTCTCAACTAATTACTATATATTTAATTAGTGGAACTAGAACTAAAATGTACATTGATTATCCAATTTTGAAATGTTCATATTGTACCATAACCAGCGTATTGTGTCGTAATATCTTATAATTTATAAAGAGTCGATATTGATTAAGAAGCTACTGACGAAGTGATTATCTATAGGCTTCGTTTGTTTTCATTAATCCGAGATGGTCGGTCTTTATTGATCTTCATTTGAAATGAATTGCTGAAATAGGATCGAATAGTTTTCTAGACCTGATCATGAATAATTTGACTGGTGTCTTATTAGAAGCAGACACTGCTCACTCGTCCGGAGCACCATTGTGTACCTATTTTTGAGTAGTGCAGAGTTATGGCTACTCAATTGACTCAGAATTAGCAAGTTAGGCTACAACTCATTGTTAGGATAACACTATTGATAATTCATGATTTATCTTAATATTTATTAAGCAAAAAGACAATTTATCATGACTTAAAGCATATAACAACTAACGTAAAAATAAAAGTCCAAATACTGAAAATCAATAAAACATTTGTTTAATGGAGAACAATCATCTATGAAAATACGATAATTTTAAGAATGCAAATGCAATTTCATTTTCAACTTAACTCTAACAAATAGAAATGCTCGTTGGGTATTGCACATAAGAGATTTTAGATAACAGCAAGTTGACAATTCAGTGTGTGGCTTAACCACTGCATTTCCGATACAATGTTGTTACCTTTTCAAACTATTGACTAAATGATGTGATGTTGCCTGAGCTATCTTGCTGTTTCTGGTGGCACATTGTCATAAAGATAGACCTTGCTATAAGTGTATGGTTATCAAAACGTGTCATAAATATCGCGAAGGTCTTCGTAGTATTTTTGTCCAGTCATTGTCCTGTGGTCAAAATATGTTGCCAAATTTTACAGTCCTATGTATTGTTTCTAGTAGACAACTTTTCGCCAACTAGGCACATTCCTATGACAATGATATCGCGAAAAATGGAAAGTGCTTGGTGTTGTCCGCGTGCCAGAAGTTGATCATTGATTGGTCGGCTCGCCATCAACCTGCCGTCTGTTAAGCGTGGAATGACTGCCTTTAAGACATAAATTAATACGTTGGCAGTTTTAAAGGTTGCAATAAAACTAAACCGGTGCGTACTCTTTTTGAAGTTTTACGTGAATAGTTTGTTCCAATACTTTTCTGATTTTCGTTCTGGTAGCCTATAGACAACACTCAAATGAATACCAAAGATCCATGGAATCTGAATCATGTTTTGTTCTGCATTACACATTCCTGTTTCCCTTAGATTATATTTTAGCATTGTTCTGATGTCAATATAAGCATAAATATATATAAGGTGATCCGAATAAAACTTGACAGGAAAAAATAGTGTGTAAAAATGTCAAATACATGTGTAAATAACACTATTGCGTATTAACATTTTGCATAAGGAGGAAATTATTAGGATTTCCTTGTACTGGAATAATGACTATCATGCACGAACAATGAACACATTTACAAATATTGAATTGCAAGAGGACTATGTGTTGCTTAACCTTTTGCGGGGTGTATATAAATTTATAGGTGGAAACTGCGATTTTCAAAAACCTTAAATTGTAGTAAACTAGTAAAATTGCAAGAAAAATTGGAAGACGATAATGAGAATGCAATTGTATTTCTTTGACATACTGCTATATGTAGTTTGTTATATCAAATATAGAATTCAATAAAAGTCAAAAACCACTGAAACAAATAATGCAATGATGCATATGAAATATACTTGTACAAAGTTTCTGATATTGTATTGTAATAAAAAACCCAATTTTGTAAATGTTTAATTTGTCATGTCCATTGTATTGTTTCATAATTAGGTTATTGTTTATTTACGATCGCTATGTGCGGTATTCGGTATTGTAAAAATAAGTTTTAACAATAATAAGTTAGATCGTGTATTTTACTGAAAGAAACGGTTCTACTTTCTTTTAAATTGTTATGATGCTAATAAATTAGAATGTAAATGTTAATTACCGACGTTTCATCGTAGTTTGCGTACGTTATCGTTGGATTTGGTATCATTTTGCAGAAAATCAAATCTTTAATAAGACACAAATACTAGTTGAACATGTAAATTGTATATGTAGGTAATATATTGTAGCAGATATAATTAAGTTACAATTACAAACACCTCATTATTAACCTCGCGTACATGGTTACAGACATCATTAGTAAATTAGTGAAATAAATTATCTGAAGTTATTATTTTAATCATCGGATAAAATATGTGCTTAAAAATTTGAAATTATTTAACCATACATATACATCACGAAACAAAAAGCAAAAGCACAAAAAACACCAAAAAGTAAGTAGGTCAAACCAACGAAAACAACGGGTGCACTCAAGTGTTACGGACAGGTAGTACTGCCTGCCTCTAACACGACACCAGTCGAGTTACTCATTGTCAAGTCTAGAAATATTCAAATTCGGCAATATGATTGTTTGTTTGTTTTTATGTTGTTTAACGCCACGCTCAGCATTTTGCAGCTATATTATGGCGTCAAGTTTTTATTATGGAGGAAGCCGGAGTACCCTAAGAAAACCACTGACCTTCCGTTGGAAAACTGGCAATGGTTTTAGGATTGGAGTCAAGCACACCCTGCCCACAGTGAGAATCGAACCTGCAATCTCAGTGTTGACAGATCATGTGATTAATAGTAGGTGAACTAACTTACCAACATGGCCACCGAGTCGCCTTTCGGGAATAGGAATGACTACGTATGACAGCAAAAAAGATGATATTTGGGAAATGGATTAACCAGAAGTCATGTTAACGTGACCTGGGTACAACAAACCCTTTGATCAACTGATCCACCGTCGAGCGTCTGCGGGGACTACATGGGTGCTAATACCCATGTTATAACAAGCATAAGACCTCGGAAGTAGTTATTTTTTTAAATGTATATTGTTTCAGGTCAACAATCAGACGAAAAAAAAACGATTTGACAACAGCAGTTTTGATAATCTAGGTTGAATATTGTTCATACAAACATTGCATTTCGGATCATAGTTTTCTTCTTCTAAATTATGCAGTTCACACACATATATATAACATTAATGTTGACGAACTCGTTAGGTTTAGCATGATAACAGAAACTCCAGCGGCATAGTTTTTTATAAATTAGGGATATTGCGGTTATTAGAATGACGCGGTTGTCATTAAACTTACTTAGATTATCTAATTGAATATCTTTTATTAAGTGCTGTAATTTTTCAGGTTTACAAATGAAGAAGAAACGGAATAATTTATTTGCAGAATAAAAATTCATATGACAACGTTACAAAATGGAAAATTAAATTTTGATAGTTTTGTGTTTTGTGAACAACAGCAGAGAGATGATTTACAGTGTACTAAGGATCGTATTTTTCTCGAGATAATGCAATATTGCTTTTATTTGTAATTATTTTCGAAGTGCAATAACGCGAGAGTACATTTAGATGGATATATCAACGGACATTCAATTAGTTTTGCATATGTGTGTTTAAGATATGTATGTTTAAAGCCAAAAGTAATAGTTGCATGCAAAATTGAAATGTTGATGCAGCTAAGAAAACACACATTACTTTACTGGCGTTTTTTAATATGTCCGAATTTAATGTACGTAGACGTACTAAATAAAACACTAAGTTTCCGATATTGTTGAAGGAAACATTGTTGTACAAATGCTTAAAGGGCAATCGTTATTATGGCTTAAATGCGGTTTTTATTTTCACCAGATGTGTAAATAAACAGTTGATAAATTCAGTTTAATAATTTTAAAATATGGACAAGACAAATGCTAACATTTTAATTAGAATTCATTTTTTCGAAACAGTTAGATTTATACATGCATTTACCTCTAACATTACTATTAGTAAAGTGTGCGAACACATAATTTCCAAATAGAGATATTTTTCCTTTAATTCCGAACATTTTCATAATACAATTTAAAATAAAAATTAAACAATATTGATCGATCGCTGTTAATAAATTAACAATAACTATAACCAGGCGTTGTCACAGTCTTATTGTGTCTGATACAACGGAGAAAATGTGACAGACATGTTTTGATTGATACAACGGTAACGCCGTTATAACAGACGATTTTCGACTTAGTCAACGGAAAAATGACTGCGACAGACATTTTTTCACTGGCACAACGGATACGCAGTTGTAACAGACACATTTTGACTGAGCCAACGGAAAAAAATGTCTGTGACGGACAAAATATCTTTGTGACAGGCATCAAATGACTGTCATAGTTAAAAGTAATGTCTGACACAACGTTTGCAGTCTTTCACAGACAATTTTTCAGTCATTTGCAGTCAGTCGCAGTCAGTGAAAGCCGAAAAATCACTGCAACGGATATTTACAGAAATTTTTTCAGCCAGTATATTGCTTCAGGTCAACAATTCAGTCGAAATATAGTAAATAACACAGGTGATGAAAACACTTCACTACAGTGTTTGGATCATAAAGCAATTTTACTGTACAATTTAGTTTTATTAGAATGCATTAAAGGTATTCTTAACTTGAAGATCTTTGTGTTTTTAAATTTTTAGCTTTTAATAAAAAAAATGTTTCTACATCTGTAGAACTTTTAACGACAGACAAGTGTACGCTGGCTTACATTAACATTTTTTCGAAGAAAATAAAACATTGGAGTAGCCACTATAATCTAATGGATCGTTCCAAAAAAAGTCGCTGAAAAACAGGCTGTACCAAAAAACTACCGAGTTGACAACAACAGTTTTGATAATCAAGATTGGATATTGTTCATACGAACATCCCATTTGGGATCATATTCTTCTGCTTCTAAATTGTGCATTATACAGCTCACACATATATCGTACATTCATGTTAATGAACTCGTTAGTTTTAATATGATAACAGAAACTACTAACGGCATAGTTATTTATAAATTAGGGATATTGCGGTTATTAGAACGACGAGGTTGTCATTAAACTTACTCACATTATAACGTATACTTTTCTTATTGAAAATGTTGTATTAAGTGCTGTAATTTTTCAGGTTTACAAATGAAGAAGAAGCGGAATAAGTTATTTCCAGAATAAAAATTCATTTGAGAATGTTACAAAATGGGAAATTTAATTTGGATAGTTTTGTGTTTTGGGAACAACAGCAGATATACGATTTACAGTGTAATAAGGATCGTATTGTTCTCGGGTTAATGAAATAGTGCTTTTATTTGTTATTATGTTCGAAGTGGAATAATGTGAGACCAATTTTAGATGGATTTATCAACGGACATTCAATTAGTTTTCTATATGTGTGTTTAAGGTATGTATGTTTAAAGCAAAAGTATTAGATGCATGCAAAATTTGAAATGTAGATGCAGCTAAGAAAACAAACAGTACTTTACTGGCGTTTTTTTGTAATGTCTGAATTTAATGTACGTAAACGTACTAAATAAAACACTAAGTTTCCGATATGATTGAAGAAAACATTATTGTACAAATGCATAAAAGGCGATCGTTATTATGGCTTAAATGCGGATTTTATTTTTGACCAGATGTGTAAGTAAACAATTGATAAATTCAGTAATTATAAGATAATGACAGGATAAATAGTAACATTTTAAGTAGAATTCATTTTTTTTTTGTTATATTTATACAAACATTTATCTCTAACATTACTGCGAACGCATGATTTCCAAATAGAGATTTGTTTGTTTAATTCCGAACATTTTCATAATACAATTTAAAATAGAAAAAAATCCAAAAAAATATGAATCGATCGCTGTTAATGAATAATAATTATCTGGCGTTGTCACAGTCGTATTTTGTCTGATACAACGGAAAAAATTACTGCAACAGACATTTTTTTGACTGATACAAGTTTTGATTCCGCCGACGGAAAAAAATGTATGTGACGGACAAAATATGTCTCCGACAGGCATACAATTTTTGTCACAGTAAAAATTGTTGTCTGGCACAACATTTGCAGTCTTTCACCGACAATTTTGCAGTCATTTGCAGTCAGTCTCAGTCAGTGAAAAACAAAAGTATTTGCGTATTTTCACCAAAGTATGTTAATGTGCACACATTCTTTTGATCATCTTTATGATTATCTTTAAGAACTATTTATCGTACATTAAACTATTTCATTTTCGCGTAAGATTTTAGAATACAATTTATATTACGTGTTTGTATTCATAAAATTAATTCCCCAAGTGAAGTAATAAGATCGCATAAATGATGTGTAAGAATTAAACCTAAATGTTATTGTACTTAAACATAAGCGAAATACAGATATTTTTAAGTTCACAGGGCTGGTAAATTCACGATCGACATCAGGCTGTGTTTGCTTTGACCTTAGTGAACACGGATTTCTATTTCTACCGAGGGTCGGTACCTGTTTCTTGCTTGAATTGATATCTATAGCAAACGACGTAATCGATTCAGTTACATGCAATAAAGAACACCGTTTTCCTGTTCCAGATCTTTCACGCTCACGCTGCTTTTCTCTGGAATAATTTTAATGATATCTAAAGCGTGTCAATGTAGACAATTAGAAAAATAGACCTTTACAATTTTTTGTTTCTGTATAAAGTTTAACATTTATGTTCGGGAATTTAATTGGAAAAGTACTTAATAAGAAATTACCCATAATCCGTAACGATAAATTATTTATTACAGTATTATATTACTCGTTGTCAACCTTTTTTTCTGTATAATCGCGGAAAAATACCGGTTAGTGTCGCCCAATATTCTTTGCCAAGTGAGGCACCCATATTGTCATGTTTGCAGCAGAAAAAGAGTGTGGAAATGTAGAAAAGGAATATGGTATCACGTCTTAAATATGTTGTTTTTTTGACAAGGTGTGTCAGTAAGCTATTGATTAATTCTTTACAACATCAACCGATATAGTAATCGATATATGCTTATTTTGCACAAGCGCATTGTTACGTAACGTCACAAGACATTCAACAACGTCACAAAACATTTAAAAACGTCACAAGAATTTAACAACGTCACAATAACATTTGCTGAATTTTGAAGTTCGTACTAAAATATAAGATAAAAGTCAATACATGACATATTGAGGGCAAGTAACGGTAGAAAATTCAATAAATGTTTTGTTAAAGTGTATTTTGTCCACCGTTTATTGCCACGAACGACTTCTATAACACACATTGTTCAATATGAAAATGGCGGCTAGAAAATCATGGACTATAGGTCCAGCTTGAATCGAAAAACACAGGTTGTTGTCCTATTAGAATTGTAATAATTCACTCGGGGTATAATATTGTGCTCATTTACACATGGATTGGGCCTTTATATTGATATTTTGTACCTCGCAAACGTTCGGTAAAAAAAATCGAGTATAATGTCCCAGCTCAAGTGTAAATGTGTAAATCATCATACCCCTCCTGAATTATTTCTTAAATAAAATTTAATAAACGGAAAATGATACCATTTTCATCAGTCTTTATCCATAGGGCTTATTTTTTTAAACAATAAGAGATATTTAAACATAAATTTATGACTGTAACGCTACTATTTGCTTAACATTTGCCATCGTCAAGTATGCAGTGTAATTTACAAATAAATATGTTTTGTTTAATTCCGAACATTTTTGTAAAATAATCAGACACCAAAAGTATTCATTAACCATAGTTCAAAACAAAAGTAATAATTACCGGTCGTTGGGACAGTCGCATTAGGTCTGATACAACGTAGAATATATCTGTGACAGACATGTTTTAGTTATTCAGATCAAACGAGAACGCCGATGTAGCAATCAAAGTTTGACTAAGTCAAAGGAGAACATGATAGCGATAGATATTGTTTGACTGATACACCGGACACATTTTGACATGTTCAAACGGAAAATATGTACATGAAAGACATTTTTGACTGATGCTACTGAAATGCCGTTGTAGCACGCATATTTTGGCCGAGTCAAAGGAAAAATGTTTCTGATAAAACAAACTTGTCCGTGACAGTCATAAATGGCCCTCACAGTAAACAGTAATGTATGCAGTGTTTAACAAACATGTCTGCACTCATTTGCAGTCAGTCATAGTCACCAAGAGACTACAACAACTGCAGATGTTATTAACAGTCATTTTTATAGGCAGTTTTGTTGTTGCCTACATTTAATCAACAGTGTCTTGCCAATAATACCCGCAAATCTTAAAATTGCATCAGACGACAACTTGTTTATTACACACTTATTATTATTGACCAGAATCCGTATTGTCTAAGTTTGCAGAAAATTATTGTGAAAATGTAGAAAAAGAATACGGCATTATGTCCTAAATATTTTTTTTTCAAACGATGTGTCAGTAAGCAATTGATTTTTTCAGATTATTAATTATAAATTCTTATATGAAGGCTTTACAACGTCACCTGATATATTAATCGATATGTGCTTATTTTGCACAAGTGCATTGTTACGAAACGTCATAAGAGGTTTTACGACGTCAAAATAACATTTTCTGAATTTTGAAGTTCATACTAACATAGAAGTCAATAAATGACATATTGAGGGCACGTGATGGTAAATTATTCAATAAATGTTTTGATAAAGTGTATTTTGTCCACCGTACATTGCAACGAAGATATCTTTACACCGAATTCTTCATCATGAAAATGGCGGCTAGAAAATCATCGACTATAGGTCCCGCTTAAATCAGAAACACAGGTTGTTGTCATATTAGAATTGTAATAATTCACTCGGGGTATAATGTTTTACTCATTTACACATGGATTGGGCTTTACATTTATATTGTGTACCTCGCTAACGTTCGGTAAAATAATCGAGTATAAAGGCCAGCTCATGTGTAAATGGGTACAACATCACGCCCCTCGTGAATTATTTCTTAAATAGAATAGAAAAAAGTTAAATGATAAGATTTTCGTAAGTCTTCATTTTAGATTTTAGTTCTAGTTATTAATTATCATTTCTTTTTGTTCTGCCTCAGTTTGATCAATATGCACTTTTACTATCACGTCACAGACAGTGACATGCTTAATATTTATGAAAAATTCATCTCTAAAATTCAATCGGACAATTAAATTTAGAACTTGGAGCTCGACAGACTCCTGACGAGAATCAGATATTGCTTTCGTCTTGAAAACCCATGTTCACATCGGTTTTCATTGGGTTCATATTACACACTTTCCGATCTTCCGTTTTATATTTTGGTATTCGCTTCAGTTTGTGTGTGTTTGTCTGAATTGTATTTGTAATTGCCTAACATCTTCATCTTTTGCTTAACTGTCAGGCTCTGCTCTTTAAACTAACGAAATACTTTTAATGTTTATTACATACTAACTCGAAGCTGATTGCATACAGAACAGTCATATTTTGGTTTGATGTCAGTTATTATGACCCATTTTCTTGGCTAACCAAACTCGTAGGACACTATGTTTTTTCTCATAGCTTCAATCTGTTTGAAAAAGAAGCATGATACTGCCTAGATACAATACATTGATAGGTCTATTTTTATCATAATGGAAAGGATATTTAAATTTTGTTATTGCAGTCAGTCATTGACCTAGATTTTGATTGACAGTCCAGTTAAATTCGCGCTTTGATGACTATACCAGAACAATCAATGTATAAACATGATTTTTAAATCATGAAATGGATATTTAACGTATATATATTGTTTTCAAAACGCGAATCTTGCCAAAGATACATTAAATTTTGTCAAAATAGGTTGGAACACTTCTCAATATTTGGCATACGTCAAACATTATTTGTAATCTAACATAGTTAGAGGCATGCTAATTACTTATAGTCAACAAGAGTAACCGCATTTAGTTTGTAATTGTGTCATAACAAGAAGAAATCGTATGCATCGCTTTTGTTTCTCCTCTGAGTTGAAGTTTAATTTAAACGCATTTACACTGAGAATGAATCATACAAGTATGTTTTAAGTGTCGTTGTTGTTTAAAAAATGCAGGCCACGAAAAACAATGTTTGCCCTTATGATATTTGTTGTCTGGTTCATCGATTTGGGATTATAAATAAAAAAATCGTAACAAAATGGTTATAGTGTCCAAAGATTGGTCTGATGTAATTAATTTGTTTTGCACTCGCATTCATATTGCTATAGATGTTCTTGATTGATCTGATGTCAGGGTTTGCACGTCAGTTTTAGAGTGGCACTCACTGATGGCGGTTTTCCCTATTTGTAGTTTATAACTGTAGAAGCAAACTGGTAATACAAGTTCAGCCAGCACTGCGTACATGTTTCCTGTTCTGCAAAATGAAAAACAAAACAAGAAACAACCGGAACAAAGAATATCAGTGTTATTAAAGTGTTTGAATAAATACATAGTTCACAATATGACACAATTTTATAATCATTTAATCTTCTAGCAATTGTTCGATATTGTGTATTGAAGAGAATAGTTCAACTGATGCAGCCCGCAAAGCGTTAATAAGCATAGATATCAACTTACGTTATGTCATTCCAAGTAACTGTCTCTGATCTGCTGAAATGCATACACGTTAAAATAACTTTAAATTATTAAGATATAATGTTATGTAATAAACGTGACAAAACATGTGTTTCTCTTAGTATTGTTTTAATGAAGCCTCCCACTACTTTCGACAATATTTTTTGATGTATTACTGTTAAAAAATGAAGAGAGTCAAAGATTCAAATTTCCTCTTGTGCGATATAAACAGCAAACAAACAAACAAGCGGACCTACGAATATCATTGTTATGAAAGTGTTTGAATAATTACAATATAACATGACACAGTTTTCTTCCCGTTTTATTTTCTGGAAAATTGTACGCGATTGTGTAACGAATTTAATAAGATGGCAGTAAATCTGACACAACCAGCAAAGTTGTATTTGAGCATATATAAAGACTAACATGTACTGCGGCGGTTGTCGGTTCAATAAGCTGTCTCATATCGGCGAAACTACATATACGTTAATATTACTTTAAGTGATTAAGATATAGTAATGTCATATTATAACCAAGACTGAACGACGTATTTCTTTTGTTTTTGTTTAAACGAAGCTTTACACTACTTTCCGCAATATTTTAGCTGTATCACTGCTAGATCAGGAAGGGAGTCAAACTATCCAAAGAAAACACAACACATGGGAACGAAACTGAAAACTCCTAGTTAAACAGTGTAACACTTCTTGCCCGAGAGCAATCGCTAACTACGAATACAAGTGTTCCACATGAGCTGTAATAATCTCGGGTGAATATATACACAAACCAGCTTACTAATACTCTAAGTTTTATGTTTCTAAATTGTGTATTATAATGCACTTACACCGATCGTCATTTACGAACGACACATCTCGCGATTGTTTTTAACTGCGATTTGGTCATTGATACAATTAGATTATAGCATGCAGTATGCCAATTTAGTAGTTTATTAAGTGCTCGATTTTTCAGGTTTACAAATTAGGAAACAAAGCAATTGTGATTTCCTGAATAGTGATTCCCATGACAACGTTATACATATAATGGAAAGTCTAATACGAATACTTTTGATCGTAACAATTAGCAACTGCGATAGATTGACAGTGTGCTTATAAAGAGGATATAAGTGTACTTGAGTGAATATTTTATTCCTTTGATTTGTAAATATTGTTAATGTGGGATTATGTGCCACCATAATATGTTCATTTATCAACACATCCAATTGCTAGTAGTTTTCCTTGGTGATTAATGAAGGTATGTATTTTGAAGATAAAAATTAAAGTTAAATCAGAATCTGAAATGCACTAATAAAGGTTATTGCAGTTGCAGGTGATTGGATTGATGTACATTATTTGTGC
Organism: Limnoperna fortunei; assembly: GCA_944474755.1. Classification (NCBI taxonomy): domain Eukaryota; kingdom Metazoa; phylum Mollusca; class Bivalvia; order Mytilida; family Modiolidae; genus Limnoperna; species Limnoperna fortunei. The sequence continues at coordinate 98,506,339 of OX104116.1, forward strand.
AAACTGTTATATAATCTATTCCGCCAAGAAGATTCTTTATCATGAATTGTTCTTACTTATTACCTTCATGAAACAATTGATTTTGTTTTCTATTTGAATGCTGCTTAAGGTCAGTTTCTGCATCTTTTTAGCTATATCACGGTGTCTAGCATTATTGGTAAGAAAAGCGCAGTCCAGAGAAAACTGCATTGAGACTCGATTCCGAATTCTTAGTGTTTCAGGAAATCAATAGCGACTGACTGCCTTAACTACTCGCCAACCGAGTTTCCTTCATCAATTTGCTTTGACATTTTAACGAGATTAAAAATTGTCAATAAGCATTTATAAAACATACCATTAAATATGCTATATTTTGTTAGTTCTGCTACAGAAGGACTGGTATACGCCTGTAACACAATATTTTGTTGACAAAATACAATTAAACACAACAAGGAAGCCACATATCTTTGTACACATTTACTTCCAAGCAAGACGAAAAAAAATTGAAAAGGAATAAATAATTAAATAATTATACTTTATTTTCATTAAATCATCGTTTAAATAATTTGTGACAGCTCAAAGAGGTAATACACACACAAAAAACCTGACAACATAACAAGTCTACAAGAAAATGTGTGGTGTGGGGTTGAGTATTTTTATTAAATATTCACGTTCGGGATTTGGACTAAACATCGAAATGTTTTAATAATGGACATAAAAATATTTTGTATCACAGTGTAAAAAGAAACGAGCTTAATCATCCATTTTATTTTGATTACAGTAATTATAACACATACCCGAGGAAGCTTTTATAATTATTCTTTATTGCATATAATGAAATGTACTAATCCAACCGTATATTTATTATGTGTTATATATTTGTTAAACCTTGTAGTTTTATAAATTTAGGGGTAATTTATAAGAAAAATTCTCTGTTGAAAAATGTTCATCAAGGTGGTGTTCAAATAACACATTTAAAATCACATTTGTAATATCACTCTTGAGACCTTTGCAATAATATTAAAAACCATATTTAACATAAAAAAACTACTGAGACCTTCGAGGTACAATTAAAAACTAAATTAAACATATAAAATCACTCCTGATACATCATAAATGCAATCAAAAACCATAATACAGATATAAAATCAATCCTAACACCTTAGCTATGCAGTTAAAAACCATATAACACATACAATTTCACTACTGAGACCTTAGAAATACAATTAAAAACCATATTTCACATACAAAATCACTCCTGAGACCTTAGCAATACAATTAAAAACCATATTACACATATAAAATCACTCCTGAGACTTTAGCAATACAATTAAAAACCATATTACACATATAAAATAACTCCTTAGACCTTTGCGATACAATTTAAAATCATATTTTATATCCAAAATCCCTCCCGAGACATTAGCAATAAATTTAAAACCATATTACACATATAAAATCACTCCTGAGATCCTTCCGATACAATTAAAACCCATATTTCACATACAAAATCACTCCTGAGACCCTAGCAATACTATTAAAAACCATATTTCACATACAAAATCACTCCAGAGACCTTAGAAAGAAAAATTAAAAACCATATTTCACATATAAAATCACTCAACATACCTTTGCGACACAATTAAAACCCTATTTCACATACAACATCTTTCCTCGGACCCTAGCAATACAATTAAAAACCATATTTCACATACAAAATTACTCCTGAGACCCTAGCAATACAATTAAAAACTATATTATCCATATAAAATCACTCCTGAGACCTTTGTGACACACTTTTAACCATATTTCACATATAAAATCGCTCCTGAGACCTTTGCGACCAATTAAAAACCATAAAACACATAAAAAAATCACTCCTTAGACCTCTGCGATACAATTAAAAACCAAATTACATATATAAAATCACTCCTGAGACCCTAGCAATACAATTAAAAAAACATATTTCTCATGCAAAATCACTCTTGAGACCTTTGCAATACAATTGAAAACCATATTACACCTTTAAAATCACTCCTAACACCTTTGCAACGATGTATAGTAAGTCAGCAAGGACGAAATGAATCGGGAATTCGAAAACTACAGTCGAACTTCAGAAGCTCGAATTCGGATCGCTCGAACAACCGGATTTCTCGAACACCTATAATAGTACGGAACCTTTCCCCAATATAATCAATGTTAAAAGTGCTTCGATTTCTCGAACACCGATTTCTCGAAAACTCGAACTAAATTAGCAGTCCTAATAGTAAAAATCCATTGCAAAACCATGAATAAATGGAACTAAAATTATTGACGGCTTGGATGATTAATTGGTCGTAAAAGGTTTGAAGATCGAAGCCATACGTGTAAAATGCCAAGCTTGATCTTTGGTGATATAATTCCTAATAATTAATCTAACTGTCACCAATTTGTATTATATGTACGCCTTTGTCGGCAAATTTGTCGAAATAGGTTTTAATTAATTTGAATAGGTGTCAATAAATTGCTTTCAAATCCGAATCGAGGTCATTGAAACAATTACGTAATGCAAGAATACTTATTAATACTTGGGCACAAAATTTAAACAAGAAAAGTAACACTAAGCATTTTTATTTTAAGAAATAATAATAAAAAGACGAAATTATGTCGCATTCATATCGATAGTTCTGAATAAACCATATTTAAAATAACTTTACCAACTCCCGTGGATGTTTTCACATTCTAAATTGACAACGAAAAATGAAATCCGTACTAATATAAAATAAATATAGGTTATTGTGGTGTTTGTGAATAAAAAGTACGACATTGACAGAACAAAGACCCTAAACATAACGTATTTAAGCACGTTTTAAAGTTATTAAAGGCAAGGCGTATTAATCTTTTGTTCCAAAAGGTTATATCTGAGTGCATTTTATAAATTTAACTGTCTGGTTTTTAACAGCACTACATTCTTAAAGAATTGATTGTGTAACATGATCCTCTATTTATCAGGATCAGACCGACTTGAACTCTTCTCTTTATTATTCTATAAAAACGACAGGTGTGCTTTAAAATAAATTGACAACTTCTCATCTAAAGATGTATTTGTGTTTTCAACAAGTGCAATATGACTAAAGGTCAACGTATATATTTCGAGTTTATTAGCAATAATCATCATTATGTTTTGTTTTAGCTGAGACGTATAAACCCTTTTTTTCACTGAAACATATAAATACGGCCATTTGTGGTGTTTTTCCTATAACATGTATAAACGGTTTAACAATACAAAGTTATTAAATTTATGCTTTCCTTTCATATTCATGTCACGCCATTGTAAGGCTGATTATACCATTTCGTGTGCAATATTTAGAAGAACTGACTGGTGTTTAAAAACTGGTGTTAACGGGATAGTGGAAGTCATTGTGTTGGATGTATAATTTTTTTATATTTTTGCAAGAGTCTATATTCGCCAAAAAGACTAAGTTATAAACCAAATAAGGTGTATTAATAGTCTTAGAGCTATGCTACGGATGGAAATGCTTATTGTTTTATTTGGCCTTCGCTTCAGTATGTAATCCATTCAATCTTGTAATATTTAGTAAATACATGTGAGGTCAATCATGCAATATCTAGTACATACACATAAGGTATATCCTGTAGTATGTAGTGCATGCATGTTAAGTCAATCCTGTAGTATCTATTACATTCATCCGAGTTTAATACTGTAGTATCAAGCACATTAATGTGCTTTCAATCCTGTAATATCTAATACATACATTTGAGGTCAATTCTGTAGTATCTAGAAAATACATATGTGGGAACTCTTGTAGTATCTAGTACATACATTCGAGGTCAATCCTGTAGTATCATGAACATACGTGTGCTTTGAATCCTGTAGTATCTAGTGCACAAATGTGAGGTCAAAGTGTTATATGTGGGGGCAATCATTTAGTATCTAGTACATACATTTTAGGTCAATCAAGTGGTATCTAGTACATATATGTGAGGTCAAACTTGTGGTATATAGTACATACATCTGTTCAAAACCCTGTATTATCTAGTACATACATTTGTGGAAAATACTGTAGGATCAAGTGCAAACATGTGAAGGAAATCCTCTAGTATTTAGTACATACATGTGAGGTCAGTCCTGTAGAATCAAGCACATACATGTGATTTCAATCACGTAGTGCCTAGTACATAAATGTGCGGTCAATCCAGTGGTATATGGTGCATACATGTGTAGAAATTCCATTACTATCCACTACGTACATGTGAGGACAATCATTTAGTATCTAGCACAAACAGTTTAGGTTAATCAACTAGTATCTAGTACATGCATGTGAGGTTCATCCTGTAGTATCTAGTACATACATGTGTTGAAAATCCTGTTTTATCTAGAACATACATGTGGGGTCAATTATGTATTATCTACAACATAGATTTGTGGGAAATCTTGTAGTATCTAATTCATACATGCGAGTCAATCCTGTAGTATCAAGCACATACATGTGCGTTTAATCATGTAGTATCAAGAACATAAATTTAAGGTCAATCCAGTGCTATATGGTGCATGCATGTGTATAAAATCCTTTAGTATCTACTATATACGTGTGAGGACAATCATTTAGTATCTAGCACACACAGTTTAGGTCAAACAAGAAGTATCTAGTACACACATGTGAGGTCAATCATGTAGTATCTACTACAAATGCGTGAGGTCTTTCCTGTAATATCTATCACACACATGTGTGGACAATCCTGTAGTTTCTGGTATTTACATGTGAGGTCGATTATGTTAAATCTAGTACATACGTGTAAGGTCAATCCTGTAGTATGTATTACATACAAGTAATGTCAATCATGTAGTATATATTACATACATGCGAGGTTAATCATGTAGTATCTAACACATTGATGTACTTTGAATCATGTAGTATCTGTTTCATACATGTGAGGTCAATCTTGTAGTATCTAGCACATACGTGTCTTCTAATCGTGTAGTGTCTAGTACATACATGTGGGGTTAATAAAGTGGCATATGGCGCATGTATTTGTAGATAATCCTTTAGTATCGGATACATACATGTGATGACAATCATTTGACAACGGTAGTGGATTTATTATTCAATGAAATTTAAATATTAGAGCTGCATTTAAAAAACAGTTTCATACAGAAATGATAAACATGACACCCCGAAAATTTAATGTGATATTAGTGAAATGTTTTCGCTCGTTTTGAGGGGTCTCCCATTACTCAACGAAACTTGGTGCCCGAGTCAGAGCAAAAAATGTTAATAGTTTCCCCAATACACAAATAATTAAGTGGCCGTTGTCATTTAGTATCTAGTACATACACTTTAGGTTAATTCAATAGTATCTAGAACATTCATGTGAGTTCAATCATGTAGTATATTTTACCTACATGCGAGGTAAAACCTGTAGTATCAAGCACATTCTCTGCTTTCAATCCTGTAGTGTTTAGTACACACATGTGTGGTCAATCCTGTATTAGCTAGTACGTGCATGCGAGGTCAATCCTGTTGTATCAAATACATAAATTTGAGGTCAAATCAGTGGTATATGGTTCTTGCATGTGTAGAAAATCTACTACATGCATTTGAGGACAATCATTTAGTATCTAGTACATACAGTTTAGGTCACGCAACTAGTATATAGTTCATACATGTGAGGTAAATCCTGTAGTATCTAGTACATACATGTGTGGACAATCCTGCTGTTTCTGGTACTTACACGTGAAGTCAATCCTGTAGTATCTAATACGTTAATGGGTGGTCAATCGAGTAGTATCTTATACATACATGTGAGGTCATTCCTGTAGTATCTAGTACAGACATGCGAGGTTAATCCTTTAGTATCATGCACATTGATGTGCTTTCAATCCTGTAGTATCTAGTACATACATGTGTGGACAATCCTGTAAAGCTCTTTTATAGCTGATCAATTGCGAAATATAGAAACCGTTTTAAAGAGCGATATTAAATGGATATACATGGACGATATCGGTTAGTATCAAAAAACCATATCAGGCATGCATTTACAAACTATATAAAGAGATAATATTATAGGGTTCTTGCATGAATATTGGGAAATATTGTCCCAAGCAAGTGTTATATTGCACGCGCTTGCGAGTACAATATAGCATCTTGCGAGGGACAATATTTCCCAATATTCATGCAATAACCTTTTTATTATATAGTAATAATTTGTTTGTGCTTTTAAGTGATTATTCATTATCTTTGCTATTTTGTAATATTTTACTAGGTCCAATATTATCATATTTTTACTTGGTAAATATTACAGATATATATTTTTATGTAGATTTACATATAATAAAAAACAGATTTTTTTTCAATTTTGTGTTTTTAATTGTTGTGAATATATGGTCACACACTCGAATTTCGTCCATACTCGAAATTCGGTGATTACCCTTCATTCGGCAATGTAAACAATGATCCCAAGGCTAAATTACTTTAAAAATATCTTGCATTTATTGCTCTAACAAAATGACCCTTAAATAATAAATAAAATGCATTTCAGCGAAATTTACGTCCGTTAAAGCGACACACTTTCATCGCCAAAATTCGAGTGTACTAGCATAAATTCCTGCTTTGAAACTGACGAGCCACTTGTGTACACGGTATTTAAATCCCATTTTGTACAGTTTACACCTGCTTTTTTCCTTTGTTGGTCAATGAAATTTACTTTTATCTACAATCGAATTCACTTCCATTTGTTCAGTTTAAGCGTTCTGCTAATTGTCCCCTCGAGAGCAGATCATGTATGTCATTTTCGGCCATGTTTGTTTACCAAACAACAGTCAAATATAAAAGCCGATGTTCGGAACACATCTGTACTTTTCCCGGAAATTACATAAAAGACCGAGATTCAGTGTAAAATATGAAAATATACTGCACTTTATTGCTTTATGGAAATACAATCGGGAAAAAATATTACTATATAATAAGATGATATATAAGAACGATATAAAGCGGGTGGGATAAGAAGAACAGTATAAAGCTTGTATGGAAAACGATATAAAGCGGGTGGGATAAGAAGAACAGTATAAAGCTTGTATGGAAAACGATATCAAGCGGTATACCAGAACGATATCAAGTTGGTATACACCAACGACACAACCCGATATACACGAATGATATCAAGCGGATATAAAGAGAACGATATTAGGAACGTATACAGGAACGATATGAATCAGGTACGCAAGACCGCTATGAAGCGGGTTTCCGTGTATAATATAAAGCGAGTATACACAATCGATATCAAGTGATATATAAAAACAATTTCAAGAGAGTAGAGTAGAACTATTTAAAGCGGGTATGTGGGAACAATATAAAGTGGCTAAGCTATAGCGATTTAAGATTATTGATGTTAAGTAAAATGCATTTTAGCCGAATCATTCTTTAGTAGTGTCTCATTGTTGAAGGACCACACAGGTTTTACTAAAAAAGATGCACACAGTTTGGTATAATAATAATAATAATAATAACAATAATAATAATAATAATAATAATAGTAATAATAATAATAAGAATTGGTATAATAAACCATATAATAACGCGACACTATCATGTTAGCCGAACCATAATTATGTATTTTTTCATGTACTTGTTATATTCAAACACCCGTAAGACCTACCGCAGGTGCGGGGTTTTCTCCGGGTACTCCCACAATAAAAACTGGCCGCCTTGATATAGATGAAAACTTGCTGAAAGGTAAGACCTCTATTTAGTTGGTTTCAATAAATGTTATTTGCATTCTGTTAGAATCAAAATCATGCATGGGATCGGTGTTCAGTTTTTATCTGTTCGAAATAGGTGTTATATAACAGGGATGCTTTTTAAAAATATGTTTGCGCCTATGGTTGGTTTGTTTAAAGTCATCGGGTCCCCAGTCTAAATGTCAACGTTGAATTTAAATTGCGTCGTACTTTCTGACACGCAAATGCATCATTTGATGTTTACTTTGCCGTTTATTTTAATACAAGGTTGTCATTGAATACAATACGAACAGGAGTGTTCAAGTCCGTCTGATCAAGACAAACAGAAGATCATGTTACATTATAAACACTTTAAGAATGCGGTGTTTTAAAAACCAGAGGGTTTAAATTTACAAGTGCACTCAGATAGGACCCGACAAACAGACGATTAACACGGTCACAAAAGCAAAGTAATTTCTTTAAAAAAAACGCGCCAACGTGCGATGTTTTTAGGCCTTTCCACAAGTTAATACGTTTAAAACAAAAACAAAAACAACAAATGCATGTATTAAAGTACACGTTTCATTGTGTTGTGTCAATATAGAATTCAAAAACTCCAATAAGGTGATGCACATTTTGTAAGAGAACAAATTCTTCAATTATGGATATGTTTATTGAAACCACTTAAGATTTACACCTACAAATTACATAACACATGGCTATCGCAATCGATGTGAAGAGAATTCTGACATTTTTAATATTACCAGTCTACTGACCTTTATACACAAAGCCACAAAATGTATCAATCGTAACATATTATGTAAAATGTCGTTTAATCAAAACTTTTAATTACCATTGTCTTAATAATACTTTATTTATTTGAGACTTTACATGAAAACAAGCGATCAACATAAAAACACTTGAACTCTACGGACACACAGACATAACAAAGCAGGTATTTAATTACTGGATTGAAAATCTAGCTCTTATCAGTATTTCACGAACCGAATGATATCAGAGGACGAAGCACACCATTACCATATAAAACATTTCAAATTAATCTTTACGCTAGGTGTATGTTCATTTGGAATATTAAGTGAGTCTATGTTTTTTAAATACCATATATATGCAAATTCAAGCGAACTGTATAGAACCAATTATATAAATAAAACACCAAAAGATCCCTTCAATGTATGTCATAGGAAACGATTTTCGTGTAGTCATAGTCCTAAGGCATTCACCCCCAAACAATAGTTTAACTCAAAAGGACTAAGATGGTGTAGAGCTTATCTTGTCGATATTGTAAATCTTTTTTAGAAGATTTCCATATCACTCTAGCAAACAGAAACACCTTAAGATGAATATATTGTTGATAAAAAATAGTATTTGTGTATTCACGCTGCTGACACAGACGTGGATGAAAAGTCCATCTGAAGAGGCATTGACATAATATGAATAACACTTAGCAATATAGAGAATGCTGTAGTGTCTTACATGTATTTACAGTTTTGTAGTGAATAGTACTTAAACACATAATGCAGTGTCTTGCAGCAAACTTGAAATATCTGGTACATAAATAAATTAACACTGATGCAGTGTCCTTAACTTACATGTATTTACAATTGAGTAGTGCATACATGTATGGCTATTGTGCAGTGTCTGTAGCATTAATGTATGAACAAACCTGCAATATCTGGTATATATACAAATGGACATTCGTGCAGCGTCTGTAGCATAAATGTATGAACAAACCTGTAATATCTGGTATATATGTGAATGGACATTCGTGCAGTGTCTGGTATATTAATGTATGAACAAACCTGTAATATCTGGTATATAAGTGAATAATGAATCATGCTGTGCATGGAACACAAATGTATGAACAAACCTTTAATATCTGGTATACACGTGTTTGGACAATCGTGCAGTGTAAGGAACAAAAACAGAGGCCGGGATGTTGACATAATGTACAGGCCAGTCAGACTCTGAGCTGAAAATACTGTAAGTATAACAGAGGCCGGGAGGTTGACATAATGTACTATTCAGTCGGACTGAAAGCTGAACATACTGAAAGTATAACATAGACCTGGAGGTTTACATAATGTACCAGTCAGTTGGATTGAAAGCTGTACAAAATCTTTAGTATAACAGCTGTACATATTGTAAGTATAACAAAAGCCAAGGTTGACATAATGTATGGGTCAGTTGGACTGAAAGATGTATAAACTGTAAGTATAACAGAGGCCGGGAGATTGACATAATGTACGGGTCAGGTGGACTGAAACTTCACATCCTATAAGTGTAAGATTCCGGGAGTTTGACATAATGCACCGGTGAGTCGGAATAAAAGCTGAAATACCGTAAGTATTCAGAGGCCGGGAGGTTGTCATAATGTGCAGGTGACTTGGACTTAAACTATACATAGTGTAATTAAACCGAAGACGGGAGAATGACCTATTATACGGGTTACTCGAACTGAAAGCTGTACATACTGTAAGTATAACAGAGGCCGGGAGGTTGACATAATGTACGGATCGGCCGGACTGAAAGCTGTACATACTGTAAGTATAACAGATGCCGGGGGGTTGACATAATGTACCATTAAGTCGGACTGAAAGCTATACATACTGTAAGTATAGCAGAGGCCGGGATGTTGACATAATGTCGCGGTGAGTCGGAGTGAAAGGTGTGCATACTGTAAGTATAACAGAGGCCGGGATGTTGACATAATGTACGGTCAGTCGGACTGAGAGCTGAACACACTGTAAGTATAACAGAGGCCGGGAGGTTGACATAATGTGCCCGTGAGTCGGATTAAAATCTGTACATACTGTAAGTATTACAGCGGCCGCGATTTTGACATAATGTTCTGGTCAGTCTGACTGAAAGCTGAACAAACTGTAAGTATAACCGAGGCCTGGGGGTTTACATAATGTACTAGTCAGTCGACTGAAAGCTGAACACACATTAAGCATAACAGTGTCCGGGAGGTTGCCATAATGTACGGGTCAGGTGGACTGAAACATCGAATCATGTAAGTATACGATGCCGGGAGGATGACATAATGTACGGGTCAGGCGGACTGAAAGCTGAACATACTGTAAGTATAACAGAGGACGGAAGGTTGTCATAAAGTGCAGGCGAGTTGGACTTAAACTATACATACTATAAGTAAAGTAGAAGCCGGGAGAATGACATATTGTACGGGTCACTCGAACTGAAAGCTGTACATACTCTAAGTATACAGAGGCGGGAAAGTTGACATAATGTACCTATCAGTTGGACTGAAAGCTGTACATACTGTAAGTATAGCAGAGGCTGGGAGGTTGACATAATGTACCGGTCAGTCGGACTGAAAGCTGTGCATACTGTAAGTATAACAGAGGCCGGGATGTTGATATAATGTTCCGGTCAGTCGGACTGAGAGCTGAACATACTGTAAGCATAACAGAGACCTGGAGGTTTACATAATGTACCAGTCAGTCGGACTGAAAGCTGTACAAACCTTAAGTACAACAGTGGCCGGGAGGTTGACATAATGTACGGGTAAGTCGGAATTAAAGCTGTGCATACTGTAAGTGGAACAGAGGCCTTGATGTTGACATAATGTACGTGTCAGACGGACTCTAAGCTGTACATACTGTTTGTATAACAGTGACCGGGAGGTTGACATAATGTGCGGGTAAGTCGGACTAAAAGCTGTACATATTGTAAGTAAATCAGAGGCGGTCGGTTGACATAATGTTCGGGTAAGTATGACTAAAAGCTATACATATTGTAAGTATTACAGATTCCAGGGCAGACATAATGTACGGGTCAGTGGGACTGAAAGATGTCCATACTGTAAGTATAACAGAGGCCGGGAGGTTGACATAATGTACTTATCAGTCAAACTGAAAGCTGAACATACTGTAGGTATAACAGAGACCTGGAGGTTTACATAATGTTTCAGTCAGTCGGACTAAAATCTGTATAAACATTTACTTAAACAGTGTCCGAGAGATTGACATAATGTACGGGTAATTCGGACTGAAAGCTGTGCATACTGTAAGTATAACAGAGGTCTGGATGTTGACATAATGTACCAGTCAGTCGGACTCAGAGCTATACATACTGTCTGTATAACAGAGGCTGGGAGGTTGACATCATGTACGGGTAAGTCGACTGAAAGATGTGCATACTGCAGGTATCAGAGTGTCCAGGAGGTTGACATAATATACGGGTCAGGTGGACTGAAACTTCACATCCTCTAAGTGTAAGATTCCGAGAGTTTGACATAATGTGCCGGTAAATAGGACTCAAAGCTGTAACACCGTAATTATTAGTGAGTCCGGGAGGTTGTCATAACGTGCAGGTGAATTGGACTTAAACTATACAAATTAAAAGTAAAGTATAACAAAGGACGGAAAGTAAGTCTTACAGAAGACGGGAGGTTGACATAATGAACGGGTCAGTCGGACTGAAAGCAAAAAATACCGTAAGTATAACAGAGACCTGGAGGTAAACATAATGTACCAGTCAGTCCGACTGAAAGCTGTTCCAACATTAAGTATAGCAGTGACCGGGAGGTTCACATAATGTACCGGTCAGTCGGACTGAAAGATGTGCATACTGAAAGTATAACAGAGGTCTGGATGTTGACGTAATGTACGGGTCAGTCGTACTCAAAGCTGTACATACTGTTTGTATAACAGTGGCCGGGAGGTTGACATAATGTGCGGGTAAGTCGGACTAAAAGCTGTACATATTGTAAGTATAACATATGCCAGGGTAGACATAACGTACGGGTCAGTCGGACTGAAAGATGAACATACCGTAAGTATAACAGAGACCTGGAGGTATGCATAATGTACCAGTCAGTCCGACTGAAAGCTGTACAAGCGTTAAGTATAACAGTGGCCGTTAGGTTGATATAATGTACGGGTAAGTCTGACTAAAAGCTTTACATATTGTAAGTATAACATAGCCCAGTGTAGACATAACGTATGGGTCAGTCGGACTGAAAGATGTCCATACTGTAAGTATAACAGAGGCCGGAAGGAAATGTACGGGTTAAGTGGGCTGAAACTTCACACCCTCTAAATGTAAGATTCCGGGAGGTTGACATAATGTGTCGGTGAGTTGACTGAAAGCTGTACATACGGTAAGTATTAGAGAGGCTGGGAGGTTGTCACAATGTGCAGGTGAGTTGGACTTAAACTATACATACTGAAAGTAAAGCAGAAGCCGGGAGAATGACATATTGTATGGGTCAATCGAACTGAAAGCTGTACAAACTGTAAGTATATTATAGGCCGGAAGGTTGAAATAATGTACCTATCAGTACGACTGAAAGATGAACATACTGTAAGTATAGTATAGGCCGGGAGGTTGACATAATGTACCGGTCAGTCGGATTGAAAGCAGTGCACACTGTAAGTATAGTATAGGCCGGGAGATTGACATAATGTACCGGTCAGTCGGATTGAAAGCAGTGCACACTGTAAGTATAACAGAGACCGGGAGGTTGACATAATGTACCGATCAGTCGGACTGAGAGCTGAACATACTGTAAGTATTACAGAGGCCGGGAGGCAAACATAATGTACGGATCAGTCGGACTGAAAGTTGGACATACTGTAAGTATAACGGATGCCGGGAGGTTGACATAATAAACCTGTCAGTCGGACTGAAAGCTGTACATACTGTAAGTATAGTATAGGCCGGTAGGTTGACATAATGTACCGGTCAGTTGGATTGAAAGCAGTGCACACTGTAAGTATAACAGAGACCGGGAGGTTGACATAATGTACCGGTCAGTCGGACTGATAGCTGAACATACTGTAAGTGTTACAGAGGCCGGGAGGCAAGCATAATGTACGGATCAGTCGGACTGAAAGTTGGACATACTGTAAGTATAACGGATGCCGGGAGGTTGACATAATAAACCAGTCAGTCGATTGAAAGCTGTACATACTGTAAGAATAGCAGATGCCGGGATGTTGACATAATGTACCGCTCAGGCGGACTGAGAGATGAAAACACTGCAAGTATAACAGAGACCTGGAGTTTTACATAATGTACCAGTCAGTCGATTGAAAGCTGTACAAATATTAAAAATAACAGTTTCCGGAAGGTTGCCAAAATGTACGGGTAAGTCGGACTGAAATATGTGCATACTCTAAGTATAACAGATGTCGGGAGGTTGACATAATGTACGGGTCAGGTGGACTGAAACTTCACATCCTGTAAGAATACGATGCCGGGATGTTGACATAATGTAGGGGTCAGGCGGACTGAAAGTTGCACATACTTTAAGTATAACATAGGCCGAGATGTTGAAATACTGTATAGGACAGTCGGACTGAAAGTTGTACAAATTCTGTAAGTATACCAGAGGCCTGAGGTTTTAAATAATGTAAGGGTTAGTCGGATAGAGAGCTGAACATACTGTAAGTATAACAGAGACCTGGAGGTTTATATAATGTACCAGTCAGTAAGACTGAAAGCTGTTCAAACCTTAAGTATAACAGTGGCTGGGAGGTTGCCATAATGTACAGGTAAGCTGTGCATACTGTAGACATAACAGATGCCGGGATGTTGACATAATGTACCGGTCAGTCGGACTGAGAGCTGAACATACTGAAAGTATAACAGAGGCCAGGAGGGTGACATAATGTACAGGTAAGTCTGACTGAGGGCTGAACATACTGTAAGTATAACAGATGCCGAGAGGTTGACATAAGGTACAGGTCAGTCGGACTAAAAGCGTACATACTGCAAGCATAACAGATGCCTGGAGGTTGACATAATGTAAGAGTTAGTCGGACTGAAAGCTTTACATACTGTAAATATAGCAGAAGCCGGGAGGTTGAAATAATGTGCCTATCAGTCGCACTGAAGGCTGTGCATACTGAAAGTATAACAGAGGCCGGGATGTTGACATAATGTAACGGTCAGTCGGACTGAGAGCTGAACATACTGTAAGTATTACAGAGGCCGGGAGGTAAGTTGGACTGAAAGCTGTACATACTGTAAGTATAACAGAGGCCGGGAGGCTGACATAATGTACGCGTCAGTCGGACTGAAAGCTGAACATACTGTAAGTATAACAGAGACCTGGAGATTTACACAATGTACCAGTCAGTAAGACTGAAAGCTGTGCAAACCTTAAGTATAACAGTGGCCGGGAAGTTGACAAAATGTACGGGTAAGTCGGACTGAAAGATGTGGATACTGAAAGTATAACAGAGGCCGGGAGGTTGACATAATGTACGGGTCAGGTGGACTGAAACTTCACAACCGTTAAATATAAGATGCCAAGAGGTTGGCATAATGCACGGGTCAGCCGGACTCAAAGCTGTACATACTGTTGTATAACAGTGTCAGGGAGGTTGTCATAATGTGCGGGTAAATCGGACTAAAAGCTATACATATTCTAAGTATAACAGAGGCGGAGGTTGATATAATGTACGGGTAAGTCGGACTAAAAGCTGTACATATTGTAGGTATAACAGAGGCCAGGGTAAACATATTGTACGGGCCAGTCGGACAGAAAGATGTCCAGACTGTAAGTATAACAGAGGCCCGGAGGTTGACATAATGCACGGGTCAGGTGGCTTGAAACTTAACATCCTCTAAGTGTAAGATTCGGGGAGGTTGATATAATATGCCGGTGAGTCGGACTGAAAGCTGTACATACCGTAAGTATTAGAGAGGCCGGGAGGTTGTCATAATGTGCAGGTGAGTTGGACTTTAACTATACATACTTTAAGTAAAGCAGAAGCCGGGATAATGACATATTGTACGGGTCACTCGAACTAAAAGATGTACATACTGTAAGTATACCAGAGGCCGGGAGGTTGACATTATGTACGGATCAGTCGGACTGAAAGCTGAACATGCTGTAAGCATAACATGGACATTGAGGTTTACATAATGTACCAGTCAGACGGACTGAAAGCTGTACAAACCTTAAGTATAACAGTGGTTGGGAGGTTGACATAATGTACGGGTAAGTAGGACTGAAAGCTGTTCATGCTCTAAGTATAGCAGAGGCCGGGTTGTTGACATAATATACCGGTCAGTCGGACTGAGAGCTGAACATACTGTAATTATAACAGAGGCAGGGAGGTTGACATAATGTATTGGTCAGGTGGACTGAAGCTTCACATCCTGTAGATGCCGAGAGGTTGACATAATGTACGGGTCAGTCTGACTCGACTGACTCGAAGCTGTACATACTGTTTGTATAACAGTGACCGGGAGGATCACATAATGTACGGGTAAGTCGTACTAAAAGCTGTACATAGTGTAAATATAACAGAGGCCAGGGTAGACATAATGTACGGGTTAGTCGGACTGAAAGATGTCCATACTGTAAGTATAACAGAGCCCGGGAGGTTGACATGATGCACGGGTCAGGGTGACTGAAACTTCACATCTTTTTAATGTAAGATTTTAGGAGGTTGATATTATGTGCTGGTGAGTCGGACTGAAAGCTCTACATACCGTAATTATAAGAGAGGCCGGGAGGCTTTCATATTGTGCGGGTAAGTTGGACTAAAACTATACATACTTTAAGTAAAGCAGAAGCCGGGAGAATGACATATTGTACGGGTCAACCGAACTGAAAGCTGTACATACTGTGAGTATACCAGAGGCCGGGAGGTTGACAACATATACGGATCAGTCAGATTGAAAGCTGTACATACTGTAAGTATAACATAGACATGGAGGTTTACATAATGTACCAGTCAGTCGGTCTGAAAGCTGTACAAACCTTAAGTATAACAGTGGCCGGGAGGTTGACATCATGTACGGGTAGGTCGACTGAAAGATGTGCATACTGTAAGTATAAGAGTGTCCGGGAGGTTGACATAATATACGGGTCACGTGGACTGAAAATTCAGATCATCTAAGTGTAAGATTCCGAGAGTTTGAAATAATGTTCCGGGGAGTCGGACTAAAAGCTGTAATACCGTAAGTATTAAAGAGGCCGGGAGGTTCTCATACTGTGCAGGTGAGTTGGATAGAAAGCAGTACATACTGTAAGTATAACATATGGCTGGAGGTTGACATAATGTACCAGTCAGCCGGACTGAAAGCTGTACATACTGTAAGTATTGCAGAAGCCGGGAGAACGACATATTGTATGGGTCACTTATACTGAAAACTGTAAATACTGTAAGTATAACAGAGGCTGGAAGGTTGACATAATGCACCAATTAGTCGGACTAAAAGCTGTACATACTGTAAGTATAGCAGAGGCCCAGAGGTTGACATAATGTACCGGTTAGTCGGACTGAGAGCCGAACACACTGCACAGAGGCCGGGATGTTGACATAATGTGCCGGTGAGTCGGATTGAAAGCTGTACATACTGTAAATATTACAGCGGCCGGGAATTTGACATAATGTTCCGGTCAGTCGGACTGAAAGCTGAACATACTGCAAGTATAACTGATGCCTGGAGGTTTACAAAATGTAACAGTCAGTCGACTGAAAGCTGTACAAACATTAACCATAACATTGTCCGGGAGGTTGCCATAATGTACGGGTAAGTCGAACTGAAATATGTGCATACTGTAAGTATAACAGATGTCGGGAGGTTGACATAATGTACGGGTCAGTCGGACTCAAAGCTGTACATACTGTCTGTATAATAGTGGCCGGGAGATTGACATAATATACCGGGCAGTCGGACTGAAAGCTGTACATACTGTACGTATAACATAGACATGGAGGTTTACATCATGTACAAGTCAGTCGGACTTAGAGCTGTACAAACCTTGAGTATAACAGTGGCCGGGAGGTTGACATCATGTAAGGGTAGGTCGGACTGAAATATGTGCATACTGTAAGCATAACAGATGTCGGGATGTTGACATAATGTACGGGTCAGGCGGACTGAAAGCTGTACATTCTCTAAGTATAGCAGAGGCCTGGAGGTTGACATAATGTACCAGTCAGTCGGACTGAGAGCTGTACATACTGTAAGTATTGCAGAGGCCGCGAGGTTGACATAATGTACGGTCAGTCGAACAAAGAGCTGTACATGCTGTAAGTATAACAAATGGTTGACATAATGTGCCAGTCAGTCGGACTGAAAGCTGTACATACTGAAAGTATAGAAGAGGTCCGGTGGTTGACATAATGTGCAGGTTAGTCGGACTGAAAGCTGTGCATACTGTAAGTATAACAGAGGCCGGGATGTTGACATAATGTACCAGTCAGTCGGACTGAAAGCTGTACATACTGTAAGAATAACAGATGGCTAAAGGTTGACATAATGTACCAGTCGAATGAAAGCTGTACAAACATTAAGCATATCATTGTCCGGGAGGTTACCATAATGTACGGGTAAGTCGAACTGAAATATGTGCATACTTTAAGTATAACAGATGTCGGGAGTTTGACATAATGTACGGGTCAGTCTGACTCAAAGCTGTACATATTGTTTGTATCACAGTGGCCGGGAGGTTGAAATCATGTACGGGTAAGTCGACTGAAAGATGTGCATACTGTAAATATAAGAGTGTCCGGTAGGTTGACATAATAAATAAATAATATACGGGTCAGCTGGACTGAAACTTCACATTCTTCAAGTGTAAGATTCCGAGAGTTTGGAATAATGTGCCGGTGAGTCGGACTAAAAGCTGTAATACCGTAAGTATTAAAGAGGCCGGCAGGTTGTCATAATGTGCAGGTGAGTTGGACTTAAACTATGCATACTGTAAGTAAAGCAGAAGCCGGGAAATTGACATATTGTACGGGTTACTCAAACTGAAAGCTGTACATATTACAAGTATAACAGAGGCAAGGGTAGACATAATGTATGGGTAAGTCGGAATGAAAGATGTCCATACTGTAAGTATAGCAGAGGCCGGGAGGATGACATCATGTGCCAGTCAGTCGGACTGTGAGCTGAACACACTGTAAGTATAACAGAGGCCAGGAAGATGACATAATGTGCCGATCAGTCGGATTGAAAGCTGTACATCCTGTAAGAATTACAGCGGTCAGGATTTTGACGTAATGTTCCGGTCAGTCCGACTGAAAGCTGAACATACTGCAAGTATAACAGAGGCCTGGAGGTT
Organism: Limnoperna fortunei; assembly: GCA_944474755.1. Classification (NCBI taxonomy): domain Eukaryota; kingdom Metazoa; phylum Mollusca; class Bivalvia; order Mytilida; family Modiolidae; genus Limnoperna; species Limnoperna fortunei. Next base: position 98,525,112 of record OX104116.1, read on the forward strand.
TACATAATGTACCAGTCAGTCGACTGAAAGCTGTATAACAGAGGCCGGTAGGTTCACATAATGTACGGGTCACTCGGACTGAAAGCTCTACATACTGTAACTATAACAAAGGCCGGGAGGTTGACATAAAGGAAGGGTCACTCGAACTGAAAGCTGTACTTACTGTAAATACAACATAGGCCGGGAGCTTGACGTAATGTACGGGTAAGTCGGACTAAAACTTCACATCCTGTAAGGATAAGTTGCCGTATGGTTGACATAATGTGCCGGTGAGACGTACTGAAAGCAATACATACTGTGCACATAACGTGCAAGTTTGTTTGACTTAAAGCTGTACATACTGTAAGTAACGCAGCAGTCAGGAGAATGACATATTGTACGGGTCCCTCGTACTGAAAGCTGTACATACTGTAAGTATAACACAGGCCGGGGTGTTGACATAATGTACAGGTTAGTCGGACTGAGAGCCGAACACACTGCACAGAGGCCGGGAATTTGACATAATGTTCCGGTCAGTTGGACTGAAAGCTGAACATACTGCAAGTATAACTAATGCCTGGAGGTTTACAAAATGTAACAGTCAGTCGACTGAAAGCTGTACAAACATTAAGCATAACATTGTCCGGGAGGTTGCCATAATGTACGGGTAAGTCGAACTGAAATATGTGCATACTGTAAGTATAACAGATGTCGGGAGGTTGACATAATGTACGGGTCAGTCGGACTCAAAGCTGTACATACTGTCTGTATAACAGTGGCCGGGAGATTGACATAATATACCGGGCAGTCGGACTGAAAGCTGTACATACTGTACGTATAACATAGACATGGAGGTTTACATCATGTACAAGTCAGTCGGACTGAGAGCTGTACAAACCTTAAGTATAACAGTGGCCGGGAGGTTGACATCATGTAAGGGTAGGTCGGACTGAAATATGTGCATACTGTAAGCATAACAGATGTCGGGATGTTGACATAATGTACGGGTCAGGCGGACTGAAAGCTGTACATTCTCTAAGTATAGCAGAGGCCTGGAGGTTGACATAATGTACCAGTCAGTCGGACTGAGAGCTGTACATACTGTAAGTATAGCAGAGGCCGCGAGGTTGACATAATGTACGGTCAGTCGAACAAAGAGCTGTACATGCTGTAAGTATAACAAATGGTTGACATAATGTGCCAGTCAGTCGGACTGAAAGCTGTACATACTGAAAGTATAGAAGAGGTCCGGTGGTTGACATAATGTGCAGGTTAGTGGGACTGAAAGCTGTGCATACTGTAAGTATAACAGAGGCCGGGATGTTGACATAATGTACCAGTCAGTCGGACTGAAAGCTGTACATACTGTAAGAATAACAGATGGCTGGAGGTTGACATAATGTACCAGTCGACTGAAAGCTGTACAAACATTAAGCATATCATTGTCCGGGAGGTTACCATAATGTACGGGTAAGTCGAACCGAAATATGTGCATACTTTAAGTATAACAGATGTCGGGAGTTTGACATAATGTACGGGTCAGTCTGACTCAAAGCTGTACATATTGTTTGTATCACAGTGGCCGGGAGGTTGAAATCATGTACGGGTAAGTCGACTGAAAGATGTGCATACTGTAAATATAAGAGTGTCCGGTAGGTTGACATAATAAATAAATAATATACGGGTCAGCTGGACCGAAACTTCACATTCTTCAAGTGTAAGATTCCGAGAGTTTGAAATAATGTGCCGGTGAGTCGGACTAAAAGCTGTAATACCGTAAGTATTAAAGAGGCCGGCAGGTTGTCATAATGTGCAGGTGAGTTGGACTTAAACTATGCATACTGTAAGTAAAGCAGAAGCCGGGAAATTGACATATTGTACGGGTTACTCAAACTGAAAGCTGTACATATTGCAAGTATAACAGAGGCCAGGGTAGACATAATGTATGGGTCAGTCGGACTGAAAGATGTCCATACTGTAAGTATAGCAGAGGCCGGGAGGATGACATCATGTGCCAGTCAGTCGGACTGTGAGCTGAACACACTGTAAGTATAACAGAGGCCAGGAAGATGACATAATGTGCCGATCAGTCGGATTGAAAGCTTTACATACTGTAAGAATTACAGCGGTCAGGATTTTGACATTATGTTCCGGTCAGTCTGACTGAAAGCTGAACATACTGCAAGTATAACAGAGGCCTGGAGGTTTACATAATGTACCAGTCAGTCGACTGAAAGCTGTATAACAGAGGCCGGTAGGTTCACATAATGTACGAGTCACTCGGACTGAAAGCTCTACATACTGTAACTATAACAAAGGCCGGGAGGTTGACATAAAGGAAGGGTCACTCGAACTGAAAGCTGTACTTACTGTAAATACAACATAGGCCGGGAGCTTGACGTAATGTACGGGTAAGTCGGACTAAAACTTCACATCCTGTAAGGATAAGTTGCCGTATGGTTGACATAATGTGCCGGTGAGACGTACTGAAAGCAATACATACTGTGCACATAACGTGCAAGTTTGTTTGACTTAAAGCTGTACATACTGTAAGTAAAGCAGCAGTCAGGAGAATGACATATTGTACGGGTCCCTCGTACTGAAAGCTGTACATACTGTAAGTATAACACAGGCCGGGGTGTTGACATAATGTAAAGGTCACTCGTACTGAAAGCTGTACTTACTGTAAGTATAACATAGAACGGGTGCTTGAAATGATGTACGGGTCAGTCGATATAAAGCTGTACATATTGTATGTATAACACAGACCTAGAGGTTGACATAATGTAAGGGTCAGTCGAACTAAAAGCTGTTCATACTGTAAGTATTAGAGTGGCCGGGAGGTTGACAAAATGTGCAGGTTTGTTGGACTTAAAGATGTACATATTGTAAGTAAAGCAAAATCCGAGAGAATGACATATTGCACGGGTCACTCAGACTGAAAGCTGTACTTACTGTAAGTATAACATTGGTCGGGAGCTTGACGTAATGTATTGTTCAGTCGTGCTAAAACTTGAACATACTGTAAGTATAACAGACGCCGGGGAAGTTTATATAGTGTACTGGTAAGTCGGGCTGAAAGATGTACACACTGTAAGTATAATAGAGACCGGAGATTGACATAATGTACGGGTCAGGTGGACTGAATATTCACATCATGTAAGTATTACAGAGGCCGGGAGGTTGATATAATGTGCAAGTGTGTTGGACTTAAAGCTGTACATTCTGTAAGTAAAGCAGAAGCCAGGAGAATGACATATTGTACGGGTCTCTCGGACTGAAAGATGCACATGCTGTAAGTATAACAAAGTCCTATAGGTTGACATATTGTACGGGTCACTGGACTGAAATCTGAAAATACTCTATGTATAACAGAAGCCGGAGGTTGACATAATGTACGGATCACTCGGACAGAAAGTTGTACACACTATAAGTATAACATAGGCCGGTAGGTTCACATAATGTACCGGTCAGTCGGACTGAAAGCTGTACGTATTGTAAGTATAACAGAGACCAAGAGGTTGACATAATGTACGGGTTAGGTGGACTGAAACTTCACATCCTGAAAGTATAAGATTCCGGATGGTTGATATAATGGGCTGTTGAGACGTACTGAAAGCGATACATACGGTAAGAATTATAGAAGGCGGGAGTTTAACATAATGTGCAAGTTTCTTTGACTTAAAGCTGTACATACTGTAAGTAAAGCAGAGGCCGGGAGGTTGACATAAAGTAAGGGTCACTAGGACTGAAAGATGTACTTACTGTAAATATAACATAGGCCGGGAGCTTGACATAATGTACGGGTCAGTCGGAAACCTGAACATACTGTAAGTATAACAGAGGCCGGAAGGTTTACATAATGTACGGGTAAGTCGGACTGAAAGATGTACACACTGTAAGTATAATAGAGGCTTGGAGCTTGACATAATGTACGGGTCAGGTGGACTGAATATTCATCCTGAAAGTATAACAGAGCCGGGAGGTTGACACAATGTGCAAGTTTGTTGGACTTAGAGCTGTACATTCTGTAAGTAAAGCAGAAGCCAGGAGAAAGACATATTGTACGGGTCTCTCGGACTGGAAGCTGTACATATTGTAATTATAACAGAGGCTTGGAGGTTTACATAATGTACGGGTCACTCGTACTGAAACATGCACATACTGTAAGTATAACAAAGGCCTATATGTTGACATATTGTACGGGTCAGTAGGACTGAAAGCTGAACATACTGTATGTATAACAGAGGGCGGGAGGTTGACATAATGTACGGATCACTCGGACTGAATGGCCTACACACTGAAAGTATAACAGAGGTCGGGAGGATCACATAATGTACGTGTCACTCGGACTGAAAGCTGTACATACTGTAAATATAACATAGGCCGGGAGGTTAACATAATTTACGAGTAAGTCGGACTGAAAGATGTACACACTGAAAGTATAATAGAGACCGAGAGGTTGACACGATGTACGGGTCAGGTGGATTGAATATTTACATCCTGTAAGTATAACAGAGCCGGGAGGTTGACATAATGTGCAGGTTTGTTGAACTTGAAGCTGTACATTCAGTAAGCAAAGCAGCAGCCATGAGAATGACATATTGTACGGGTCTCTCGGACTGATAGCTATATATACTGGAAGTATAACAGAGGCTTGGAGGTTTAGATAATGTACGGGTCACTCGGACTGAAAGATGCACATACTTTAAATATAATAAGGCCTATAGGTTGACATATTGTACGAGTCAGTAGGACTGAAAGCTGAACATACTCTATGTAACACAGGCCGGGCGGTTGGGGGTTGACATAATATACGGATCACGCGGACTGAAAGCTCTACACACTGTAAGTATAACAGAGGCCGGGAGGTTGACATAATGTAAGGGTCATTCGGACTGAAAGCTGTACTTACTGTATGTATACCATAGGCCGGAACCTTGAAATGATGTACGGGTCAGTCGGACAGAAAGCTGTACATACTGTATGTATAACACCGAGCTGGAGGTTGACATAATGTAAGGGTCAGTCGGACTGAAAGCGGTACATACTGTAAGTATTAGAGTGGCCGGGAGGTTGACAAAATGTGCAGGTTTGTTGGACTTAAAGATGTACATAATGTAAGTAAAGCAAAAGCCGGTAGAATGACATAATGTACAGGGCACTCAGACAGAAAGCTGTACTTACTGTAAGTATAACATTGATCGGGAGCTTGACATAATGTATGGGTCAGTCGTGCTAAAACTTGAACATATTGTAAGACTCAGGGAGGTTTACATTGTGTACTGGTAAGTCGGACTGAAAAATGTACACACTGTAAGTAAAGCAGAAGCGAGCCGAATTACATATTTTACGGGTCACTTGGACTGAAAGTTGTATATACTGTACGTATAACGCAGGCCGGGAGATTTACATCAAATACGGGTCAGTCGGACTGAAAGCTTCACATACTGTAAGTATAACAGAGGCCTGGAGGTTGACATAATGTACTTGTCAGTCGGACTGAAAGCTAAACATACTGTAAGTATAACAGAGGCCGGGAGGTTGATATTATGTACCGGTCACTCGGACTGAAAGATGCACATACTCTAAGTATAACAAAGGCCTATAGGTTGACATATTGTACATGTCAGTAGGACTGAAAGCTTCACATACTGTAAGTATAACAGAGGCCGGTAGGTTCACATAATGTACGGGTTACTCGGACTGAAAGCTGTACATACTGAAACCATAACAGAAGCCGGGAGGTTGACATAAAGTAAGGGTCACTCGAACTGAAATCTGTACTTACTGTAAATATAACATAGGCCGGGAGCTTGTCATAATGTACTGGTCAGTCGGACTTAAACCTGAATATACTGTAAGTATAACAGAGGCCGGGGGGTTTACATAATGTACGGGTTAGTCGGACTAAAAGATGTACACACTGTAAGTATAATAGGGACTGAGAGGTTGACATAATGTACGGGTCAGTTGATACTACATATTGACCTCACATGTATTTAGCATATACTACAGGATTGACCTCGAATGTATATACTAGATACTACAGGATTGTCGACAGATGTATTTACCGGGTACTACATTATTGACTTTACATGTATTTAACAGAAAGTACAGTAATGACCTCACATTTCTATCCTAGATACTACAGTATTGTCTACACATGTATGTACCATTTTCTACTGCATATAGTTTCATATATGTACTAGAAACCAGAGGTATGTCCACACATGTATGCGCCAGATACTACATGATTGTCCTCACCTCTATGAGCTATATACGACATAATTGTCCACATATGAATGCACGAGATACTAAATAAATTTTTTTCTTCACATGTATATACTAGATACGATAGGATTGACCTGACATGTAAGTACAAGATACTACAGGATTATTATTGCCATGCAGTGTCTGATACATAAATGTATGGATAACACTGCATAATCTGCTACTTACATGTATGTGTATTCCAGTCGTATTTTTACATACATGTGAATATAATCCAGCAGGTTAAGTTACATCAATGTCAGGACAAGCATTTAGCGTCTAGAACATGCATGTATGGACATCTATGTAGTATCTGGTACATACATGTCTAGATAATCATATGGTACCCTAACAAGTGTTAGTAATCTGTAGTATTTTGTACTTGCATGGATAAATCTGAAATGTGGGCTAACATCCAGTATCGTATACAAACAAGTGCGGATAGTCTGTAGTATCTTGCACATACATGTGTGTATAAACCTGTAGTGTCAGTTACTTCAATGTAAGAACATTCATGTAGTGCTTGGAACATATATGTGTGGACAGTCCAAAAGCATCTGCTACATATACGTGTATACAATTCTGTAGTAACTGGTAAAACATGAGCGGATAATCGTGCAATATTTAGTACAGATATGTGCGGATAGTTTGTACTATCTTGTAATAATGTGTGGATAATCCTGCAGTCTCAGTTACGTCAATCATAGGACAATCGTATGGTTTACTTTACATATTTGGTACATTGGAACATACACGTGCGGATCGCAGTGTAGTATGATCCTGTAATATATATTTGGGCCGTTGAATTCAGTTTGCGTATCTCATATTTAAATCATTTCTTGCTATCGTGACATATTGGTATATGGCAAAAATGAGGTATTCCAAAAGCATATGCTATGTTTGTGTTTAGGTTGAATTATATTAAAATGTCAGGACGGAAACGTTGAGGTCTGGCATTTGCATATCACGTTATAATATTAAGATACATTTTATTAACTTGCCCTCCGTTATGCTTTTATTTATATATTTTTGTCTTCTGGTGTTGTTAAAATTTATTTAAGAAATAATTAATGGCTGCCCCAATTTTATGGATTATTTAAATATGGGTAGGCATTATATTCATGAATATTTTGCCATGAGCGTTAGCGAATGGTAAAATATCATGAATATAATGCTTACCCATATTTAAATAATCCATAAAATTGGGGCAGCCGTGAATTATTTCGATTCTGATATGAAAATACAGAAATTTTACATTTCGCGACTACCTAGGTAAAGGTTTATTTTGGCTGTTCCAATTTCCGAGAACCTCCCTTGTTTCGAAATTATTATATTTCTCGTGTAAAACTTAGTAGAAAAAAACGAAGAAATATAAATTAAAAACAAACAAACATATTTATTAACATTTAAAATAAAATTTAACAATCAAAACAAAGAACGACAAAATTAAATGCTTCATTATATCAGTCGACGTGTGGCGTGTCTGGGACTGTTCATGTGTTGCTGTGTTTGCGTGAGAATGAAAACCGCTTACCGCATTTGGTCGATCTTATGCTCCTGTTTTATATCCACAATTGTGCAAATTTAAATCGACAGTTATTTTCCACAATTAATCAACATTTTGAAATTCGGTTGCGTTTTCATTTTGATACGTAACGGTAAATTCGTTTGTGGTGGGGGCGGGAAAAGTCTCGCGGTTTGCATTGAACGTCATTGTAAACAACGCAACGTCCCTTGAAAACACAACGTAGCTTAAAGTCAAGGAAGACTTGTAACATGTAAACAATAAAGGCATAGAATAGAAAATGGACTTGTTATCGTGAAAACATGTTATCTATTGGATTTTCTTACAAAGGTACAAAATAAAATAAATTTTAAAGCAAAAACATCAACACACGGGGGTTTTTGAAATGGCTGGAACAGCCGGATTTTGTTGAATATTTAAATAGAGGTGTGTTTCCAAAGCGTTTGAAGGACGTCATATTAGAATTAATGTCAACAATAATACAGAATCATTTTTAATAAAAAATAGTTCATATTCAGGAGAAAACTAGTTCAAGGGAGATTCGTAAAATGTATTGAATTACGGCTTTGTTATTAAAAGTCAATAGTCTTATAAATAGACGATTTTTCTATTTCGCCGTAAAATTACAAGAGTGCATCCGTCGAGTTCGGTATAACAAATTAAAAAATGATATCATTCCATTTCCGGTTTTGACAGTTCAAAATAAAAATTTAATATACTTTGGACGAGCCATAAATAAGCATTTTGTCTTTTGAACACCTCTGGAGTTATTTTCTTTTGTTTTACTCATTAAATTCATATTATTTGTCTATATTTAGTTTGCAGACGTAAGCGGCAAACACGAGTTCGGGAGAAAAAATAAACAAGAACTTTATAACGTTCGGTATTTTTCCTTAAACAGATTTATTTTGACATGCTGGAACGGAATTTCAAAAATTTGACCTTTGAACATGTTGTGTACTTATTACATAAATTATCGGTAAAATGCAACCATAATGATGTCCATTAATATAATTTAAACTTAATTACCGCAAAACATCAAATATTGCACAGGTAAAATTAATTAAATAAAATTAAATTTGAAATAACATGTCTTGTATGTTTTTTTAACAATGAATGAGTTTTTTTTTTTAATTTCTTCGAATCTGCAAATAATTACGGGAATCATTCAAAAATATTCTTTGATGATATTTTATGCATATCCTCTATTCAGGTCGCAATTTAATTTACTGTTATTTGGTCCGCCTTCAGTAACCGATACAGTCAACAGGTTGAGTCAATGCTACAGGCATGTGTGGACAACTCTGCAGTAAGGGGATAATCATAAATGTGCAGATAATCCTGCAAGGTCAGTAACATCAATGTAATGATCAATGCATCGCAGAGCCTATTACATACATGTGTGGACATTCCAGCAGTTTTTAGTGCATACTTGTATGGATAATTCTGTAGTATATGGTACATATATGTGTAGACAATCATGTAATATCATGTACATAAATGTGTGAAAAATCCTGTAGTGTCAGTATATCAATGTAAGGCCAATCATGTAGTGTCTAGTACATAAATGCGTGTACAATTCAGTAGTATCAGGTAGACACATGTCTGAATAATCCTGTAGAATATTGTACATCCTTGTCTGATAATCTGATAGTATCTTTTGCATGTACGATCGATCCAGTGTGGACATTCTTGTAGTATCTGGTACCTGCATACGTGAATAGTCATGTTGTATCTGCTACATTCATGTGCCTACAATAGTGTAGTATATTTAACATACGTGTGTGGTGAAATTTTTAGTATTTGGTACATACATGAGTGGACAATCCTGTAGTATCAAGTAGATTCATGTGTGGATAATATTGTAGTATAATTTACATCAATGTAAGGACTATTTTGCAGTACCAGGTATATAAATGATGTAATACTGTAGTATCAGTTACTGTGCATGGTAATGTCAGTCCTTATTTTGGTTCATATTGGTAGTATCTGGTAGATACATGTGAGGCCAATCAGGTTGTGACTTGTAATACATGTACGAATAATACTGTATCTTGTGCACAAAGTGTGGACAATATTGTGGTATGTGAAACATACATGTGGAGACAATTCTTCGGTGTCAGTTACATCAATGTAGAACAATCATGTTGTATATTTAACTACCTGTGTGGATAAGCCTTCGTATTTGTTACAGTGCGTGAATCGTAGTGAAGAGCAATCCATTAGTAATGTAAGTACAATCTTGCAGTGTCTGGTAAATAAATGGGTAATCCTGCAGAATCCATTTAGTATCTTGTACAGACATGTCTGGATATTTTAGTACGTAGTCATTAAATTTCTCTGGGATTTTCCTCTGTGTTCTCTACTGCGGTTTACACGTGTAGTTGTTGTGACTGCTTTGTAACAAGGACGCACGTGCGAGACATTCCTATAATGTTGTAACATGGGGTGTGTTTCGATACTGTAATAAGAATGTATACAGTTCGTTATGCCAGTTCTTTCCTTCTGATTGGGCAGCCCTTATTGTTTTCTTCAATGTCTTATTGAAGTTTTCCACTAATCCATTTGCTCTTGCCCAATATGGCGTCACGCGAGTATGTTTAATCCCCATTTCCTTTAGGAAACATTTGAACTCATCCGACACAAATTGGCTCCCGTTGTCGGAGATTAGTTCGGCACATATTCCATGACAAGCAAACATTTTCCGCAATTTGTTGATAATCGTAACACTATTAATCGACCGGATTATTTCCACTTCTGGGAATCTTGAGTAATAGTCGATTACGACTAACATATATTCGTTGTTTGTGAATGGTCCAGTGAGGTCTATTCCTAACTTTTGCCAAGGTCTGTCAGGGAGTTTTGTAGGTTTGACCGGCGGTGCTTGTGGTGGGTTTGCTGTATGTTGGCATGCATGGCAAGTTTTTATTATGTCTTCTACGTAATCTTCGATTCTTGGCCACCACACCTTTTCTCGTAAGAGTTGCTTGGTTTTAAAAATGCCCTGATGGTTTTCGTGCGCAAGTTGTAATGTGCGTTGTCTTAGTTCCGTCGGTATAACGAGTTTCGTTCCTTTTAGAATTAAAGATTCATGCACGGTCAAATCATTCCGTACGATGTAAAATGGTTTAGTTTCTCCATCTTTCTCCCATTTGTTTGTTAGGATACACTTAAGAACTTTGATTAGAGTCTTATCTTTTTCTGACGCGGTCTTTATTTCTTCTATTGTCATTGCCCTGGGTACAGCATTTTGCGCAATGTAACATGTAAAATTCTTCCGTGTTGTTATAATTATCATCTTCTGAGATTTTTACAGGGGACCGTGATAAAATATCAGCGGCGTTCAGGTGTCTGGGCAAATACTTTACGTTAAAATTGTGTGGTTGCAAATCCAGTACCCATTTTTGAATTCTTGCGGGTGCCTCGTGAACAGCTGTGAAGATTCTCTCCAGCGGCTTGTGATCGGTAAGGACGCTGAAGGTCATACCATATAAATATATACCAAATTTCTTTATGTCCCAATAAACACTGAGCGCTTCGCGTTCTGTCTGGGAATATCGCCTTTCGACCTGTGATAACGTCCTACTTGCATACGCTACTGGTTTGTTATTTCCGTCTGATTGTTTTTGATTCAATATAGCGCCTAAACCCCACGGACTTGCATCAACGACGATACTTGTTTCAGCATCTTGGCTGTAATAACTCATTACTTCCGCACTTTTTAATCTTTCTTTCAACGTCTCAAACGCGATTCTTTGTTGATTGTTCCATTTCCATTCCGGGTCTTTTCGTGTTAGTTTTCTTAGAAGTTCAGATAGAGTAGCGAAGTCACGAATGTATTTTGCACAGAAATTCACAAGTCCTAGAAAGCTTTTCACCTCGGACGGATTTGTCGGCGTGTTGAAACTATTTACAGCTTTGATTTTCGCTTCGTCCGCTCTGATTCCATCTTTTGTCAATGTGTGACCTAAAAATCTCAGTTTTGTCTTATTAAATTCACATTTGCTTCTATTGAGGGTCAAGTTTTTCTCCCTTAACCTTTGCAGTACACGTTTCAGTGTTTTATCGTGTTCCTCTTGTGTTTTTGCAAATATTTTGATGTCGTCGGCGTTGTTCCTGCAGTTCGGAATATCTTGTAATATTTGTTGAATAATACGTTGGTGAATTTCCGGAGCTGAATTTATACCAAACATTAAGCGCTTATATCTATACAAGCCATTATGACATACGAATGTTGTGATGTACCTTGATTTTTCTTCTAGTTCTATTTGATGGAATGATTATTTTAGATCAAGTCTCGAGAAGATGGACGCGCCATTCATTTGTTGCAATATTTCCTCAACATTTGGCATTGGAAATCGTTCCCTCTGGACGGCTTTATTAGCACACCTCATATCTACACATATACGGATATCTCAACTAGCTTTAGGTACTACAACTAAAGGAGACACCCAAGGCGTTGGGCCCTGTACCTTTTCAATTACATCAAGGTCTTCTAATTCTTTTAGTTTTTGCTCTAATTGTTTCTTCATTTTAAATGGAATTCGTCGTGCTTGTTGAGCAACGGGCTGAACGGAGTCATCAATATGAAGTTGTAGTTTAAAATCTTTTAACTTTCACAACCCTTCAAATCTATCTTTGTACTATTCAACAATTTCATCGGTTCTTGATTTATCTACACAGTTGACCATGCCTATGTGTAAAAATCCAAGTTCTGTTGCCGACCTCCGACCGAGAAGTGGTTTTCCTTTCCCTCGAATGATGTGAAAGTCTACTTCGTGTGTTTTATCAATAACTCTGACATTCATTTTTGATTTTCCGACAAGGGGTATTGGTTTCATGCTGCTGTATGGGAAAATTTCAGTGTAGCACTTTTAAGTACGTGTTTTTGATGTTCTCAACTTTTCGTATGTTTCTTTGTCTAACGCATTAATTGAGGAACCTGAATCAATAAGAAAATTAACTGACTGACCTTCTATTTCGAGAATTAAGATAGCGTTTTCCTTTCCAATTAAAGTGAATATTTCGTCCGACTCTCCATTATCCGTGTCACATTGATTTATCAAATTTATTCGGCCAATGTCTTTTGTTTTGCAAACTTTGGCAAAGTGTCCGGTTTTTCCGCATTTCCGGCATTGTGCATCTTTTGCAATTTGACATTCCTTCCTATAATGTCCCGTTCTACCACATCTGTAACAACGTGCTGTTGTACGCGAATATCGGACTTGAGTTATTGGCGGTCTGTATGATTTTGGGGCTGTCCTTGGTTTGAACTGGAATTTCTTCTTACTGTGGAGTTTGTTAACTTCTTTTTCCTTTGTTTCGTTCGTTGTTGTGGGTTCTTGTTCTATCTTGGATGCTTGAGACACCGACAGTTCATATGTCCTTGCTATCTTCCGCACCTTGTCTAAAGTCAGACTTTCGACGGCAAGTAATTTTCTCCGAAGTTCAGTTGACTTACATCCGTCAACAACTTGGTCTCGAATCATATCTTCTCTTTGATCATGGGCGAACTCGCAGGATAAAGCTAGTTTTGATAGTCTTACAATGAAATTGTCAATAATTTCGTCGTCATTTTGTTTTGCTTTACGGAACAGATGTCTCTCATATGATATATGTTTTCTAGGGTTGAAATATTCTGTGAGCGATTCTGTAAGTTGGTCATATCGAGTTCCAGATGCGATAGTGTCCACAATGTCTTGAACTTCTTCACCTGCCACATGTAACAAGAGTGCACGCTTCTGCTCGTCTTTTGAAATTCCTGTCGCTCTTAGGTAATATTCGAATCGTTTTAAATATTGCTCCCACGATTTAGAAAAATTTGTGTTCTCACCAATAACTTTAAATGGAGCGGGCGAGCGAATATATAGGTTTCCTGCCATTTCAGTTTCATCGAATTTGATCAAAGTTAACTTTCACTGATCAAACGGAATTAAATCCATAAGAGAGTTAAACGTTTTAATATTCCGAATCTAATCTTCAAACATCACCATCATTCGTCGCCAATGTAATATCTATAATATCTGACCAGTGTTATATAAAATTAAGACGTGCTTGGTTCTATTGCATTTAATCTAACTACTGATATATATTGACTGATAGATTGATATACACACAACATGCAGACAGCACGTCCTATCGCTCCGCCCACTCGCTCTGATTGATATACATTATACATTACAAACATCTGGTATGCATTGTGTGTATTATTTAATAACTTGTGAGACATGAGTGGTAATCGTGTAGGATTCGGAACATACGTGTGGGAACCATCCTGTAGTTTCTCGTTTATGCATCTGTGGACAACATTGTAATATCTAGTACAGACATGTGTGGAGAGTATTGTACTATCTGGTTATAATGTCTGGATAACGCTGTAGAATCTGGTAAATACATGTGTGTGAATAACGCTGTGTGAACAATCCTGTAGTTAATGATAACGATAGTTCTTTGGTATCAGATACGAACAAATGTTGACGATCATGTAGTATCTGATACAAACGTGTGGACAATTCAGTAGTAACTAACAGCACATGTCGTGTATCATGATAGCATAGTATCATATACAATAGTGTAGATAATCCTGTAGTGTCAGTTACATCAATGTAAGGACAATCCTGTAGAATCTTGTACATGCATGTGTCAACATTTCTGTAGAATCTATGTAAATACATGTCTGGATAATTGTGTAGGGTCTGGTACACTCGTATATGTATAATCTTGTACTATCTATTACGTACCTGTGTGGGCTATCGTATAGTATCTGGTGGAAAAGGACGATAGGAATATGGTGTACAACATCAGAATAAACTGTGTATAGCAGTGCGATATAGTGCGACAATTCAAGATCGATACAAAACTTGCATAAAACTGGTAAAAAGGGATGAAATCAGGTGTTAATACAAGGATGATATGGAACGGGTATACACAAAATGAAATCTGTATACAAGAACAATATCAGGAGGTTATACACTAAGTCGAGAAAGAGACGTTAAGTGGCTGCATAAAACATTGTAATGATGGTGCACATGAAATTTTAATTCAAGATCGATACAAAACTGGTATACATGATCAAAATAAAACGGGTATGCAGAACCGTATAGAACGTGCATAAACGAATGATATAAAGAGGGAATAAAGAAGCAATGCAAGACCGGTACATAAGAATTTTTTAAGACCAGTATGTAAGAACGATATAAAATGGCTATACTAGAACCATATAAAGTGGGAATTCAAGAACGATACAAAAACGGGTATGCATGAACAATATAAAATGGGTATGCGATAACTATAAATAACGGTTATAAAAGAACGATATAATTCAGGTAAAGAAGAACCATATCAAGCGTAAATTTAAGAGCAAACACATGCGATATAAGACAAGTGTACAGTAACGATAAAAAAGAAGTATATACAACTGTCATACAGGAACGATATCAAGCGATAATTAAAGTGCGATATAATACTGGTATTAAAATGAAATTAAAGAAGTACACAAGAACGATATCAAGAGGGATTACAATTAAGATGTCAGGTAAGTATACAAAAACAATATAAAACAGATATAAAACATCGATATCAAGCGGGAATTCAAGATCGATATAAAACGGGTATACAAAAACAATATAAAGTGGGAATTCAAGGGCGATATAAAATGGGTATAGGAGAACAATACAAACTGGATATGCAAGAACGATATTAAAAGGGTATATAAGAACAAAAAAGCAGGTATAGAAGAACCATATCAAGTGGGAATTAAGGAGCAATGCACGTTTAGTATACACGAGCGATATAAAACCGATATTGAAAAATGATATAAAACGAGTATACAAGAACGATATAAAAATCGGTATAAAATAACGATACACAAACGAAACGCAGTAACGATATCATGCGATAATTCAAGTGCTATATGATATGCGTATGATAGAATGATATATATGAGTACACAAGAACGATATCAAGGAGTAATACAAGAACGATATCAGGTAGGTATTCCAGAACGATATAAACGGGAATTCAAGAGCGATCTAAGCCATTTTACTTGAAAAATATAAAACATTGGCGTTGGCTTATGTAATCATTAGTGATCTTTCACGTTTTCCAATCTTTCGCTGATATTACTCTAACGAATGAGTTCGCATCACAAAAGAATATATTTCGCGAAATGTTCTAAAATATCTGTAAACTTGTCTAAACCTGCAATATGCTAATATTCTGAAAGTAGGCCTCATAATATATAATATGTATTTCGTTAGACATGGCTAAAGATTTAAATGTTTAAGTGCACTGAATAACATATAGTATGTATTTAATCGCATGACAATTTTTCGACGTTTCATTGTACTGTTAAGACGTGGTTATGTTAGTGATGTTTTAAGGTAAGTTGTATTAATCAATCTTCTATTGTTATCATTTCATTATACATCAAACTAATACTTCTTTATTTCAAAATAGTCGTGGACTTGATACTAAGTACATGTTTGTGTAATACGTTTTAGAATTAACAATACTGAACAATTAATCTCCACAAATGATCATTTATGCATTCTAAAATTTTGTAGCAGAGTTGGCGAAACAATTTTTAAAATAAAAAAAAGAAACTGTTGATAGAAAATGAAGTTTACCAGGGTTCACAATTGGAAGATTAAAGTCATTATTTAGAAAATCTTAAGGTTGTTATCGGGATTAAGTTAACCACTACACATATCTATATCACACATGACAATTTCATTGTTCATTTTTCGTACCCACGTTTCATTTTACTAAATAATGAGTACCTGGTATATGCTTAATTACTGTGCATTAGCCTGAACGACATAACAGATGAAACGCGTGAAGCAGGATTTGCTTACACTTTTTGCACACCCGTTCTAACCATTTGGCTTCTTAAGTTTAGTTTGTGTCTTGTTTAGTTTTCGTGTTGTGTGAAAATCTGGTCCCTTTCGATTGACCATGGTGCTGTCGTATGCTTCATTCTTTTGTTGTTTACTGAATATTGATCGGTATGATTGATTCTGTACTCATATCAAATTATATTTTGCCACCAAATTACCCCAAACATTCTCAACTAATTACTATATATTTATTAAGTTGAACTAGAACTGAAATGTACATTGATTTTCCAATTTTGAAATTTTCATGTAGTACCATAACCAGCGCATTGTGTAATCCTATAATTTATAAAGGGTCGATATTGATTAAGAAGCTGCTGAAGAAGTGATTATCTATAGGCTTCCTTAGTTTTCATTAATCCGAGATGGTCGGTCTTTATTGATTTTCATATTAAATGAATTGCTGAAATAGGATCGAATAGTTTTCTAGACCTGATCATGAATAATTTGACTGGTGTCTAATTAGAAGCAGATACTGCTTACTCGTCCGGAGCACCATTGTGTACTTATTTGTGGGTAGTGCAGGGTTACGGCTACTCAATTGACTCAGAATTAGCAAGTTTGGCTACAACTCATTGTTAGGATAACACACTTGACAATTTATGATCTATCTTAACATTTATTAAGCAATATGACAATATATTATGACTTAAAGCATATAACAACTAACGTAAAAAGAAAAGTCCAAATATAAAATCAATAAAGCATTCGTTTAATAGAGAACAATCATCTATGACAAATACGATAATTTTAAGAATGCAAATGCAATTTCATTTTCAACTTAACTCTAACAAATATAAATGCTCGTTGGGTATTGCACATAAGAGATTTTAGATTACAGCTAGTTGACAATTGAGTGTGTGGCTTAACCACTGCATTTCCGATACAATGTTGTTACCTTTTCAAACTATTGACTAAATGATGTGATGTTGCCTGAGCTATCTTGCTCTTTCTGGTGGCACATTGTCATAAAAATAGACCTTGCTATAAGTGTATGGTTATCAAAACGTGTCATAAGTATCGCCAAGGTCATCATAGTATTTTTGTCCAGTCATTGTCCTGTGATCAAAATATGTTGCCAAATTCTACAGCCCTAAGTATTGTTTCTTAATAATGCTGTATCTTTTTGTTTTCAAGTGCGCATGTGTCCATTAATATGATGAATGAGATATGAATATGGTTTCTATAGAACATAAAACTTTTCGCCGACTAGTCACATTCCTATGACAATGATATCGCGAAAAATGGAAAGTGCTTGGCGTTGTCCGCGTGCCAGAAGTTGATCATTGATTCGTCGGCGCGCCATCAACCTGCCGTCTGTTAAGCGTGGAATGACTGCCTTTAAGACATAAAGCAATACGTTGGCAGTTTTAAAGGTTGCAGTAAAACTAAACCGGTGCGTACTCTTTTTGAAGTTTTACGTGAATAGTTTGTTCTAATACGTTTCTGATTTTCGTTCTGGTAGCCTATAGACAACACTCAAATGAATACCAAAGATCCATGCAAACTGAATCATGCTTTGTTCAGCATTATTACACATTCCTGTTTCACTTAGATTATATTTAAGCATAGTTCAGATGTCAATATAAACATAAACATATATAAAGTGATCTGCATAAAACTTGACAGGAAAAAATAGTGTTTAAAAATGTCAGATACATGTGTAAATAACACCATTGCGCATGAACATTTTGCATAAGGAGGCACATATTGGGATTTACTTTTGCTCGAATAATGACTACCACGCACGAACAATGAACACATTTACAAATATTACATTGCAAGAGGACTATGTGTTGCTTCACCTTTTGCGGGGTGTATATACATTTATAGGTGGAAACTGCGATTTTCAAAAACCTTAAGTTGTAGTAAACTAGTAAAATTGCAAGAAAAATGGGAAGAGAACAATGCGAATGCAGTTGTATTTCTTTGACATAATGCTATATGTAGTTTGTTATATCAAATATAGAATTCAATAAAAGTCAGAAACCACTGAAACAAATAGTGCAATGATGCATATGAAATATACTTGTACAAAGTTTCTGATATAGTATTGTAATAAAAACCCAATTGTGTAAATGTTTAATTTGTCATGATCATTGTATTATCTCATCATAAGGTTATTGTTTATTTACGGTCGCTATGTACGTTATTCGGTATTGTAAAAGTAAGTTTTAACAATAATCAATTATGTGAGATCGTGTATTTTACTGAAAGACACGTTTTTCTTTCTTTTAAATTGAAGCATTGGTATGATGCTAATAATTTAGCATGTAAATGTTAATTACCGACGTTTCATGGTAGTTTGCGTACGTTATCGCTGGATCTGGCATCATTTTGCCGGAAATCAATCCTTTAATAAGACAAAAACTAGGGGAACATGTAAATTGTATATGTAGGTAATATATTGTAGTAGATATAATTAAGTTAAAATTACAAACACCCCATGATTAACCTCGCCTACCAGGTTACATACATCATTAGTAAATTATTGAAATAACTTATCTGAAGTTAGTATTTTAATCATCAGTAAATTAGTGAAATAACTTATCTGAAGTTAGTATTTTAATCATCAGTAAATTAGTGAAATAACTTATCTGAAGTTAGTATTTTAATCATCTGATAAAATATGTGCTTAAAATTTAAAATTATTTAGCCATACATATACATCACGAAACAAAACGCAAAATCACAAAAAACAAAAGAGTAAGTAGTTCAAACCAACGAAAACAACGGGTGCACTCAAGTGTTATTGACAGGTAGTACTGCCTGCCTCTAATACGACACCAGTTGAGTTACTCATTGTCAAGTCTAGAAATATTCAAATTCGGCAATATGATTGTTTGTTTGTTTTAATGTTGTTTAACGCCACTCTCAGCATTTTGCAGTTATATTATGGCGTCCAGTTTTTATTTTGTGTCAATGATCTGAAGTTTGGTTGAGATATATTCACTAGGTCTGAGTTATTGAAATATATTTTAAACGACTCAAAAACATAAACAATCCTCTTTAAGTAAGACAATCACATGATGTCAGATGTCTATGATATCTAATCGGAATTGCAAATACAAAAGTCGAAGATTCAGACTTATAGGTAAATAATAAATGAATGTAATAATGAATAACCGAACAAAGATGAGACTGTCAAAAGACAATCCTTAAATCAAAGTCCGGGAATCAGGCAAACTCCTGAACCAACAACCAAACATACAGCAGCTAAAGCAATGGTCCTGACGTAGTACAAGCATTTCTAACGATATGTTGGGTTAATCAAGGTTTTATGACATGCCTATCCTCTCGCTTCCATTACTATAGAATGTGAGTTGGTTAGTTGATTTAAATAGATAGATATCATATTCCACAACCCTGCAAAAAACCTATATCTGTAGAACTTTTAGAGACAGACAAGTTTACGCTGGATTACATTAACATTTCTTCGAATAAAATAAAACATTGGGGTATCCACGATAATCGAATGGCTAGTTACATGAAAGTCGGCGAAAAAACAGGCTGTAACAAAAAACTACCGAGTTGACAACAACAATTTTGATAATCTAGGTTGAATATTGTTCCTAAAAGCATCCCATTTCGGATCATAGTTTTCTGGTTCTAAATTGTGCATTATGCAGTTCACACATACATATAACATTAATGTCGACGTTTTAATATCATAACAGAAATTACTAGCGTCATAGTTATTTATAAATTAGGGATATTGCGGTTATAAGAATGAGCGGCTGTCATTAAACTTACTTAGATTATCTAATTGAATATTTTTTTATTAAGTGCTGTAATTTTTTAGGTTTACAAATGAAGAAGAAACGAAATAATTTATTTCCAGAATAAAAATTCATATGACAACGTTATAAAATGGGAAATTAAATTTTGATAGTTTTGTGTTTTGTAAACAACAGCAGAGAGATGATTTACAGTGTATTAAGGATCGTATTTTTCTCGAGTTAATGCGATATTGCTTTTATTTGTAATTATGTTTGAAGCGGAATAATGTGAGACCAGATTTAGATAGATATATCAACGGACATTCAATTAGTTTCTATATGTGTGTTTAAGGTATGTATGTTTAAAGCAGAAAAACCACTGCAACGGATATGTACAGTATTTTTTCAGCCAATAGTGAAAACTGAAAAGCAAATGTATTTGCGTATTTTACCAAAGTATATTACTGTGCACACGCTCTTTTGATTATCTTTATGATTATCTTTAAAACATATTTATCGTACATTAAAATATTTTATTTTCACGTAAGATATCGAATACAATTTATATTACAGGTTTGTATTTATTAAATTAATAGCCCAAGTGTAGTAATTAGATCGCATAAATAGTGTGTAAGAATTAAAACAAAACGTTACTATACTTAAACATAAGCGAAATACAGATATTTTTTGTTTAGTTCACAGGGCTGGTAAATTCGCGCTCAACATCAGGCTGTGTTTGTCTTTGACCATAGTGAACACGGATTTCTATTTCTACCGAGGGTCGGTACCTGTGACCTCCCAAAAATAAAAAAAAAAGATATTATATAGAACAAAATTTGCTGGAAGTGAAGAAATTACTTTAGCAAATAACCTATTCACCTTATAAACAAATCAATAACATTGACTCATTAAAGTCTGCAGTGAAAACAAACTACATATAATTCTCTTGCGTTTATGTTTCTTGCTTGAATTGATAATAAAAGATTAATAGCAAACGACAAAATCGGTTCAGTTATTGCTATAAAGAGTACCATTCTCTTGTTCCAGGTCTTTCTGGCCCACGCTGCTTTTCCCTGGAATAAATTTAATGATATCTAAAACGTGTCAATGTAGACAATTAGACCTTAACAATTTTTTGAGTCTGTAGAAAATTCCACACTTACGATGGGGAAAGGGATGGGAAAGGTATTTAATAAGATATTACCCATAGACCCGTAACGATAAATTATTTATTACATTATTATATTACCCATTGTCAATCTTTCTTTTCTGTATAATCGTGGAAAAATACCTGTTGGTGTCGCCCAATATTATTTGACTTATGAGGCACCCATATTGTCTATGTTTGCAGAAAAAAATATTGTGGAAATGTAGAAAAGGAATATGGTATAACGTCTGAAATACGTTTTGTCACAAGATGTGTCAGTAAGCTTTATGTTAAATATGATTAATAATTATAAATTTTAATGTGTCGTCTGTACAACGTCAACGATATATTAATCGATATATGCTTATTCTGAACACGCGCATTGTGACGTAACGTCACAACACATGTAACGACGTTACAATAACATTTGTTGAATTTTGAAGTTCATACTAAAAGAAAAGTCAATAAATGACATATTGTGGGCACGTAATGTAAACTATTCAAGAAATGTTTTGTTTACGTGCAAAATTGTATCCACCGTTTATTGCAACGAAGGACCCCTTTACCAAGAATTGTTCACCATGAAAATGGCGGCTAGAAAATCATGGACTATAGGTCCAGCTTGAATCGAAAAACACAAGTTGTTGTCATATAAGAATTGTAATAATTCACTCGGGGTATAATATTGTGCTCATTTACAAATGGATTGGTCCTTTATATTTATATTTTGTACGTCGCAAACGTTCGATAAAGGGAAACATGTTTGTGATAAAACTAATTTGTCCGTGACAGACATAAAATGGCCGTCACAGTAAACATTACAGTATGCAGTGTTTTGCAGTCAATCATAGTCACCAACAGACGGACAATGATTGCAGATGTCATTAACAGTCATTGTGTTAGGCAGTTGTGTGGTTGCCTACATTTAATCAACAGTGTCTTGTTAATTATGCCCGCACATTTTAAAATTGCAACATATGACAACTTGTATCAAACTATTACACACTAAACGAGATTTCACACCATATTATAGCGAAGTTTAATTTTCAAAACTGCTAGTGAACAGTTTGTAAGAGATGTTTTATTTTATTGTCGATAACAAGTAAATAGGGTTGACTAACTCATAGCTTGGACGTCAGTGCATACATTTGCATAATACAATTTAAAAGTTTTACTGATTCAAGAGTGAGAAATCTAATTTAAATTTGTCTTTGATTTTTGTTCTGGTTCATTTTAATAAATATGGAATTTTACTTTCACGTCACCTATTTACGGATAAGAGGTTTCATACTAGATTTGGATATCACAGAGTTATTTATATTTCAGGTCAATAATTTAAGGACTGCTTTTGAAATTACCATCTCAAAGTAAGTATTTAAAAGTTATGTTTAGAAATGAACATGTCGTATAAGTATAGCAATTGAATCAATCATTTACGGCTTGTTAAATAACAATAAAACATATCATTATTTAAAATAAACTGAGGCACACATTCATACATGTATATGATTAAGATAAATGTGTCAAGAACACATATATAGATAAAGGGACAAAGGTCTATGATACAAACCTCAATGGAAGAAAACATGAAATCTTGGACAGAAATAAGACATTGTGAGTGGGCAGGATTTACATTTCCCGCTTGGAAAGGAACGCTTTTATGTCTGCTCTGAGTTGAAGTTTGCTTTAAACCTAATTACACTGAGTATGAATCATAGAGATATGTTTTAAGTGACGTTATTGTTTAAAACAATGCACGTCACAAAAAACGCTGTTTGCCCTATGATATTTGCTGTCTGGTGCATCGATTTGGGATTAAAAATAAAAATATAATCTAATTGCAGTTATATATTAATCATTATAAGTCGTAACCACTAAGTGGTTAGACTGTCCTAACTTGGTCTGATTTAATGAATTTGTTTTGCACTCGCATTAATATTGCTATAGTTGTTCTTGATTGATCGGAGGTGTGGGTTTGCACGTCAGTTTTAGAGTGGCACTCACTGATGGCGGTTTTCCGTATTTGCAGCTTACAGCTGTAGGAGTTTATTATTCGTAGAAGCAAACTGCTCATGAAAGTTCATCCGGCACTGAGTATATGTTTCCTATTTGGCAAAATGAATAACAAAGAAAAAACCGGAACTAAGAATATCAGTTTTAGTAAAGTGTTTGAATAATTACATAGATTATAACAAAACACAATTTTATAATCATTTAATCTTCTAGCAAGTAATGCGATTTTGTGTATCGAAGGGGACAGTTATACTGATGCAGTCCGCAAAGTGTAATGGATCATAGATATCAACTTACGGCGTTTTGTCATTACAAGAAACTGTCTCAGATCTGCAAAAATGCAAACAAGTTAAAATTACTTCAAATTATTAAGAGAAGGTAATGTAATATAATAAACATGACAAAAAGATGTGTTTTTTTGTTGTTGTTTAAATGAAGCCCCACACTACTTTCGGCAATAACAGTGTTGACAACAGGAGCTGTAATCATCTCGGTTGAATATATACACAAACTACTCCTCTAAGTTTTCTGTTTCAAAATTGTGTATTAAGAAATATACGCACCTATCGTCATTTACTAACTACGCGTTTTAATTTGGGCATGATAAAAGCATAATATATGATTTATTGGCATCTTACCATTCTTTTAAACAGCAATTTCGTCGTTAAGAAAATTAGACTATAACATGCACTTTGCTTCTTTAATATTTTATTAGGTGCTATATTTTTCAGATTTACAATTTCAGCAGAAAAGGTAAAGATATTTTCAGAATATTAATTCTTAATGACAACGTTATACATACAGTGGAATGTTTAATAAGAATTCTTTCGATAATAGTAACTGTGGTAATATTAACTGTGCACTTATAAAGAGGATATTATTGTACTTTAGTGAATTATTTATTCCTCAAATATATAAATATATTCGAATTTGAATAATGTGCAACCAATGAAATATGGATTTATCAACAAACATTCAATTAGTTCCCTTGTGAATGTTGGAGGTATGTATTATTAAGATAAAGAAATAGTCGCATCAGCATCTGAAATGCACTAATCAAGGTGTACAAATCTTACATGTACACTTGGTCAGAAATTTGTACAGTCGTTAATAGTGAATCCTACGCTGCATTTCATTCAAATACATATAGCATGTGCCTGTCAGGAAGAAATGTGTTGCCGTACTGCCCCTTCGTTCCAGGCTAGATTTGTATATAATATGTACAAACTATTGTATAAATAAATTTCGCCTACATATGTACATCGGTTTTTATCCGGAAGTGCTCTTATTTATTACCTCTATAAATAAATTGGTTCTGTTTTGTTGGAATAATGATTAATGCCACTTTAAGCAATGTTCAGCGGTGTTGTATCAGATACACGCGACTGTCAAAACGCATTATTATTATTATGTCTTTTTTAAGGTTGACTAATAAATATTATTAGAAATATTTTATGAACACGCGCGGATTTAAGCGAATGAAAATCTGTAATTTGTACGTATGCACACTTCACGATTACAAATGTTAAGCTAATAGTAAGTTACAGATTTAAATGCATGTTAAAAAGTAAATGTTATTAAAAATGAACCCTTTTCGTTTAAGGCAGCCGGAGATTAAATCATTTGTAACAATGCTGATAATAAGTGAAATTTCACTACCTTACTGATTCTTCTAATTCAAATACCGGATTTGAGACAACACATCGAACTCCATTGTCTCGTTATACTGGGTAGTCAAACGAACTATTCATACAGACCATGTCATACCATGTTTTTCCATTTTTTACGAGTTATACATACACTTCAAAGGAATACGTGATACTCTATTGACCTAGGTCAATGTAATTTACAAATTTAACAATCTTTCTCTGTTTCATCTGTAGACACATTTTAAACGCTTAAAATAGAGAACAGATTGATAAAGCGATGCTGAGAACTGAAATACAAATGTATATGCGTATTGTTTACCAATGTATATTACTGTGCACTCGGTCTTTTGATTATCTTTTAACTGTCCCTTGACTTTTGGCTCTTGTTGTTCGGTCGGTTTTCTTTGCTATTTTTCTTTTAAAAATATTGAGGGTTTATTAAAATATTCTGATAAAACGTAAGATTATCGAATACAATTTATGTTGCAGTTTTTATTTACTAAATTAATAGTCAGAGTGTAGTAACGGATCGAATAAAAATGTGTAAACGTTTAAACTAAAAGTTATTGTACTAATTGTAACCGAAATGCTTAGACATTTGATTACTTTTATAGTGCTCGTAAATTCGAGCCCGAAATCATGCTGTGTTTGACATTTACCGTTTTCTCATGTGACGTCCCAAAATAAAAACTAGAAAATATTATGTAGACGAAGACTTGTTGAAAGTGATAAAATTAATTTAGCAAAGAACCGATTCCATTTTTAACAAATCAATAACATCGAATGATGAAAGACGCTTGTGAAAAAAAACAAAGAAATAGTCGTATCAACAACTTTAAAATTTGCTAAAAGGTTCATTTTGTATGATAGTAATTGTGATATTGCAAGACGTTTTTGTCATATTATAATTAAATTATAGTTATTCTTCAATGTGAGTCATTTACTTCTATAGCTTATTATGTTTCGTTCTTGACTTGATATTGTACGATTAAGAGTAAACGGTGCACTCGAGTTACATGCGATTAAAGTGTACTGGTTGCTTGTTCCAGATAGGGCTGTCTTTTAAGGTCATTTGTCTGAACTAATTGTAATTATCACTATAGCGTGGTAATGTAGACAATTAGAAAATACACCTTTACAATTGCGTGTGTTGTCTGTAGAAAGTTCCACAGTTACAACCGGGTAGTCGGTGTGGGCAAGGTATTTAACAAGACGTTATACATAAATCCATAACTATAAATGTATGTTTTACATTGTTATATTATCTAATAACAATTTCTGGATAATCGAGAAAACACCGGATGGTGATGTCCAATGTTTTTTATCAATGAGGCATGCCATGTTGTCCGTGTTTTCAGACAACAAATAGTGTAGAATCATTACAGTAACTAAATGAAAACCAAATTGCCAAAAAAGATTAGTTAAACCCTGCAATCCCCCCTTCCAATCGACCTCATATCCTTTTTTTTACCACGAACATATTATTTAACGGCAAATAATAAAAATAAACTTACCGAGATATCGTTATCGTATCTCTCTAATTCAATGAATCATTATACATGTATATATTATATCAGGAATGTATATTTATATATTATAATCCGTGTGTACAAATTGTGGCGATATAATGTTCGTATCAATTACGGGTTTATCTCCGCATGTATAGTAAATTTATATGTAATTGTGTATTAATTTACATGTGACTAACTTATCATATTATCTTATTACATAAGTTACACCCTGCTTACTTAGGCACTAATATTACAGGGCACTTTTCTAATGAAAGTTGTAATTAGTGAAGTAATTGTTAACAGCTAGTGATATAATAAATTGTTCAAGTTTGGGAAAAAAAACAACAAATAGTGTAGAATGTAGAAAAGAAGCGCTGGTATTATGTCTTATACTTTGTGTAAGTAAGCCATTGGCAAACTCTGTTCCATCCCACCGGTGTTAGATCCAATATGTTTCTGACAGACATATTGCAGACAGACACATTTCGACTAAGTCGACAGAAAATATGTATGTAACAGACAAAATATGTACGTGACCTACATCAAATCAGTGTCAGAGTAAAGATTGTTGTCTGACATATTGTTTGCAGTGTTGTATCAGTCATTTGCAGTCATTGGCAGTCAGTCTCAATCATCAACCAGAAAACAACTGCAGCTGGTATTTACAGTCATTTTTATATGCTGTTGTGTTGTTGCTCAATCTGAACCAACAGTGAATTGTCTTATGTGCCTGCCCATCTTATACAGTCCACTTTAATACTTCTCAATACTACTAGTGAAGTTCAACTTTCACTTACCGATTTAACAGATAAATTGTTTCATACTAGATTTGTATATCAGAGAGCTCTTTATATTTCAGATCAATAATGTAAGGACTGCTTTTAACATTACCATCACAAAGTAAGTATATTAACAAATTCTATTTAGAACTGAACGTGTTGTTTTACTAGAGCGATTGAATCAAACATTTACTATAGAAATTAAATCAATCAGATACGGCTTGATTAATAACAAAATACATATCATTATTTGACAAAAACAGAAATACATTTATTAATGTATACTTGAGGAGTACACATACATAGATTAAGCGATAGTCTATAATAAAGTTTAAACACGAAATCCAGGACAGAAATATGACAATGCGCATTAACAGGATTCCCATTTCCCGCTAGTCGGGTCGATCGATAAACAAATAAATTCTCTGGTAGCTGGAATAAAACAGAAAAACATAAATACCATAACGTATGCACTTACTAAGGTTTGCAGTCTTAAATTCAAGAGTATTATTTTGGTAGTGACCATGACTTACTTGAATTTGACTGTCCGATTGACATGAGAGTTAGTAACTTGACTGTCGTCTGACGAGAATCAGGCATTCGCTTACTCCTCTTCAGCACCTGTATTCGCTTATGTTTTCATTGGTTATTGTAACACACTGTTAGTTTTTGTTTTTTATATATTCAGAATATGTTTCACCTTACGTGTGTTTGTCTGCATTGTAATGTGTTATTACCCATATACATTTCGCTCTTGCTTTATTACCCATATACATTTCGCTCTTGCTTATCTTTCCGGTAATTTGCAACTTGAACTTAACGAATAACTTTAGTTTTATTACATACAAACCCGAAGCTGATTATGTTCATAACAGCCAAATTTTGGTTTGATGTCCGTAAATATATGACCCATTTTATTGGCTATCCAAACTCGTAAAAAACGTTTTTCTCCTTGCTCCAATCAGTTTGAAAAGGAACTATTAAACTGCCTAGATACAAAACATTCTTAGGTCTATTTTTATCTTAATGGAAAAAAATATTTAAATTGTATTATCGCAGTCAGTCATTGACCTTGATTTTGATTGTGAGTCCAGGTTAATATGCGCTTCGATAACTATACCAGAACAATAAATGAATAAACGTGATTTTTCAAATCGTAATATTAATAAATGGAAATTTAATATTTAATGTGTATATGTTGTTATCGAAACGTATATTTTTCCAAAGATATCTTAAATTTGGTCAGCATAATCTGTCAGAGGCAGGGTGGGGCATTTCTCAAAGTTTATAATACCTTGTCGAACACCCATGCTTTTTATTGGTTCGGGTTACTCTCTGTCTGTTTTTTTTTAATTTCTGTGTTGTGTTCGTCTATATCTATATATTTGGAACGGTCGTTTTACTTTTGACTCTTGTTCGTTCGGTTTTTTTTCTCTATTTTTTTATTTGAAATTTACTATTGCTGGAGGCAAGCTAATTATTTATACTCACCAAAAAAGAACAACTATATTTAGTTTGTTCGTTATGTCATAGCAAGCACGAAGAAATAGTTTTAATTGCTTTTGTTTCTACTCTGACATAAAGTTTGTTTTAAAAATTTTGATCTGTGTAGGAATCAGAGAAAAATGATTTTATAGTGTCATTGCTGTTTCAAAAAAATCCCGCCAGGAAAACAAACGATGTGTGGTTATGACGTATGCTGTCTGGGACATCTATTTGGGGTTATAAATACGAATGTAATCTAATTGCATGTATAATAATAATTACAAGTGATTACTGCAAAGTTCTATAGCTATATACATGTAGTCTGAATTATTAACTTGTTTTGCACTCGCATTCATATTGGTATAGTTTGTTCTTGATTGCATTGATGTAAGGGTTTGCATGTCAGTTTTAGTTTGGCCCTCACCAATGCAGATTTTCCCTACACACATTATATAGCCGTATACAACACAATGTTGTAGAAGTGAATTTGTTATTCGTAAATGCAATCTGTTAGCGAGAGTTCAGTCAAACAAATACGCGGAACTAACAATGTTTCCGTTTCTGCCAATGAAAAACAAACAAATACGCGGAACTAACAATTTCAGTGTTATTATATTGTTTGAATAATTAAAGAAATTACAGGAACATAGAAAACTAAACTGACCGAACAACAGCAGCCAAAAGCCAAGAGACATTACAGATCTGGATATGGACAAACATACACAGAGGAAAAGAGTAACCAGAACCCAATAAAAAACCTCGGTAATCAGTCCTATAACTCAGCGACAATGTCCGATCTGTTTTAAGAGATTGATTTCCCCTAACGATCCAACAACTCATGGTGACGACCATAGAATTTCCGCAGAGAAAACTGGGTTCGCCTTTCATCTCCTAAAATAAAAGCTAGAAAGTATCAAAGAAATCCGACCAAACAACTAGAATCAAAGGCAAACGGACAGTTTCAAATCCGGATATAGATAAACACGACACAAAAACCAAAAACATCAAACACAGAGAGTAACCCGAACCCAATAAAAACCATGGTTGGACTCATGTGCTAGAAGATATGATTTAGACGAACTTCTGTTGAAAATGGAGAAATTACTTCAGCAAATAACAGAATCATTTTTTTTCAAAATCAATAACATTGACTACTGAAACATTGCAGTGAAAAAAAAGTAGAAATAGTTGTATCAAAATTGTATAAAATTAGTTTAAAAGTACTTTTTGTATGATTGTTTTTGCATTATTATAAATACGTTTTCTTCATTTTATAATTTAAAAAATTCTACCGATTTGCCTGTAATTCACCAAGGAGTGTCATTTACTGCTCTTAGTATCGCTTAGTATGTTTCATGCTTGTTTTTGTACGAACAATAGAATACCCCGGACTTGATTCAGTAAAACTGTGATTAAGTGTACCGGTTACTTGTTCCAAATATGCCAGATTTTCTGGGTCATTTCGCCTATCTCTGGAACAATTGTAGTAATCTTTATAGTGTATCAATGTAGACAATTGACAATTATAAGCATATACCTTTACAATTAAGTGTGTTTTATGTAAAAAGTTGCACAGTTTCGACAGGAGATTGGGGGTGTGAAAGGTATTTAACAAGACATTACCCATAAATGTATAAATGTATTTTTTACATTATTATGTTACCCAATATCAATCCAGTTTCTAGATAATTGCAGAAAAACACCGGATGATGTAGTTAAATGTTCTGTGATCAGTGACACATGTTTTGTTTTTATTTTCACAAGATGTGTCCGTAAATGTAGAGTTTGGATGTCTTTTCTATTTATGAATTAGACTTTTCGCTTGACATGAGAGTTAGTAACTCAACCGCCGTCGGACAAGAACAAGGCATTGCATTCCCGTTTTCAGAACCTAAGTTCGCCTATGTTTTAATTGGGGTCATATAACACACTTTCCGTTTTTGTTTTTTATATCTTTGGTATTCGTTTCAGCTTGTATGTGAGTTTGTCTGAATTGTACTGTGTAATTGCCCCTAGACCTTTGACTTTTGATAGTTGTCGGGCGTTTTGCTCCTTTAACATACCGACTGACTTTTAGTATTTATTACATACAAGCTTGATGCTTTGAGAATAACAGTCACAATTTGATTTGATGTCAGTTATAATGACCCATTTACTTGGCTATTCAAGCTTGTAGAACACTAGATTGTTTTCCGGTTTCTCTCTGCTTGAAAAGGAATTATTTAACTACCTAGATACAAAACATTCTTAGGTCTGTTTTAATCGCCTTTGTTTCTACTGTGAGTTATAGGTTATTTTAAACGTATTCACAGTGATCACCAACTAGAGAATTACGTTTTAAGTTTCAATGTTGTTATAACAAATGCACTCCATGACAACAAACTGTTTGTCCTTATCATGTCAGCTGTCTGGGACATCGATTTGCGAATATAAAAAATGTAAACTAAATTTCAGTTACATATTGATTCATTATAAGTCGTGAAAGTTTTAGTTCCTTTTTTGTGTTTTGGGGTTTTGTGTTGCGTTTGTCGACATTCGAATTAGTAACTGCCCCTTGACGTTTGTCTCTTGTTGTTTGGTCGGTTTGTCTCTTTGTGAGAGTTCTGCTGGCTCTGATTACACGTTTACTCTTTTGCGGCATAAAAGCTAACAAAGAAACAAGCGGAGCTACGAATATCATTGTAAGAAAGTGTTTGTATAATTACTAAGAATATAACATGACACAATTTTCTTCTCGTTTTATTTTCTGGAAAATTGTACGCGATTGTGTAACGAATTTAGGAAGATGACAGCTTTTGTTTAAACGAAGCTTTACACTACTTTCCGCAATATTTTTAGCTCTACCTGACTAGAATCAGGCATTGATTACGTCTTGAGAACCTGTGGTCACATTAGTTTTCATTGGGGTCATATTACACACTTTCCGATTATGCGTTTTATATCGTTTGTATTCGTTTCAGTTTGTGTGTTTTTCTGAATTGTGATTTGTAATTGCCCAACAACTTCATCTTTTGCTTATTTTTCGGGCTCTGTTTTTTAAATTAACAAATTTTTACTTTTAATATTTATTACATACAAACTCGAAGCTGATTGCATGAATAAAGCCATATTTTGATTTGATGTCAGTTATTATTACCCATTTACTTGGATATCCAAACTGGTAGAACAGTATGTTTTTCTCGTAGCTTCAATCAGTGTGAAAAAGAAGTATTATACAACCTAGATATTATACATTGATAGGTCTATTTTTATCACAGTGGAAAAGATATTTAAATTTTGTTATTGCAGTCAGTCACTGACCTAGATTTTGATTTATAGTCCACTTAAATTCGCTCTTAAATGACTATAGCAGAACAATCGATGTATAAACATGATTTTAAAATCATGATATTAATCAATAGAAATTTAAAATTTAGAGAGTATGTATTGTTTTCAAAACATAACTTTTGCAAAAGATACCTAAAATTTGGTGAGCATAATCTGTCGGAGGCAGGATGGGGAATTTCGCAATATTTAGCATGCGTGGTAGAACATTATATGAAATCTGACATCTGCTAGATGAATGTTAATTACCTATAATGTAAAAGAGTAACCGCATTTAGTGTGTAATTGTTTCATAAGAAGAAATCGTTTGCATTGCTTTTGTTCCTACTTTGAGTTGAAGTTTGCTTTAAAAGTATTTACACTAGCATGAATCGTAGAAGTATGTTTTAAGTGTTATTTTTGTTTCAAAAAATGCACGCCACAAAAAACAATATTTGCCCTTATGATATTTGTTGTCTGGTACATCGATTTGAAATTATCAATAACAATATAATCTAATTACAGTTAAATAATAACCATTATAAGTCGTAACCACAAAGTGGTTAGACCGTCCAGAGTTTGGTTTCACTACATTATTTTTATTTTTTTGCACTCGCATTCATTTTGCTATCATTGTTCTTAATTGATCTGATGTCAGGGTTTGTACGTCAGTTTTAGAGTGACACTCACTAATGTTGGTGTTTCGTATTTACATTATATAGCTTTAAACTGTTACCGAGAGTTCAGCCGGAACAGAGTATATGTTTCCTTCTCCTGCAAAATGAAAAACAAACCAAAACAACAACAGGAACTAAGAAAATCAGTGTTATTAAAGTGTTTGAATGTTTAAATAGATTACAACATGATACAATTTTATAATCATTAAATCTTCTAGCAAGTTGTGCGAGATTGTGTATCGAAGAGGACTCTTAAACTGACGTAGTCCGCAAAGTTGTGTTTGATCATAGATGTCAACTTACAACGTTATGTCATTCCAAGAAAGTGTCTCAGATCTTCACAAATACAAACACGTTAAAATTACTAAATTACTAAGAGATAGTAATGTAATATAATAACCGTGAGGAAAAGATGTGTTTCTTTTGTTAATACTTACATGAAGTCCTAATTAAACAGTCTAACACTCCTGATCCTAAGAATACAAGCGTTGACAACAGAAGCTGTAGATCTCGGTTGAATATATACACAAACTACTCCTCTTCGTTTTATGTGTCAAATTTGTGTATCATGATATATACGCACCTATTGTATTTATTAACTACACTGGTTTTAATTTGATAAAAAAAGTAATAAATGATTAATTGGAATCTTACGAGTGTTTTAAACGACAATTTCGTCATTAGGAAAATCATACTATAACATGCACTATGCTTCTTGTGTACTTTATTAGGTGCTATATTTTTCAGGTTAACAATTTTAGCAGAAAAGGTAGAGAAATGTAAGAATATTATTTCTTATGACAACGGTATACATCTACATACAGTGGAATCTTTAATAAGGATACTTTCGATAATAGCAATTGAGAATTGTAGGAGGATAAACTATGCACTTCAAGAGGGTGCTAATGTGTTTGAGTGAATATTGTATTCTTCCAATATGTATACATATTCGATGTGGAATAATGCACAATCAATAATATTTGGACATATCAACAAACTGCAATGTTTCTTGATAAATGTTGAAGGTATGTATTGTTAAGATACAAATAATAGTCGCACCAGCATCTGCGATGCACTAATCAAGGTGTACAATCTTACATGTACACTTGATCAGAAATTTGAAGAGTTGTTAGTAGTGAATCCTACGCTGCATTGCATGCAAATACATATAACATGTGTCTGTCAGATAATAGACATATATGATTATTCGAATTTGAAAGTGATTTAATGCATTGAAATACCATTAGGAGGAAGAAAAGTGTTGCCTTGGTTCACTTTTGTTGCAGGGTAGATTTGTATAAAATATGTACAATCTATTATATAAACAATTTCGCCTACATAAGACTATCATTTTTAGTGGTCTTGTTTATTACCTCCATAATGAAATTAGTTCTGTTTTTAATGATGATTAATGTGGCATTAATCATTATTCAATGCTCACCTATATCGCGGCGTCCAACTTTATTGGCTAGATAACGGCAGTCTGTTAAAAATCCTCACATTATGTAAAAAAACTGGCAATCCTTCTCAATTTTGCAGTCGAGTGCGCATGACCGCAGCGAGACTCAATCACGAATTCTCAGTGTTTCCGACCACCTGATCAATAGTAACTACTAGGCTGCTGAGGCCGTTTTACATAATGTGATTTAAAACAGTCAATACACATTTTAGAAAAAAGATATCATAGGACAAAGAGGAAACCACGCATCTTTGTACACGTTTACTTCTGACGAATCAGCGAAAACTAGGTAAACCGACAAGCGAAATATTACAGAGAGCAAGAATCGAACAAGAAAGGAAGATCAAACGGGAATTGGGTTATTTTATGTTTGTAAGTCTGAATTTAGATAAATATACATTACATACATTATGTGTAGGTACACTACCTGTATCACGTCGATACAGTTGTGTACATTCGTATCACTACGAGACGCGCACTTAAATGTATGTAATAAGTTTATCTAAAATTAAGAAGTATACAAAAAGCAGAACAATTTAAAATTTAACGTTCAACGAAGCATTTGTTTATAAAATATAGCTCCTAACGTCACACGCATTATGACGTCATATTTCATTCATAGAATGAAAGTCATTCAACGAATCATTGGTTACACTATTCATTGTGACGTCCAGAAGTAGTTCCGACAAACGTACATCTTGTATCACATATATAGATGATACAAGATTTTGTATCACACCGCTTGTATCAATCGATATTTTTCAGATTTTGACTAAATACATACTTAATTTTATATAAATTAAAAATCTTTGTAGAGTAAACATGAAACGACAACTTAATGTGAACCAGCACTTTGTCGTAATTTTTTCTGAATTCGCATGAGAAGATAAAACGTTAAATTAAATCGTGGCAAATGTGTTGTTGAATTTCTATAATAAAGCATAATAACAGCTTAAAAAAATAAAATTAATCCACCTGACAATGACAAGGAAGAAGTAATACCTTGAACATCTTGTGAAAAAAAATCAAATATGATGTCAGGAAAGCTTGTCCAAACAGTTTGCACTACTGCATATAAAAAAACTGTTGATACATGTTGCATTCGTTTTTCGTCAGTCACTGACTGAGATTGACTGCAATTGACTCCGAAAATGTCTGCAAAAGACTTCAAAAATTCCGTCGGGCAATAATGTGTGTTGTGACATTATTTTTGATGTCTTTCACGGTCATATTTTGTCTGTCACAAACATTGTTACCGCTGACACGGTAGCGTTTCACCTTTCAAACAGTATCTGTCACAGACGTGGCCCCCGTTGTATTTCAGCGCATTATTATTATTATGTACTTTTTTAAGCCGACTAATACATATTATTAGTTTCTTAATATGTTTTTATGAATATGTGCGGAATTAAGCGAATAAAAATATGTAAATTGTACGTACGCTCACTTTACGATTACACATGTTAAGCAAATAGTAAGTTACAGATATAAATGCATGTTAAAATGTATATGTTGCGAAAAATTAACCCGGGTCGTTAAAGGCAGCTGAAGATTTAATCATATGTAAAATTATTGATATTAAGTGAATTGTCCCTACCGTACTAATTCTTATAATTAAAATGTACACCGGAAATGAGACATCACATCAAACTCCATTGTCTTGTTAGACTGGCTAGACATACGAACTTTTCATAGAGACCCAGTCATACCATCTATTTAAATTATTTACAAAATTGTTACGAACTGGCCAATTCTAAATTGGACACGACAAACATGTTCACGAGTAAAACATACACTTCAAGGGAATGCGTAATACTTTATTGACCTAGATCAATTGAATTAATAAATTTCACAGTCATTACTTTGTTCATATGTAAACACATTTTAAACGCTTAAAATAGAGAACAGATTGATAAAGCGCTGCTGAGAACTGAAATACACATGTGTTTGCCTAGTTTTACCAATGTGTATCACTGTGCACGTGGTCTTTTGATTATCTTTAGAAAGTATTGAGGGTGTATTAAAATATTCTCATAAAAACGTAAGATTATCGAGTACAATTTATATTACAGTTTGTGTTTACTAAATTAATAGTCCAAGTGTTGTAACGGAATCGCATATCATGCTATGTTTGACTTTTACCGTTTTTTCCTTGACTTCCCAAAATAAAAAATGAAGATATGATGTAGACAAAAATTTGTTGCAATTTGATGAAATTAATTAAGGATTGTTTTCAATTGTTGGTTA
The DNA here is from genome assembly GCA_944474755.1 of Limnoperna fortunei. NCBI lineage: Eukaryota > Metazoa > Mollusca > Bivalvia > Mytilida > Modiolidae > Limnoperna > Limnoperna fortunei. The sequence goes on from OX104116.1 coordinate 98,561,772, forward strand.
GATTATTGGATATAAACGACTTTGGGTCGATTTACGCTGAATAAACCGCGAAGCGGTTATGTTGCAGCGTAAATCGACCCAAAGTCGTTTATATCCAATAATCTAACCAGCAATTGAAAACAAACCTTATATTTTAAATTCTATAGTAAAAATGAAGTAACATGAACAATATTTTACAAGTAATCAAATAATATTTGCAATTCACAATTTTAGTGTCGTCACTTGTTGTTTGCGGAAGAATTCATGTATAGTCAACGTCATCAATACATCTTATTATGACGTCACAATCAGTCACATGCTGAAAAACCAAGTTAGGTTATACGAAATAACCAACTTTGCTCATGTATTGAGTATTTAAACGAAATTAAAATATTAAGCAAATAACCGATTCCTCTTTTAACAAATCAATAGCATCGACTGATGAGAGACGCCAGTGAACAAAAACAAAGTAGAAATAGTCTCATTAACAACTTGTACAATTTGTTGAAAAGTTCATTTTTGATGATAGTTATTGTGATATTGCAAGACGCTTTAATCATATTCTAATTAAATTATAGCTACTCTTCAAGGGGAGTCATTTACTTCACATGCTTATTATGTTTCGTTCTTGACTTGCTATTGTACGATTAAGAGCAAACGGCGCACGCGAGTTACATGCGATTGAAGTATACCGGTTACTTGCTCCAAATAGGCAGATCTTTTAAAAGGGCTTTTATCTGAACTACTTTTAGTTATCTATGTAGCGTGTAAACAATTAGAAAATACACCTTTACAATGGCGTGTTTTTTGTCTGTAGAAAGTTCCAAAGTTACGAAGTTGTAGTCGGTGTGGGCAAGGTATATAACAAGACGTTATCTAGAAATCCAAAACTGTAAATGTATGTATTACATTGTTATATCATCTAATAACAATTTCTAGATAATCGAGGAAAACACCGGATGGTGATGTCCAGTGTTTTTGATCGGTGAGGCATCTCGTGTTTTCCATGTTTGCAGACAACAAATATTGCATAATGTAGAAATGAAACGCTGGTATCATGTCTGGTACATTTTTACAAGATGTGTAAATAAGCCATTTGCAAATTCTATTCCATAATTATCACATTTAAAGAAAATTCTAACATTTCACGATTCTTCGTTCACGAAGGTTATTTTTAGTAACACATATATCTTATAAACATAAAAGTGTGTTTGTAATCGTCAAGTGTGCGTACGTACAATATACGAATAGAGATTTTTTTGGTTTTATTCGGAAAATTTTTATCAACAAAATAATATACCAAAAATGTGTATTGATCAGAATTAATACATAAAATTTATAATTACCAGGCGTTCTGACTGTCGCATTTTGTCTAATACAAGGATAAAATGTCTCTGACAGACATTTTGTTGACAGGCACATTTCGACTAATTCAACAGAAAATATGTCTGCGAAAGACAAAATATGTACGTGACCTACATAAAATCAGTGTCAGAGAAAAGATTGGTGTCTGACACATCATGTTTCAATCACATCATTGCAGTCATTGGCAATCAGTCTCAATCGTCAACCAGAAAACAACTGCAGCTGGTATTTACAGTCATGTTTATAGGCTGTTGTGAAGTTGCTCAATCTGAACCAACTGTGAATTGTCTTATATGCCTGCAAATGTTATGCAGTCCACTTTATACTTATCAATACTACTAGTGAACAGTTTGTGAGTGATGTTATGTTATATATTCAAAATCATATATGGAGTTCAACTTTCACGTCACATATTTGACAGCTAAATGGGTTCACACAAGATTTGGATATCAGAGAGCTCTTTATATTTCAGGTCACATAACATTACCATCTCAAAGTAAGTATTTTACAAATTCTATTTAGAACTGAACGTGTTGTTTTACTACAGCAATTGAATCGTTCAAACACGAAATTTAGGACAGGACAATGTGCATGAGCCTGATTCCAATTTCCCTCTCTGCAAAATGACTCAAGTCATTCCAGATCATAATGTACTCAGTGTTTCGATCGATAAACAAAACAAATTCTGAGGTAGATGGAAACAAACAGAGATACAATTACGTGTTCAATTACTAAAGTATGCAGTTTGAAATGCAAGAGTATTAGTTTGGTAGTGACCATGACTTACTTAATATTTATCAGAAATTCATCTCTCAAATTACATCAGACATGTATTTCGAGAATTCGGGTGTTTTTTCTCTTTATGAATTTGACTTTCCGATTGACATGAGAATCTGTAACTCGACTGTCGTCTGACGAGAATAAGGAATTCGCTTACTCCTCTTGAGCACCTGTGTTCGCTTATGTTTTCATTGGTTATTGTGACACACTTCCATTTTTTGTTTTTATACCTTCAGAATATGTTTCAGCTCACGTGTGTTTGTCTGCACTGTGATATGTAATTACCCATAGAACTTCCACTTTTCCTTATCTTTAGGGCCCTATGCCCCTTGAACTCAACGAATAACTTTTAGTATTTATTACATACAAACCCGAAGCTGATTTTGTACATAACATTCATATTTTGGTTTGATGTCAGTTATTATAACCCATTTTCTTGGCTATCCAAACTCGTAGAACATACTTATTTTTCTCATGGCTTCAGTCAGTTTGAAAAGAAATTATTGCACTGCCTAGATACAGAACATTCCTAGGTCTATTTTTATCTTATGGTACAAAAATTTAAATTTTGTTATCGCAGTCAGTCATTGACCTTGATTTTGATCGTAAGTCCAGTTAAATTTGCGCTTTGATGACTATACCAGAACAATCAATGAATACACGTGATTTTTAAATCGTGATATTAATAAATAAAAATTTAATATTTAATGTGTATATGTTGTTTTCGAAACGTATATTTTGCCAAAGATACATTACATTTGGTCAACATAATATGTCAGAGGCAGGGTTGGGCATTTCCAAATGTTTGAAATATGTCGAACATTAGTTGAAATCTGCTATTGCTGGAGGCATGCTAATTATTTGTACTTCCCAAGAACAACTGTATTTAGTTTGCTCGTTATGTCATGGCTAGAAAAAAACGTCGTTTTTATTGATTTTGTTTCTACTGTGAGTTATAGGTTATTTTAAACGTATTTACAATGAGCATCAATTAGAAAAATACGTTTCAATGTTGTTTTAAAAAATGCACCCCACGAAAACATATTGTTTGTCCTTATGCTGTCAGCTGTTTTGTTTATCGATTAGGGGTTTTAAATACAAGTGTGAACTAAGTGGAGTTATATATTAATTCATTATAAGTCTTAAAAGTTTAAGCCTGTCCAAAATATGTTGTATGAATTATACCTAGTTTCGCACCTGCATTCATATTGCTTTAGTTTGTTCTTGCTTAATCTCATATCGGGTTTTTTGCACCATAGTTTTTGTGTTGCACTCACTAATGACGATGTTCCCTACCTACATTAGATAGCTTCATACAAGACAATGTTGATGGAGAAGTTTTATATTAGCAGATGCAAACTCTTTGGAAGAATTCAGACGGTTCTGATTACACGTTTCCTCTTTTGCGACATGAAAAGCTAACAAACAAACAAGCGGACCTACGAATATCATTGTTATTAAAGTGTATACAAAATTACGTAGATTATAACATGACACAATTTTCTTCTCATTTCATTTTCTGGAAAATTGTACGATATTGTGTATCAAATTTATTAAGATGACAGTTAAACTTATGCAACCAGCAAAGTTGTTTTTGAGCATATGTATACACTTACTGTGCCATGTCGTTTCAAGTAGCTGTCTAATACAATCGAAAATGCATACCCGATAATATTATTTTAAATTATTAAGAGACAGTAATGTTACATTATAACCAAGACTAAAATATTTAATTATTTCGTTTTCATTTAAATGAAGCTTTACACTACTTTCCGCAATATTTGTAGCTGTATCACTGCTAAATCAGGAAGGAAGTCAAAGTATCTAAAGAAAACACCACACATGGGATAGAAAACGGAAACTCCTAGTTAAACAGACTAACCCCCCATTGTCCGAGGGCAGTCGCTAACTAAGAATACAAGTTATCCACTGGAGCTGTAACAATCTCGGGTGAATATATCAGCCTACTACTACTCTAAGTTGTGTATTACGATGCACTCGCATACATGGTCATTTACTAACGACACGCGTTATGATTATTTTAAACGGCGATATGGTCATTGATACAATTACATTATATAATGTATTATGCCACTTGAGTAGTATATAAAGTGCTGGATTTTTCAGGTTTACAAATCTAGAAGATAGGGAATAGTAAATTCCAGAATAATGATTCCCATGACAACGCTATACATACAATAGAAAGTCTAATATGGATATTTTTGATGATATCAACTGGCAACTGCGATAGATTGGCAGTGTACTTATCAAGAGGATATAATTGTGCTTGAGTGAATATTTCATTCCTTAGATTTGAAAATATATTTTATGCTGACTAATGTGCAAACAATAATATATGGATTTAGCAACAAACATGCAAATACTTATAGTTTACCTTTATGATATTGAAGGTATGTATTTTTAAGAAAAAAATTATAGTTACATGAGATCTAAAATGCACTAATAATTGTTATCACAGTTACACTTAATTGGATTGTTTTACAATTTGTAAATACTGACTTCTATGCTGCAGTTGATTCAAATAAATCTGTCATGTTCCTAATGTCAGATAATAGACACAAATGATTTTCAAATTTGAAATTGATTTACTGCATCTAAATATTATTGGAGGAATCCCACTTTCATATTAATGCCGATTCGTTTCAGTCTAGATTTGTAATTATATGTGCAAACTGTTGAATAATCCATTCCGCCTACATCTAAGTCTATCAGTTTTATCCGAAAGTATTCTGATTCATTACATTCATGAAAAATTGTTTTGTTTGTTTTCGAATGCTGCTTGCGATCACTTTCAGCCATTTTAGGCATATTGAGGCTTCCAGCGTTAACGGTTAGAAATCCGCCGTCGGAGTAAACCCTTATCTTTGGTAAGAAAACTGGCAATCCGTGTCAATTGAGATTGGAGTCAAGTACACCCTGACAACAATGAGACTCAATTCCGCCCGCTCGGTGTTTCAGGCAACGTGATCAGTAGTACACTAATTGTCTTAACTACTCGGCCAACGAGTACCCTGAATAAATTTGCTTTTAGATTATAACGTGATTAAAACAGTTAATAAGCATTTTACAAAACATGTCATTGCATTTGCCATGTTTTGTAAGGTCTGCAATAGAGACTTGTACATGCCTGTAACACAATATTTGTTTTGAATACAACGAAACAACAAGGAAACGAAGCGAATCACCAAAAACTGCGTAAACCGAAAAGCGATATATTACAAAATGTAGGAACAGAACAAGAACAGAAAAAAAACGAGAAGTTGTGTATTTCAGAGGAATAATTCAATTCAAATATGACATATTGATGTTTAGTGTACGTTTAGCAACTAATTAAGCATTCAATCAAGTACCTACAATAATGTTAGCAAATATGAATTCCCTTGGATAAATGTAAAATCTGTTTTTGAATAAACATGTTAGAAAAGATTAACTGCTACGAACCAGCATTTTGTCGTCACGATTATTTTGTAATAAAATCAAATATGATCTTAGGAAAGATGTTATAACAGTTTGCACTATTGCCTGTAAAAACGACTCCGGATATCTGTTGCATTTGTTTTCCGTCAGTCACTGACCGTGATTGACTGCAAATGACTTCGAAAATGTCTGCAAAAGACTGCAAACGTTCTGTCATACAACAACTTTGATGAAAGTTTGTCACAGACATATTTTATTTGTCACATACATATTTTATTTGTCACAGACATTGTTTTTCGTTAAATCAGTTAAAATTTGTTTGCTACAACGGCATTGCTGTTGTATCAGTCAAATAATGTCTCTCTCGGACATTTTCTCCGTTCTACCATTCAAAATGCGACTACCACAACGCATTACAATTATTTTTTTTATTTATTGGTCACGTGTTCTGTCAACACTGAGATAGCGTGTTCGATTCTCACGGCAGGCAGGGTGTACTCGAGTCCAGTCTTAATTGACAAGGATTGCCAGTTTTCCTACCGAAGGTCGGGGTTTTCTCCGTCTACTTCGGCTTCCCCCAATAAAATCCGGACACCATAATAGAGCTGAAAAAATGCTGAAAGTGGCGTTAAACAATATTCAAGCACACATTTTAATTTGTGTACGGCTGTTAACAGATATTTGTATGTTCTAAATATTTTGTGAAAACGTTCGGAATCAAACAAAAAAATATCTGTACGTTGTACGTAAGCACACTTTACATTTACAAGTGATATGAAAATAGTCTCGCTATGGACATAATGTATGTTTATATTGATCCGGTTCTAAAAATTAACCTCGGCAATAAAAAAACAGTTTAATATGTAATTATGTGTCAAAATGAAAATACTTACTCAATTTACTATAGCATTATTGATCCTCTAATTAAAATTAAAATGTTATTTGAGATATCAAAACATGACAACAGTAATATTTCGTCAAAGTTAAACAAAATGTTATGACATCGTTTCAGTTTTCTAAGTTAGGTTATTGTATTGTATTTAGTGAAATTATTACATGTTATTGTTAGACTGGCTAGCAATACGAACTATTCATACAGACCCAGTCATAATGGTTAATTGATTTATCTATAAAATTGTTACGAAATAGCTGCCTTTAAAGTATACATCTTGAATATATTCCCGAAAAATAAATACACTTCAAAGAAATACGTGAATACTCTATTGACCTAGGTTATTGTAATTAATATAATTTACAATCATTCTCTAGTTCAACTGGAGACACATTTTATTCGATTATTGTAAACTTAAAATAGAGAACAGAGTTTAAAATTGATACTAAGAACTGAAATACAAATACGAATTTGCGAATTTTTGTCTGTGTATTACTTCGCTCACGGTCTTTTTATTGTCTTTAGAAACTAATTAGCGTGTATTAAATAATTTTATTAGAATATTATCAAATACAATTTACTTTACATGTTTTATTGATTAAATGAATAGTCTAAAAATAGTAATGAAATCGCATAAATAATGCGTAAGACATCACGTATCACTGTAGATAATTATAAATATATACCTTTACAATTAAGTGTTTTTATGTAGAAAGTTGCACACTTACGACAGGGGATTGGGAGTGAACGGTATTTAACAAGACATTACCCATAAATGTATCAATTCATTTTTTACATTAGTGTGTTACCCAATATAAATCCAGTTTCTAGAAAACTGCAGAAAAACACCGGATGATGTAAAGTTCCGTGATCAATGACACGTGTATTGCCCGTGTATGTATAACACAAATATAGTGTTGCAATAATTTAGACAAGGCGTACAGGATTAAGTCTAAAAAACGGTTTTTATTTTCACAAGATGTGCCAGTAAATGTAGAGTTTGGATGTCTTTTCTATTCATGAATTCGACTTTTTGATTGACATGAGAGTTAGTAACTCGACTGCAGTTTTCAGAACTTAAGTTCGCCTATGTTTTCATTGGGTTCATATAACACACTTTAATTTTTTTTATATATCTTAGGTATTCGTTTCAGCTTGTATGTGAGTGTGTAATGTGTAATTGCCCCTAGACCTTCCGCTTTTGATAGTTTTCGGGCCTTTTGCTCCTTTAACATAACGACTGACTTTAAGTATTTATTACATACAAACTTGAAGCTGATTTTGAGACTAACAGTTATATTTTGATTTGATCACAGTTATAATGACCCATTTACATGGCTATACAAGCTCGTAGAACACGAGATTTTTTGCGGTTTCCTTCTGTTTGAAAGGGAATTATTTAACTACCTAGTTACAAAACATTCTTAGGACTATTTTATTGCTTTTGGTTCTACAGTGAGTTGTGGGTTAATATAAACGTATTTACACTGATCATCTTTTAGAGAAATACGTTTTAAGTTTCAATCTTGTTATACAAAATGCACTCCACGACAACAAACTGTTTGTCCTTATTATGTCAGATGTTCGGGACATCGATCTGGGATTATAAATAAAAATGTAAACTAAATTCCAGTTACATATTGATTCATTATAAGTCGTGAAAGTTTTAGTTTCTGTGTTTTTGTGTTTTGGGGTTTTGTGTTGCGTTTTTCTATATCCGAATTTGTAACTATTCCTTGACTTTTGTCTCTTCTTGTTCGATCGGTTTCTTTGCTATTTGTTTTTAGTCTGTTTTGTATTCGTAGATGTAAGCTCTTTGTTTAAAGAGAGTTCTACCAGCTCTTATTACACGCTTGCTCTTTTGCGACACGAAAAGCTAACAAACACACAAGCGGACCTATGAATATCATTCTTATTAAAGTGTATATATAGACTCAATGCATCGTTTCAAGAAGCTGCCTCATACCAGCGAAAATACATACACGTTAATATTACTTTAAATTATTAAGAGATAGTAATGTAATATTATAACAAAAACTTAAAGATGCATTTCATTCGTTTTTGTTTAAACGAAGCTTTTTACTACCTTCCGCAATATTTTTAGCTGTATCACTGCTAAATTAGAAAGGGAGTCAAAGTATCCAAAGAAAACACAACACATGGGAACGAAACTGAAAACTCCTAGTTAAACAGTCTAACACTTCTTGCCCGAGAGCAATAGCTAACTAAGAATACAAGTGCTCCACAGGAGCTGTAATAATAACGGGTGAATATATACACAAAACAGCCTACTATACCCCTAATGTTTATGTTTCTAAATGGTGTAATATAATGCACTTGCACCTATTGTCATTTACGAACGACACACGTCAAGATTATTTTAAAGGGCGATTTGGTCATTGATGCAATTAGATTTTTGCAGGTTTACAAACTAAGACACACAGGAATAGTGATTTCCAGAATAGTGATTCCCATGACAACGTTATATATACAATGGAAAGTCTAATACGAATACTTTTGATAGTAACAATTGGCAACTGCGATAGATTGACAGTGTGCATATAAAGAAGATATAATTGTATTTGAGTGAATATTTCATTCCTTTGATTTGTAAATATATTTATTGTGGGATTATGTGCAACCAATAATATATTCATTTATCAACAAACGTGTAATTGCAGTAGTGTAGTTTTACTTGGTGATTAATGAAGGTATTTATTTTTAAGATAAAAATCATAGTTACATCAGGATCTGAAATGTACTTATAAAGGTTATTGCAGTTACACTTGGTTGGATTGTTGTACACTATGTGTGCAAACTGTTATATAATCTATTCCGCCAATATGAATCTTTATCAGGAATTGTTCTTATTTATTACCTTCATGAAACAATTGATTTTGTTTTCTGTTTGAATGCTGCTTCAGGTCAGTTTCTGCATTTTTTAGCTATATCACGGCGTCTAGCATTATTGGTTAGAAAACCGCAGTCAAGAGTAAACTGCATTGAGACTCGATTCCACATTGTTAGTGTTTCAGGAACCATGATCAATAGGGACTGACTGCCTTAACTACTCGCCAACCGAGTTTCCTTCATCAATTTGCTTTACATTTTAACGAGGTTAAAACAGTCAATAAACATTTTATAAGACATACCATTAAATACGCCATATTTTGTCAGTTCTGCTATAGAAGGACTTATATACGCCTGTAACACAATATTTTGTTGACAAAATACAATTAAACACAACAAGGAAGCCACATATCTTTGTACACATTTACTTCCAAGCAAGACGAATCACCGAAAACTGGTTAACCGACTTGTGACTGTCACCCAAAGTTACTAATATAATATACTTACACTAATAGTCTCTATAATTTATAACCAACTTTAGTTATATATATATTCTTTATTACCAAATGTTGTTCAACATATAGGTACAGACAAATTAAGACAGAAGATGCGAACGATTTATGTATGACAATGAAAAGTAAAAGGCAAGACAAAATAAAGCAATGTATCGAAGATCTCAACTACACAGAAAAAACATTGATGCAAATTTTCCGAATAACACTGTCTCTCAATTTAAAAGCTCTATATATGTATTTACCGAGGTCACACCATTCCCCGATACTATTAGTATTAAGTAATTGCACAAGTTTTCATACAGATGGCTTTGTCCAATAATATGGTTTTATCAATTGACAACGGAAATTCTTATATAAAGGACAAATAAAGATGATAAAATGAAAATCATCTTTGATATCAGTTTGACAATATTGGCAGACACGAGTATTTCTGTCTCTATTTGTGTATCTTCCTTGCTCAATAGCAAGGTTATGTGACGATAATCTAAGTTTACAGATATACTTTTATACAAAGCAGGAAATGCTTAGTTAAATATGGCTGTAAGCACAAAGTTGCCACGAAATATTTATAAAGATTACATTTGCTAGACCCTTCCATAAAAACATCCAATTCTTGTTTTGCAATATCAAAACCTCTTTCCTTAATTACAGGAAAAAATACACCGTAATTTGCACTCTGATCTAATCAAACATCAGTAAGCCCTAGTTTACATAATTCTACCTTTATATTACACACCCAGTTTGTTTATTCATTATTGTATTTTTCAGCTTCCTCATACAAATAGTCATAACAACTGCGCAATATACAATTCTTAGTATCTAAAACATTGAACCAGTATTTAAACAAACGTAGTTTTCTATACACTCTCATAGGGTATCTACCCAATTCCTAATGCACCATAACATTTGGCGTGCTTGTTTTTAAACCTAAAATCCTCTTACAAAAATCTAGATGAACCTTCATTGGCATTATGGAAGCCCTATACCTCGCATCCATAACTGAGAACACTGCTAACATATGTATCAAAAAGTGACAACATTGTTTTGATTAAATGCAAAATTGGTAACATTTTGTTAAAGAGCAAACATACATTTTCTACTCTGTTCAGAGATATGCTTTTGAGTTAAACTAAATTTACCATTAAAATTTAACAGAACACCAAGATATGTAAAATTGTCAACAATTTTTCTATCTTTAAAACTGCAAAAAACCACTGTTCGCGGTCCTTAACTATTATACCGTTTCTAACAATTACATTTTTAGTAAGATAACTTTCACTTATTTGCATAAGTATACAGTGAATTTAACATTCCCTGCTACACTTTCTGACACACAATTACCATATAATCTGCGTACATAAGTAAAAACAGAGATAAGTCCTTTAGTTCAACACAGTTGCAACAATTTGTTAAAAAATGTCCTCTCACAATCATGTTAAGAGTATTTTGAACTCCACGGTCAACCATAGGTACCATCATAGTCACCCAATATAACTAACATCACTCTCACCCCGATTGTTAACCGTCACCCAAATATATAACGTCAGCGTCACCCATATTAAACACGTCATCGGCACCTTAATTTAAATAACGTCAGTGTCACCAAGATTAGTGTCATATTACCCACGGGTTACGTTAATATTAAAACAAACGTATGTGCCAGTCACCGACATCGAAATAGGTTAAATGCCGATTTGTAACTGTTAATACTGACTTTTGCAACTTGACTCAATGTTCAGACATCTCTTATAACTATTTATTTATCAATAGTTTATCTTCAAGTGAACAACCCTTACAAACTGCCCACTTGTAGAAGTTCGTTTTAGTTTTTATTATAGGAACTGACCAATCACATAACTCTTTAGCAGATATCGGACAATTCGTAACACGTGAAACGTCAAAACGTAATAGCATAGTCAGTATCCGCCATTTTGTAAATAAATATCGGATCTTTTAAAAAATAAATAATTACTTTTACTTCCACACATTTGTGTACAGAAACACGGAATTGTCACCCGTTTGGGAGATTCCCTTGACCTCAACAGCAAAATGCATTTATCGTGGTAAAAATAACCAAAAGCTATTAGTATTGCAGTAATCGAAACTTTCAAAGAGAACTCAACACTATTAACATGAACTTTAACAATTATAAATTAACGAAGTTTTCAACCACAAGCTATGTTAAGGCTAAGCTGTGAGTGACCGCAATTCTGTCACCTGTAATAATTACTTAGATGTACAGGCATTGTCTTATGTTATTTTACAACACACAATATTGAAGATCGTGAAAGGGCTTGACCTCCTCCTACAAACGCAACACTATATATCGCATAAAATATACTTGAACAAAAGATCGTAAGAATCGAAAAAGGAAAAGAAAACAAACGAAGTGTATTATTTCAAGAGAATACATATATTTTTCGTTAAACTTTGACAGATTGTTGTTAAGTGTACGTTTAGCAACTAATTTATCACTGAAGCAAACGTATTGGGTGCATAGTACACGCAAAAATGTTTCTTATTCTGAATTCCGTCTATATAAATTTAAAATCTTTGTGGAATAAAGATGTTTGAAGCGATAACCTGCTGCGAACCTGCATTTTGCAGTCACAATAAATTTTCGCTGTTGTTGCATGAAACCAAATAACATTAAATAAATAACAGCACATGTGTAGTTAATGATATGCAAATCGTCTAATTATAGTCATAAATGTATGTTTAAATATATCTGTTTCTAAAAGTTAACCTCGGCAATGAATAAGGCTGAACATGTAATCATATGCTAAAACGATCATACAAACTCAATTGATCACTGGATTATTGATCCTCTAATTAAATTTGAGATATCCCAACATAACTCCAATAATATTTCCACAAACCAAGTTAAACAAAATGTGATGACATCGTTCAGTTTTTAAGTTAAGTTATTGCAGTGTACTTAGTGCCAGTATTGTTAGACTGGCCAGTAATACGGACTATTCATACAGACGCAGCCATAGGAGTATTTGATTTATTTACAAAATTGTTACGAACTGTTTTTTTAAGTGTACACCATTAACACGTTCACGAGAAATAAATACAATTCAAAGGAACATACTCTAATGCCCTATGTGATTGTAATTAACAAAATTAACAACTTTTCTCTAGTTCATCTCGAGACACAATTTACTCCGTTATTTTAGACTTAAAACAGACTTGAGAACAGATTTTAAAAGTGATACTAAGAACTGAAATGCAAATGTGTATTCGCGCACTTTTTTTTCAAAGTATATAACTTCACTCAGGGTCCTTCGATGATCTTTAAAAACTATTTAGCGTGTATTAAAACATTTTGTTAAAAAATTGTCGAATGCAATTGATATTACATGTTTTATTGATTAAATGAATAGTCTAAAATAGTGATGAAATCACATAAATAATGTGCAAGAAATCAAACTAAACGTAATCGTCCCTAAACATACAATCGAAGTAGATAGACAAGTTACTGTTTAACAGTCCGTCATCATGTTTTGTTCGACTTTGACCTTGACGATACAAGAGCGGTACACAGCTGGTGTACAAGAACGATATCAAACTGGTGTACACGAACTATATAAAAATGATATACAGGTACGATATAAAACTTGTATATCAAAACGATAGCATGCTGGTATACGAGAGTGATACAAGGGGGTATTCAAGAGTGATATCAAGCGGGTATACACGAGTGTTATCAAGCGGGTATACAAGAATGATATAAAGGGGTATACATGAACGATGTAAAACGGTTATAGAATAGAGATAGTATGTGGTTATACAAGCACTATATGAAGCGGGTATAAACGAGAGACATAAGTTCGGTGTAGACGATAGATAAAAGCGGGTATTTACAAACGATATTTATCGGATAGACAAACACGTTTTGAGAGGATTATAGACGGACGTTATGTATCGGGTATACAAGAAAACAGAGGGAATAGAATGAAGATCCGAAGATCGTATACAGGAGCAATATGAAGCTGGTATGAAACGAACGATATACAACGTGAATGTAGAGACAGTATCAATCACGAACGATCTAAATGTAATATAGGAGAACGATGTATAGAAAGTTAGCAAGGACGATATGAATCGGGAATTCGAAAACTATATCAATCGCCTATAGCAGAGCGATATAAAATGGCAATTGAAGACTTATATCAAACGGTTATATACGACCGACATATGCGCGTAAACTAAAACAATATAAACGGGAAAATTCAAGACCGATGGAAAACGGAAATACAATAAAAGAAGTAAAATTTATACAATTTATACAAGAACGAAATCTGGCGGAGATACTCGAGCGATATTATGCCGGTATACAAGAAGAATACCATGCAGTCATAAAATAAAAGTATCAAGTGTTTATAATAAAACGATATGAATCAGGTATGCACGAACAATAAAAGAAGGTATACACGGATCATGAACGATATCAGGCGGTACATGTGAACAATAAAAGGCGGTTTATGCGAACGATATTAGGCGGTTTATGTGAACGATACAAAGCATTTATATACGAGAGATATTAGGAGGTAAAGTAATAGCGATATTGAAAGCGTGTAAACAAAATGAGCTTAAGCGATACAACATAATGATATCAACCGGTATACAAAAAGACAAATATTAGCAAATGTTATAAAGCGTCAATAAAGTTTAGTTTCAAAGAGTGTATGCTCTAACGGTATTAATGGAAATAGCGATAAATGCAGATATAAACGAACAGTAAACAACATTAAATGGATATAAATAAGCTACACAAAGCGGGTATAGACGGAAGATTTAATCGGGTATACAAGAAAGATATCAGGTCGATAAACAGGAACGATATAAGCGGTAAATCAAGATAAATATACAACGGATATGCCAGACAAATATATTACGGCGGGTATACAAGAACCATATCATGTGGGAATTAAAGTGCAAGATAAACCGGTGAAAAAGAACGCATTACCAGACTATAATAGTCCTCGTGTCATACGATTGATATGCAGGCTTATTGTTTTGACTATTTTACTTTCAAATTGAAAATCAATCGTTTATCTAGGGCTTACGCCAACAACCTGTTAGCCCATTGTTTTGTCCGTAGCTATGGTAGGACTGTTAGTCCATGTTTAATATAAAGGTTATCAAATCGATTTTAATGTTCATTGTTATTGTTATTCATTTCTGACAATTAGTAATTGGTTATCATACGGGTTGAGATACTGAATATAATTTTCTATGTGTTGACCACACTACCTCTCTAAATAGCAGTCTTTGGTTAACCAAACGGTTAGGTGCATATATTTGTAAATTTCTCGCATGACTATCAATTACTGCCGATAAGTCCTTGGTAAAGCAATAGGTTAAGGTATCAATCTGTTAAATTCCTGGTTTGCATTATCCTTATTTTCAGATTGTACGCCGTTATCTCCATATATGTTAAGATGTTAAAATCTTCGTATATTATTTTGTCTATCTTTCACTTCATAATGTCTGTCTTCGATTTAAAAGTTCGTCGGTCACCAACTGGTAAAGCTATGTATTTGTATGTTCATTGTCTTGTTTCTCCCTCAGCCTTAAGGTCTGTGTCCTCTCCTAATTTAAGCTACAGCCTATCAACTTTATGTTAATGTATTGTTTTTATCTGTTTTTTTTTCTTTTCGGATTGTTAAGTTGTATTTTGATTGCTTTGTTTATTGTTAGTGCCAGTTTATCATAGTTTTTTGTTTTGACAGGGCTATGTACCTTGAATTTCAAATCTATAATAATAAAAAGACGAAACTGTGTCGCATTCATATCGATAGTTCTGAATTAGCAATATTTAAAATAATTTTACCAACTCCCGTGGATGTCTTCAAATTCTAAATTGACAACGCAAAATGAAATTCGTACTAAAATAAAATAAATATAGGTCATTGTGGTGTTTGCGAATAAAAAGTACGACATGAACTTCGCTCGAAATTGACAGAACAAAGACCCTAAACATATCGTATTTAAGCAAGTTCTAAAGTTATTAAAGGCAAGGTGTGTTAATCTTTTGTTCCAAAAGGTTATATCTGAGTGCATTTTATAAATTTAACTGTCTGGTTTTTAACAACACTACATTCTTAAAGAATTGATGGTGTAACATGATCCTCTATTTATCAGGATCAGACCGACTTGAACTCTTCTCTTTATTATTGTATAAAAACGACAGGTGTGCTTTAAAATAAAGTGATAAATTCTCATCTAAAGATGTATTTGTGTTGTCAACAAGTGCAATATGATTAAAGGTCAACGTTTATATTTTTCGTAAAGACATCTATAACAATAAAAATCGAAAAAAAGACAAAAATGTTATGGCTTTAAAAAGATCATGACTATCAGATATAGATTTCGAGTTTATTAGCGATAATAATCATTATGTTTTGTTTTAGTTAAGACGGTATAAACCATTTTTTTTTTACTGAAACATTAATACGGCCATTTGTGGTGTTTTTCCTATGTATCAGCGGTTTAACAATACAAAGTTATTAAATTTATGCTTTCCTTTCATGATCGTTTTACGCCATTGTAAGGCTGATTATACCATTTCGTGTGCATTATTTAGAAGAACTGACTGGTGTTTAAAAACCGGTGTTAACAGGATAGTGGAAGTCATTATGTTGGATGTATATATTTTTTTATTTTTGCAAGAGTCTATATTTGGTAAAAAGACAAATTATAATCCAACTAAGGTGTATTAATAGTCTCAGAGCTATGCTACGGATGTAAACTGTTATTGTTTTATTTGTCCTTCGCTTCAGTATGTAATCCCTTCAATATTGTAGTATCTAGTAAATACATGTGAGGTCAATCATGTACTATCTAGTACATACACGTAAGGTAAATCGTGTAGTATGTAGTGCATGCATGTTAAGTCAATCCTGTAGTATCTATTACATACATCAGAGCTTAATCCTGTTGTATCAAGCACATTAATGTGCTTTCAATCCTGTAATATCCAATACATACATGTGAGGTCAATTCTGTAGTATCTAGAAAACACATAAGTGTGAACTCTTGTTGTACCTAGTACATACATTCGAGATCAATCATGTAGTATCATGAATATACGTGTGCTTTGAATCCTGTAGTATCTAGTGCAATAAAGTGGTATATCTGATGGCAATCATTTAGTATCTAGTACATACATTTTAGGTCAATCAAGTAGTATCTAGTACATATATGTGAGGTCAAACCTGTAGTATATAATACATACATCTGTTGAAAATCCTGTATTATCTAATACATACATTTGTGGAAAATACTGTAGTATCAAGTACATACATGTGACGGAAATTCTCCAGTATCTAGTACATACATGTGAGGTCAATCCTGTTGCATTAAGCACATACATGTGATTTCAATCATGAAGTGTCTAGTAAATAAATGTGTGGTCAATCCAGTGGTATATGGTGCATACATGTGTAGAAATTCCATTACTATCCACTACGTACATGTGAGGACAATCATTTAGTATCTAGTGCATACAGTTTAGGTCAATCAACTAGTATCTAGTACATGCATGTGAGGTTCATCCTGTAATATCTAGTATGTACATGTGTTGAAAATCCTGTGTTATCAAGAACATATATTTGTGGGGAATCTTGTAGTATCTAATTCATACATGCGCGTCAATCCTGTAGTATCAAGCACATACATGTGCGTTCAATCATGTAATGTATAGTACATACATGTGAGGTCAATCCTGTAGTATCTAGTACATACATGTGAGGTCAATCCTGTAGTATCTAGTACATACATGTGAGGTCAATCCTGTAGTATCTAGTACATACATGCGAGGTTAATCCTGTATTATCTAGTACATACATGAGAGGTTAATCCTGTAGTATCAAGAACATTCATTTAAGGTCAACCCAGTGCTATATGGTGCATTCATGTGTATAAAATCCTTTAGTATCTACTACATATATGTGAGGACAATCATTTAGTATCTAGCACATACAGTTTAGTTCAAACAAGAAGTATCTAGTACACACATGTGAGGTCAATCATGTAGTATCTACTACAAATTTGTGAGGTCTTTCCTGAAATATATTACACACATGTGTGGACAATCCTGTATTTACATGTGAGGTCAATCATGTTATATCTAGTACATACGTGTAAGGTCAATTCTGTAGTATGCATTACATACAAGTGATGTCAATCATGTAGTATCTGTTATATACATGTGAGGTCAATCTTGTAGTATCTAGCACACACGTAGTGTCAAGTACATAAATGTGAGGTCAATAAAGTGGCATATGGCGCATGTATGTGTAGACAATCCTTTAGTATCTACTACATACACGTGATGACAATCATTTAGTATCTTGTACATACACTTTAGGCCAATCCAATAGTATCTAGAAAATTCATGTGAGTTCAATCATGTAGTGTCTTTTACCTACATGCGAGGTCAAACCTGTAGTATCAAGCGCATTTTCTGCTTTCAATCCTATAGTGTTTAGTACACACATGTGTGGTCAATCCTGTACTATCTAGTACATACATGTGAGTTCAATCCTGTAGTATCAAATACATAAATTTGAGGTCAAACCAGTGGTATATGGTGCTTGCATGTGTAGAAAATCCTTTAGTATCTACTACATACGTTTTAGTATCTAGTACATACAGTTTATCTCAATCAACTAGTATATAGTACATACATTTGAGGTAAATCATGTAGTATCTAGTACATACATGTGTGGAAAATCCTGCTGTATCTGGTACTTTCACGTGAAGTCAATTCTGTAGTATATAATAAGTAAATGGGAGGTCAATCCAGTAGTATCTAATACATACATGTGAGGTCATTCCTGTAGTATCTAGTACAAACATGCAAGGTCGTTCCTGTAGTATCTAGTACAGACATGCAAGGTTAACCCTGTAGTATCATGCACATAGTTTACATAATGTACAGATTACTCGGACTGAAAGTATTGTAAGTTTAACAGAGGCCGGAAGGTTAACATAATGTACGGATCACTCGGACTGACAGCTGTACATACTGTAATTATAACAGAGGCCGGGAGGTTGACATAATGTACGGGTTAGTCGGCCTGAAAGCTGTACATACTGTAAGTATAACAGAGGCCGGTAGGTTGACATAATGTACGGGTTAGTCGGACTGAAAGCTGTACACACTGTAAGTATAGCACAGGCCGGGAGGTTCACATAATGTACGGGTCAGTCGGACTGAAAGCTGTACATACTGTAAGTATAACAGAGACCAGGGTTGACATAATGTACGGGTAAGTCGGACTGAAAGATGGACACACTGTAGAATAACGGAGGCTGGGAGGTTGAAATAATGTAAGAGTCAATCGGACTGAAAGCAGTACTTACTGTAAGTATAACAAGTCCGGGAGCTTGACATAATGTACGGGTCAGTCGGCGTAAAACCTGAATACACTGTATATATAACCGAGTCTGGGAGGTTAACATAATGTACGGGTCATTCGGATTGAAAGCTGTACATACTGTAAGTATAACAGAGGCCAGGAGGTTGACATAATGTACGAATTAGTCGGACTGAAAGCTGTACATACTGTAAGTATTACAGAGGCCAGGGTTGACATAATGTATGTGTAAGTCAGATTGAAAGATGTACACCCTGTATGTATAACTGAGACCGGGAGGTTGACATAATGTACGGGTCAGGTGGACTGAAACTTCACATCCTGTAAGTATAAGATAACGGATGGTTGATATTATGTGCCGGTGAGGCGTATTGAAAGCAAAACTGTAAGAATTATAGAGGGCGGGAGTTTGACATAATGTTCAGGTTTCTTTGAATTAAAGCTGTACATACTGTAAGTAAAGCAGAAGCCGTGAGAATAATATATTGTACAGGTCACTCGGACTGAAAGCTGTACATATTGTAACAATAACAGATGCCGGGAGGTTGACATAATGTAAGGGTCAAACGGACTGAAACATGAACACACTGTAAGTATAACAGAGGCTGGGAGATTCACATAATGTAAGTAAAACAGAGGCCGGTACACATAATGTACGGGTTAGTCGGACTGAAAGCTGTACACACTGTAAGTATAACAGAGGCCGGGAGGTTCACATAATGTACGGGTCAGTCGGACTGAAAGCTGTACATACTGTAAATATAACAGAGGCCAGGGTTGACTTAATGTACGGGTAAGTCGGACTGAAAGATGGACACACTGTAGAACAACAGAGGCTGAGAGGTTGACATAATGTAAGAGTCAATCGGATTGAAAGCTGTACATACTGTAAGTATAACATTGGCCGGGAGGTTGACATAATGTACTTGTCAGTTTGACTGAAAGATGAACATACTGTAAGTATAACAGAGGCCGGGAGGTTGACAATGTACGGGTTAGTCGGACTGAAAGCTGAACATACTGTAAGAGAAACTGGGGCCGAGGGGTTGACATAATGTAATGGTCAGTTGTACTGAAAGCTGAACATACTGTAAGTATAACAAAGGCCGGGAGGTTGACATAATATACAGATCACTCGGACTGAAAGACCGGGAGGTTGACATATTGTACGGGTTAGGTGAACTGAAACTTGACACTCTGTAAGTATAAGATGCCGGATGGTTGATATAATGTGCCAGTGAGACGAACTGAAAGCAATACATACTGTAAGAATTATAGAGGGTTATATAGGTTGACATAAAGTAAGGGTCACCAGGACTGAAAGCTGTACTTACTGTAATGTAACATAGGCCGGGAGCTTGACATAATGTACGGGTAAGTCGGAAAAACCTGAACATACTGTAAGTATAACAGAGGCCAGGAGGTTTACATAATGTACGGGTAAGTCGGACTGAAAGATGTACACACAGTAAGTATAGTAGAGTCTGAGAGGTTGACATAATGTACGGGTCAGGTGGACTGAATATTCACATCCTGTAAGTATAACAGAGCTGGGAGGTTGACATAATGAGCAGGTTTGTTGGACTTACTGTAAGTAAAGCAGAAGCCAGGAGAATGACATATTGTACGGGTCACTCGGATTGAAAGCTGTACATACTGTAAGTAAAGCAAGAGACCGGGAGGTTGACATATTGTACGGGTTAAGTGGAATGAAACTTGACATCCTGTAAGTATAAGATGCCGGGTGGTTGATAGAATATGCCTGTGAGACGTACTGAAAGCAATACATACTGTAAGAATTATAGAGGGCGGGAGTTTAACATAATGTGCAGGTTTCTTTGACTTAAAGTTGTACATACTGTAAGTAAAGCAGAGGCCGGGAGGTTGACACACAGTAAGGGTCACTAGGACTGAAAGGTGTACTTACTGTAAATATAACATAAGCCGGGAGCTTGACATAATGTACGGGTCAGTCGGACAAACTTGAACATACTGTAAGTAAAACAAAGGCCGGGAGGTTTACAAATTGTACGGGTAAGTCGGACTGAAAGATGTACACACCGTAAGTGTAATAGAGGATTGAAGGTTGACATAATGTACGGTTCAAGTGGACTGAATATTCACATCCTGAAAGTATAACAGAGCCGTGAGGTTGACATAATGTGCAAGTTTGTTGGACTTATAGCTGTACATTCTGTAAGTTAAGCAGAAGCCAGGAGAAAGACATATTGTACGGGTCTCTCGGACTGAACGCTGTACATACTGTAATTATAACAGAGGCTTGGAGGTTTACATAATGTACGGGTCACTCGAACTGAAAGATGCACATACTGTAAGTATAACAAAGGCCTATATGTTGACATATTGTACGTTCAGTAGGACTGAAAGCTGGACATACTGTATGTATAACAGAGGCCGGGAGGTTGACATAATGTACGGATCACTCGGACTGAATGGTGTACACTCTGTAAGTATAACAGAGGCCGGCGAGAAGTACTGAAAGCAATACATACTGTAAAAATTAAAGAGACCCGGAGTTTGACATAATGTGCAAGTTTGTTGGACTTAAAGCTGTACATACTGTAAGTAAAGCAGCAGTCGGGAGAATGACATATTGTACGGGTCCCCCGGACAAAAAGCTGTATATACTGTAAGTATAACAGAGGCCGGGAGTTTGACATAATTTAAAGGTCGCTCGGACTGAAAGTTGTACTTACTTTAAGTATAACATAGGCCGGGAGCTTGAAATGATGTACGGGTCAGTCGGATAGAAAGCTGTACATACTGTATGTATAACACAGACTTGGAGGTTGACATAATGTACGGGTCAGTCGGACTGAAAGCTGTACATACTGTAAGTATTAGAGTGGCCGGGAGGTTGACAACATGTGCAGGTTTGTTCGACTTACATACTGTAAGTTAAGCAAAATCCGGGAGAATGACATATTGTACGGGTCACTCAGACTGAAAGCTGTACTTACTGTAAGTATAACATCGGTCGGGAGCTTGACATAATGTATGGGTCAGTCGTGCAAAAACTTGAACATACTGTAAGTATAACAGACGCCGGGAGGTTTACATAGTGTACTGGTAACACTACTGGCTAAAAAATGACTCTAAATACCAGTTGCAGTCGTTTTTCGTCTGTCACTGACTGAGATTGACTGCAAATGACTGCAAAAATGTCTGTAAAAGACTGCAAACGTTGTGTCAGACAATAATGTTTACTGTGACAGTCATTTTATGCCTGTCACAGACATATTTTGTCCGTCACAGACATTTTTTCTGTTGGCGCAGTCATTTTATGTCTGTGACAACGGCGTATCCGTTGTATCAGTCAAAAAATGTCAGTCGCAGTCATTTTTTCCGTTGACTCAGTCGAAAATCGTCTGTTACAACGGCGTTACCGTTGTATCAGTCAAAAAATGTCTGTCACAGACATTTTCTCCGTTGTATCAGACAAAATACGACTGTCGCAACGCCTGGTAATTATTGTTAATTTATTAACTGCCGTCGATTAATATTTTTTATTTCACTTGTTTTTTTTAAATTTTCGGAATTAAACAAAAAATATCTCTATTTGGAAATTGTACGTTCGCACAATTACGATAATAAATGTTAGTTAAATAGTAATGTTAAAGATAAATGTATGTTTAAATAAATCTGTTTCTAAAACATGAAGACTGCTGAAAATGTTAGCATTTGTTCTGTCCTTATTTATAATTATTAAACTGAATTTCTCAATTGTTTACTTACACATCTGGTGAAAATTAAAACCGCATTAAAGCCATAACAACGATTGCATTTGAAACATTTGTACAATAATGTTTTCTTAAAACACGGACAAAGTTTTAAAAAAATACATATAATAAAATCGCCAATTTCTTTAATTATGGCGGAAACTGTTAGTATTTTATTTAGTACGGATACATACATTAAATTGTGACATTTTAGTCGTTATATTTGTTCTGTCTTTCAATATTAAATATTAAATATAAAAAAAAGCTAAAATAATGTTTGTTTTCTAAGCTGCATCTACTGTTGTTTAAATGGATCTGGTAATTTAGTTAGGACTATAAAATTGTATATGGACAATTTAAAGAATAATACATGTTGTTAATTAGGTTACAGGTAATCTCGCCTCGCCGCCTCATAATACATTTTGCGACACCATCCGGTGTTTTTCCGCGACCATGCAGAACAAGGGTTGATATTGTGTAATAAAATAATGTAATAAATACATTTATAGTTATGGATGAATGGGTACTGTCTTCTAAAATACCTGTTCCTGCCCCCCACCCCCCCCCCCCGTGGTAAATTATGAACTTTGTACACATAAAACACTAATTGTAAAGTGTATTTTTCTTATTGTCAACTTTGACAAGCAATAGAGATCATTAAAATTATTCCAAAGAAATGCCCCTGAAAGACCCGACGACCTGTATAATATATAGCATGCAACTGAATCGAATGCGCCGTTTGCTTTTAGTCGTACAATATTCTGTCAAGCACGAAACATAATAAGCAAGAGAATTAAACTACACGGAGACTTTAGAATTACTAGCCCATCGGTATAGTTTAATAAGAAAATGAAATTATTACTTCAAAATAATTTAAAAATGTATTTTTGAAAAAGTTGTGCACGTTGTTGATACAATTATTTCTATTTTTAGTGGAGACCCTCTAGTTGTCGTGTTAGGGTTAGGGTTAGGTCATCATACGGAAAGCCTGACCGCTGACTGTAGTGGGTAACGTGTTTGAAGATTGCCACTCCCCTAGCACGACTTTAGTTTTTTTTAATTTCAGTTCTGAGTATCGTTTTTTAAAATCTGAACTACAGAATTATTGTTAATTTTGTTAATTACAATAACCGAATACAATACAGGTCGTGTATATGTCTTTGAAGTGTATTTATTACTTGTGTACATATGCGCAGGGACAATGTTCGTGGTGTACTCAAACCAGTAAAAACTAAAAGAAGTTTGATTTTCAAATTCCTTTATTCAAATTTATAATGGTTTATTTCGTTTTATGATGTAAAAACTGTATACACTTCTCGATAGAATAAAGGAAAAACCCTACCATGCAAGCTGGAGAAACCATGCTTCAGTGTTACTAACTGGCTGAATATGTATTGGCCCTTGTATTGATTCTAGGTTGGATGTATAGGTCCCGAGACCCGTAGGGTCCAGGGCCAATACGACTGACCGATAATCGATAAAAAGCCAATGCAGACGCCAGTTCGTAACAATTTTATTTAAATAAAGTAAAAGTCGTATCGCTAGCCTGTATGAACAGTCCGTATGACTAGCCAATCTAACATATGCTGGAAGGAGTCACGAAATAGCTTACTGGTCCAGAAGACCGGAGGTGAGATAGTATCGGGTAATACAACTTTCCGTATGGCCCTTCGGTTTGAACGATAAAAAGTTATTAACCTTTTTATATGAGTACAGTGATCAAATATTAATCATCCCTATATTAATAAATTAGGGCCGATTTTACGTATTATTTAATGATATATGTTCTACCATAGAAAAAACGATTTACGTTTAACCATATACTAACGATGTACGAACGATAACATCGTTAACTTATGTTTGCACTCAAATTTCCAAATAAAATCGTACAACATTTGGGGAAAGCTTTTGCAAAGGAGACGACTTGTATATTTATTTTAGAAAGCATAAACTTTAAATGTTTGTTGCCTAAAATTTCCGTTTTCTTTTTACAGAGACACCGAAACTGTCAAACACAGTTATATGTGTATATACTATATACTATACTTACAACTGCTCACTAGACATATATCGAATGATTTTCTCGAATACATGTTAACTTTGTACGAAACGACGCACTCGATTCTGTTTCATTCGATAAAGTGTGTCTATTATTTGTTCTGTGGCACTTTGCCTTTCTATGGTATGATTTTAGAGTCGATGTAGACAATTAAAAATAAACACCTTTAAAATTTAGTGTTTGTCTGTAGAACAAAAGGGGTTGAAGTTTACTTACAAGATAACCGTACAATCTATAACTGTAAATTTATTTGGTCCGTAGAAAAACCGCAAACTACTAGTAAGTGCATAAATATAGTTTTTACCATTTTTTTTATTTTGTAATTTTAGAGATATTTGCATATTTATCGGCACGTGCCGATTTTAGTATCGTTAATTACCGGTCACCTGTGTAATGTTTACACATGATGCAGCCCAATGTTTCATACACGTGAACTTTGATCAGTGAGGCTGGATTACCTGTAACATAATTAACCACATGTGTCCTTCTTTAAATCGGAAGCGCCCCGTGGACATCAACAACTTTATTATGTTTACTGAATTACCTGATATTTTAAACAATAGAAAACAAAGTAACAAAATTTGATTTTTTTTAATTAAATATTGTATTTAAAATAGCTAAACATATTTATACTAACTATAATTGTAAAATAATTTTCGACATAACTTAATAAATAAGCGATGTCATCATATTTTGTTTAACTTTGTTTGCAGAAAATATTATTATAAAAAGGTAGAAGATAATCAAATTTCCAATAGATATTTTTTGTTGAATTCCGAACATTTTCATAAAATGACTTGACATTTAGAAAATTAATCGACGTGTGTAACAACAATACAAATAATAATTACCAGGCGTTAAACATTTGTAATCGTGAAGTGTGCGAGAGATCAATTTCCAAATAGAGATTTTTGTTTGTTGAATTCCGAATATTTTCATATAGAAATTAAAATTTAAAATATAAATCGGCCGCTGTTAATAAATTAACGATAATAATTACCAGGCGTTGTGACAGTCGTATTTTGTCTGATACAACGGAGAAAATGTCTGTGACAGACATTTTTTGACTGATACAACGGTAACGCCGTTGTAACAGACATAAAATGACTGCGCCAATGGAAAAAAATGTCTGTGACGGACAAAATATGTCTGTGACAGGCATAAAATGACTGTCACAGTAAACATTATTGTCTGACACAACGTTTGCAGTCTTTTACAGACATTTTTGCAGTCATTTGCAGTCAGTCTCAGTCAGTGACAGACGAAAAACGACTGCAACATTTACAGTCATTTTTTTAGCCAGTAGTGTAAGTCGGACTGAAAGATGTACACACTGTAAGGATAAAAGAGACCGGGAGGTTGACATAATGTACGGGTAAGGTGCACTGAATATTCACATCCTGTAAGTATAACAGAGGCCGAGAGGTTGATATAATGTGCTGGTTTGATGGACTAAAAGCTGTACAGACTGTAGGTAGAGCAGAAGCCAGGAGAATGACATATTTTACGAGTCACTCGGACTGAAAGCTGTACATACTGTACGTATAACATAGGCCGTGAGATTAACATCAAGAATGGGTCAGTCGGACTGAAAGCTGCACATACTGTAAGTATAACAGAGGCCGGGAGGTTCACATAATGTACGGATCACTCGGACTGAATGGTGTACACACTGTAAGTATAACAGAGGCCGGGAGGTTCAGATAATGTACGGGTCACTCGGACTAAAATCTTTACATACTGTAAGTATAATAGAGGCCGGGAGGTTGACATAATGTAAAGGTCACTCGGACTGAAAGCTGTACTTACTTTAAGCATAAGATAGGCCGCGAGCTTGAAATGATGTACGGGCCAGTCGGATAGAAAGCTGTACATACTGTATGTATAACACAGACTTGGAGGTTGACATAATGTACGGGTCAGTCGGACTGAAAGCTGTACATACTGCAAGTAAAGCAGAAGCCAGGAGATTGACATATTGTACCGGTCTCTCGGACTGAAAGCTGCACATACTGTAAGTATAACAAAGGCCTATAGGTTGACATATTGTACGGGTCAGTAGGACTGAAAGCTGAAATAATCTATGTATAACAGAGGCCGGGGGGTTGACATAATGTACGGATCACTCGGACAGAAAGCTGTACACACTGTAAGTATAACAGAGGCCGGTAGGTTCACATACTGTACCGGTCAGTCGGACTGAAAGCTGTACATACTGTAAGTATAACAGAGGCCAGGGTTGACATAATGTATGGGTAATTCGGACTAAAACTTCACATCCTGTAAGTATAAGATGACGGATGGTTGACATTATTTGCAGGCGAGACGTACTGGAAGCAATACATACTGTAAAAATTAAAGAGACCCGGAGCTTGACATAATGTGCAAGTGTGTTGGACTTAAAGCTGTACATACTGTAAGTAAAGCAGCAGCCGGGAGAATGACATATTGTACGGGTCCCCCGGACTAAAAGCTGTACATACTGTAAGTATAACAGAGGCCGGGAGTTTGACATAATGTAAAGGTCACTCGGACTGAAAGCTGTACTTACTTTAAATATAACATAGGCCGAGAGCTTGAAATGATGTACGGGTCAGTTGGATAGAAAGCTGTACATACTGTATGTATAACACAGACTTGGAGGTTGACATAATGTACGGGTCAGTCGGACTGACAGCTGTACATACTGTAAGTATTAGAGCGGCCGGGAGGTTGACAAAATGTGCAGGTCTGTTCGACTTAAATAATTAAAGTAAAGCAAAATCCGGGAGAATGACATATTGTACGGGTCACTCAGACTGAAAGCTGTACTTACTGTAAGTATAACATCGGTCGGGAGCTTGACATAATGTATGGGTCAGTCGTGCTAAAACTTGAACATACTGTAAGTATAACAGACGCCGGGAGGTTTACATAGTGTACTGGTAAGTCGGACTGAAAGATGTACACACTGTAAGGATAATAGAGACCCGGAGGTTGACATAATGTAGGGTCAGGTGCACTGAATATTCACATCCTGTAAGTATAACAGAGGCCGGGAGGTTGATATAATGTGCTGGTTTGATGGACTTAAAGCTGTACAGACTGTTGGTAGAGCAGAAGCCCGGAGAATGACATATTTTACGAGTCACTTGGACTGAAAGCGGTACATACTGTACGTATAACAGAGGCCGTGAGATTTACATCAAGTACGGGTCAGTCGGACTGAAAGCTGCACATACTGTAAGTATAACAGAGGCCGGGGAGTTGACATAATGTACTTGTCAGTCGGACTGAAAGCTGAACATACTGTAAGTATAGCAGAGGCCGGAAGGTTGACATAATATACTGGTCACATGGACTGAAAGATGTACATACTGTAAGTTTAACTGAGGCCTTGAGGTTGACACAATGTAAGGGTCAGGTGGACTGATTATTTACATCCTGTAAGTATAACAGAGCCGGGAGGTTGGCATAATGTGCAGGTTTGTTGAACTTAAAGCTGTACATTTAGTAAGCAAAGCAGAAGCCAGGAGAATGACATATTGTACGAGTCTCTCGGACTGAAAGCTGTACATACTAGAAGTATACCAGAGGCTTGAAGGTTTAGATAATGTACGGGTCACTCGGACTGAAAGATGCACATAATGTAAGTATAATAAGGCCTATAGGCTGACATATTGTACGGGTCAGTAGGACTGAAAGCTGAACATACTCTATGTATAACAGAGGCCGGGGGGTTGGGGGTTGACATAATATACGAATCACTCGGACTGAAAGCTCTACACACTGTAAGTATAACAGAGGCCGGGAGGTTGACATAATGTAAGGGTCACTCCGACTGAAAGCTGTACTTACTGTAGGTATACCATAGGCCTGGAGCTTGACATAATGTACGGGTCAGTTGGAAACCTGAACATACTGTAAGTATAACAGAGACCGGGATGTTTACATAATGTACGGGTATGTCGGACTGGAAGATGTACACACTGTAAGTATAATAGAGGCTTGGAGCTTGACATAATGTACGGGTCAAGTGGACTGAATATTCACATCCTGAAAGTATAACAGAGCCGTGGGGTTGACATAATGTGCAAGTTTGTTGGACTTATAGCTGTACATTCTGTAAGTAAAGCAGAAGCCAGGAGAAAGACATATTGTACGGGACTCTCTGACTGAACTCTGTACATACTGTAATTATAACAGAGGCTTGGAGGTTTACATAATGTACGGGTCACTCGAACTGACAGATGCACATACTGTAAGTATAACAAAGGCCTATATGTTGACATATTGTACGTTCAGTAGGACTGAAAGCTGAACATACTGTATGTATAACAGAGGCCGGGAGGTTGACATAATGTACGGATCACTCGGACTGAATGGTGTACACACTGTAAGTATAACAGAGGCCGGGAGGTTCAGATAATGTACGGGTCACTCGGACTAAAATCTTTACATACTGTAAGTATAATAGAGGCCGGGAGGTTGACATAATGTAAAGGTCACTCGGACTGAAAGCTGTACTTACTTTAAGCATAAGATAGGCCGCGAGCTTGAAATGATGTATGGGCCAGTCGGATAGAAAGCTGTACATACTGTATGTATAACACAGACTTGGAGGTTGACATAATGTACGGGTCAGTCGGACTGAAAGCTGTACATACTGCAAGTAAAGCAGAAGCCAGGAGAATGACATATTGTACGGGTCTCTCGGACTGAAAGCTGCACGTACTGTAAGTATAATAAAGGCCTATAGGTTGACATATTGTACGGGTCAGTAGGACTGAAAGCTGAAATACTCTATGTATAACAGAGGCCGGGGGGTTGACATAATGTACGGATCACTCGGACAGAAAGCTGTACACACTGTAAGTATAACAGAGGCCGGTAGGTTCACATACTGTACCGGTCAGTCGGACTGAAAGCTGTACATACTGTAAGTATAACAGAGGCCAGGGTTGACATAATGTATGGGTAATTCGGACTAAAACTTCACATCCTGTAAGTATAAGATGACGGATGGTTGACATTATTTGCAGGCGAGACGTACTGGAAGCAATACATACTGTAAAAATTAAAGAGACCCGGAGCTTGACATAATGTGCAAGTGTGTTGGACTTAAAGCTGTACATACTGTAAGTAAAGCAGCAGCCGGGAGAATGACATATTGTACGGGTCCCCCGGACTAAAAGCTGTACATACTGTAAGTATAACAGAGGCCGGGAGTTTGACATAATGTAAAGGTCACTCGGACTGAAAGCTGTACTTACTTTAAATATAACATAGGCCGAGAGCTTGAAATGATGTACGGGTCAGTTGGATAGAAAGCTGTACATACTGTATGTATAACACAGACTTGGAGGTTGACATAATGTACGGGTCAGTCGGACTGACAGCTGTACATACTGTAAGTATTAGAGCGGCCGGGAGGTTGACAAAATGTGCAGGTCTGTTCGACTTAAATACTGTAAGTAAAGCAAAATCCGGGAGAATGACATATTGTACGGGTCACTCAGACTGAAAGCTGTACTTACTGTAAGTATAACATCGGTCAGGAGCTTGACATAATGTATGGGTCAGTCGTGCTAAAACTTGAACATACTGTAAGTATAACAGACGCCGGGAGGTTTACATAGTGTACTGGTAAGTCGGACTGAAAGATGTACACACTGTAAGGATAATAGAGACCCGGAGGTTGACATAATGTAGGGTCAGGTGCACTGAATATTCACATCCTGTAAGTATAACAGAGGCCGGGAGGTTGATATAATGTGCTGGTTTGATGGACTTAAAGCTGTACAGACTGTTGGTAGAGCAGAAGCCCGGAGAATGACATATTTTACGAGTCACTCGGACTGAAAGCGGTACATACTGTACGTATAACAGAGGCCGTGAGATTTACATCAAGTACGGGTCAGTCGGACTGAAAGCTGCACATACTGTAAGTATAACAGAGGCCGGGGAGTTGACATAATGTACTTGTCAGTCGGACTGAAAGCTGAACATACTGTAAGTATAGCAGAGGCCGGAAGGTTGACATAATATACTGGTCACATGGACTGAAAGATGTACATACTGTAAGTTTAACTGAGGCCTTGAGGTTGACACAATGTAAGGGTCAGGTGGACTGATTATTTACATCCTGTAAGTATAACAGAGCCGGGAGGTTGGCATAATGTGCAGGTTTGTTGAACTTAAAGCTGTACATTTAGTAAGCAAAGCAGAAGCCAGGAGAATGACATATTGTACGAGTCTCTCGGACTGAAAGCTGTACATACTAGAAGTATACCAGAGGCTTGAAGGTTTAGATAATGTACGGGTCACTCGGACTGAAAGATGCACATAATGTAAGTATAATAAGGCCTATAGGCTGACATATTGTACGGGTCAGTAGGACTGAAAGCTGAACATACTCTATGTATAACAGAGGCCGGGGGGTTGGGGGTTGACATAATATACGAATCACTCGGACTGAAAGCTCTACACACTGTAAGTATAACAGAGGCCGGGAGGTTGACATAATGTAAGGGTCACTCCGACTGAAAGCTGTACTTACTGTAGGTATACCATAGGCCTGGAGCTTGACATAATGTACGGGTCAGTTGGAAACCTGAACATACTGTAAGTATAACAGAGACCGGGATGTTTACATAATGTACGGGTATGTCGGACTGGAAGATGTACACACTGTAAGTATAATAGAGGCTTGGAGCTTGACATAATGTACGGGTCAAGTGGACTGAATATTCACATCCTGAAAGTATAACAGAGCCGTGGGGTTGACATAATGTGCAAGTTTGTTGGACTTATAGCTGTACATTCTGTAAGTAAAGCAGAAGCCAGGAGAAAGACATATTGTACGGGACTCTCTGACTGAACTCTGTACATACTGTAATTATAACAGAGGCTTGGAGGTTTACATAATGTACTGGTCACTCGAACTGAAAGATGCACATACTGTAAGTATAACAAAGGCCTATATGTTGACATATTGTACGTTCAGTAGGACTGAAAGCTGAACATACTGTATGTATAACAGAGGCCGGGAGGTTGACATAATGTACGGATCACTCGGACTGAATGGTGTACACACTGTAAGTATAACAGAGGCCAGGAGGTTCAGATAATGTACGGGTCACTCGGACTAAAATCTTTACATACTGTAAGTATAATAGAGGCCGGGAGGTTGACATAATGTAAAGGTCACTCGGACTGAAAGCTGTACTTACTTTAAGCATAAGATAGGCCGCGAGCTTGAAATGATGTATGGGCCATTCGGATAGAAAGCTGTACATACTGTATGTATAACACAGACTTGGAGGTTGACATAATGTACGGGTCAGTCGGACTGAAAGCTGTACATACTGCAAGTAAAGCAGAAGCCAGGAGAATGACATATTGTACGGGTCTCTCGGACTGAAAGCTGCACGTACTGTAAGTATAATAAAGGCCTATAGGTTGACATATTGTACGGGTCAGTAGGACTGAAAGCTGAAATACTCTATGTATAACAGAGGCCGGGGGGTTGACATAATGTACGGATCACTCGGACAGAAAGCTGTACACACTGTAAGTATAACAGAGGCCGGTAGGTTCACATACTGTACCGGTCAGTCGGACTGAAAGCTGTACATACTGTAAGTATAACAGAGGCCAGGGTTGACATAATGTATGGGTAATTCGGACTAAAACTTCACATCCTGTAAGTATAAGATGACGGATGGTTGACATTATTTGCAGGCGAGACGTACTGGAAGCAATACATACTGTAAAAATTAAAGAGACCCGGAGCTTGACATAATGTGCAAGTGTGTTGGACTTAAAGCTGTACATACTGTAAGTAAAGCAGCAGCCGGGAGAATGACATATTGTACGGGTCCCCCGGACTAAAAGCTGTACATACTGTAAGTATAACAGAGGCCGGGAGTTTGACATAATGTAAAGGTCACTCGGACTGAAAGCTGTACTTACTTTAAATATAACATAGGCCGAGAGCTTGAAATGATGTACGGGTCAGTTGGATAGAAAGCTGTACATACTGTATGTATAACACAGACTTGGAGGTTGACATAATGTACGGGTCAGTCGGACTGACAGCTGTACATACTGTAAGTATTAGAGCGGCCGGGAGGTTGACAAAATGTGCAGGTCTGTTCGACTTAAATACTGTAAGTAAAGCAAAATCCGGGAGAATGACATATTGTACGGGTCACTCAGACTGAAAGCTGTACTTACTGTAAGTATAACATCGGTCAGGAGCTTGACATAATGTATGGGTCAGTCGTGCTAAAACTTGAACATACTGTAAGTATAACAGACGCCGGGAGGTTTACATAGTGTACTGGTAAGTCGGACTGAAAGATGTACACACTGTAAGGATAATAGAGACCCGGAGGTTGACATAATGTAGGGTCAGGTGCACTGAATATTCACATCCTGTAAGTATAACAGAGGCCGGGAGGTTGATATAATGTGCTGGTTTGATGGACTTAAAGCTGTACAGACTGTTGGTAGAGCAGAAGCCCGGAGAATGACATATTTTACGAGTCACTCGGACTGAAAGCGGTACATACTGTACGTATAACAGAGGCCGTGAGATTTACATCAAGTACGGGTCAGTCGGACTGAAAGCTGCACATACTGTAAGTATAACAGAGGCCGGGGAGTTGACATAATGTACTTGTCAGTCGGACTGAAAGCTGAACATACTGTAAGTATAGCAGAGGCCGGAAGGTTGACATAATATACTGGTCACATGGACTGAAAGATGTACATACTGTAAGTTTAACTGAGGCCTTGAGGTTGACACAATGTAAGGGTCAGGTGGACTGATTATTTACATCCTGTAAGTATAACAGAGCCGGGAGGTTGGCATAATGTGCAGGTTTGTTGAACTTAAAGCTGTACATTTAGTAAGCAAAGCAGAAGCCAGGAGAATGACATATTGTACGAGTCTCTCGGACTGAAAGCTGTACATACTAGAAGTATACCAGAGGCTTGAAGGTTTAGATAATGTACGGGTCACTCGGACTGAAAGATGCACATAATGTAAGTATAATAAGGCCTATAGGCTGACATATTGTACGGGTCAGTAGGACTGAAAGCTGAACATACTCTATGTATAACAGAGGCCGGGGGGTTGGGGGTTGACATAATATACGAATCACTCGGACTGAAAGCTCTACACACTGTAAGTATAACAGAGGCCGGGAGGTTGACATAATGTAAGGGTCACTCCGACTGAAAGCTGTACTTACTGTAGGTATACCATAGGCCTGGAGCTTGACATAATGTACGGGTCAGTTGGAAACCTGAACATACTGTAAGTATAACAGAGACCGGGATGTTTACATAATGTACGGGTATGTCGGACTGGAAGATGTACACACTGTAAGTATAATAGAGGCTTGGAGCTTGACATAATGTACGGGTCAAGTGGACTGAATATTCACATCCTGAAAGTATAACAGAGCCGTGGGGTTGACATAATGTGCAAGTTTGTTGGACTTATAGCTGTACATTCTGTAAGTAAAGCAGAAGCCAGGAGAAAGACATATTGTACGGGACTCTCTGACTGAACTCTGTACATACTGTAATTATAACAGAGGCTTGGAGGTTTACATAATGTACGGGTCACTCGAACTGAAAGATGCACATACTGTAAGTATAACAAAGGCCTATATGTTGACATATTGTACGTTCAGTAGGACTGAAAGCTGAACATACTGTATGTATAACAGAGGCCGGGAGGTTGACATAATGTACGGATCACTCGGACTGAATGGTGTACACACTGTAAGTATAACAGAGGCCAGGAGGTTCAGATAATGTACGGGTCACTCGGACTAAAATCTTTACATACTGTAAGTATAATAGAGGCCGGGAGGTTGACATAATGTAAAGGTCACTCGGACTGAAAGCTGTACTTACTTTAAGCATAAGATAGGCCGCGAGCTTGAAATGATGTATGGGCCATTCGGATAGAAAGCTGTACATACTGTATGTATAACACAGACTTGGAGGTTGACATAATGTACGGGTCAGTCGGACTGAAAGCTGTACATACTGCAAGTAAAGCAGAAGCCAGGAGAATGACATATTGTACGGGTCTCTCGGACTGAAAGCTGCACGTACTGTAAGTATAATAAAGGCCTATAGGTTGACATATTGTACGGGTCAGTAGGACTGAAAGCTGAAATACTCTATGTATAACAGAGGCCGGGGGGTTGACATAATGTACGGATCACTCGGACAGAAAGCTGTACACACTGTAAGTATAACAGAGGCCGGTAGGTTCACATACTGTACCGGTCAGTCGGACTGAAAGCTGTACATACTGTAAGTATAACAGAGGCCAGGGTTGACATAATGTATGGGTAATTCGGACTAAAACTTCACATCCTGTAAGTATAAGATGACGGATGGTTGACATTATTTGCAGGCGAGACGTACTGGAAGCAATACATACTGTAAAAATTAAAGAGACCCGGAGCTTGACATAATGTGCAAGTGTGTTGGACTTAAAGCTGTACATACTGTAAGTAAAGCAGCAGCCGGGAGAATGACATATTGTACGGGTCCCCCGGACTAAAAGCTGTACATACTGTAAGTATAACAGAGGCCGGGAGTTTGACATAATGTAAAGGTCACTCGGACTGAAAGCTGTACTTACTTTAAATATAACATAGGCCGAGAGCTTGAAATGATGTACGGGTCAGTTGGATAGAAAGCTGTACATACTGTATGTATAACACAGACTTGGAGGTTGACATAATGTACGGGTCAGTCGGACTGACAGCTGTACATACTGTAAGTATTAGAGCGGCCGGGAGGTTGACAAAATGTGCAGGTCTGTTCGACTTAAATACTGTAAGTAAAGCAAAATCCGGGAGAATGACATATTGTACGGGTCACTCAGACTGAAAGCTGTACTTACTGTAAGTATAACATCGGTCGGGAGCTTGACATAATGTATGGGTCAGTCGTGCTAAAACTTGAACATACTGTAAGTATAACAGACGCCGGGAGGTTTACATAGTGCACTGGTAAGTCGGACTGAAAGATGTACACACTGTAAGGATAATAGAGACCCGGAGGTTGACATAATGTAGGGTCAGGTGCACTGAATATTCACATCCTGTAAGTATAACAGAGGCCGGGAGGTTGATATAATGTGCTGGTTTGATGGACTTAAAGCTCTACAGACTGTTGGTAGAGCAGAAGCCAGGAGAATGACATATTTTACGAGTCACTCGGACTGAAAGCGGTACATACTGTACGTATAACAGAGGCCGTGAGATTTACATCAAGTACGGGTCAGTCGGACTGAAAGCTGCACATACTGTAAGTATAACAGAGGTCGGGGAGTTGGCATAATGTACTTGTCAGTCGGACTGAAAGCTGAACATACTGTAAGTATAGCAGAGGCCGGAAGGTTGACATAATATACTGGTCACATGGACTGAAAGATGTACATACTGTAAGTTTAACTGAGGCCTTGAGGTTGACACAATGTAAGGGTCAGGTGGACTGATTATTTACATCCTGTAAGTATAACAGAGCCGGGAGGTTGGCATAATGTGCAGGTTTGTTGAACTTAAAGCTGTACATTCGGTAAGCAAAGCAGAAGCCAGGAGAATGACATATTGTACGAGTCTCTCGGACTGAAAGCTGTACATACTAGAAGTATAACAGAGGCTTGAAGGTTTAGATAATGTACCGGTCACTCGGAATGAAAGATGCACATAATGTAAGTATAATAAGGCCTATAGGTTGACATATTGTACGGGTCAGTAGGACTGAAAGCTGAACATACTCTATGTATAACAGAGGCCGGGGGGTTGGGGGTTGACAATATATACGGATCACTCGGACTTAAAGCTGTACTTACTGTAGGTATACCATAGGCCAGGAGCTTGACATAATGTACGGGTCAGTCGGAAACCTGAACATACTGTAAGTATAACAGAGGCCGGGAGGTTTACATAATGTAATGGTAAGTCGGACTGAAAGATGTACACACTGTAAGTATAATAGAGGCTTGGAGCTTGACATAATGTACGGGTCAAGTGGACTGAATATTCACATCCTGAAAGTATAACATAGTCGTGAGGTTGACATAATGTGCAAGTTTGTTGGACTTATAGCTGTACATTCTGTAAGTAAAGCAGAAGCCAGGAGAAAGACATAGTGTACGGGTCTCTTGGACTGAACTCTGTACATACTGTAATTATAACAGAGGCTTGTAGGTTTACATAATGTACGGGTCACTCGAACTGAAAGATGCACATACTGTAAATATAACAAAGGCCTATATGTTGACATATTGTACGTTCAGCAGGACTGAAAGCTGAACATACTGTAAGTATAACAGAGGCCGGGAGGTTGAGATAATGTACGGATCACTCGGACTAAAAGCTGTACATACTGTAAGTATAACAGAAGCCGGGAGGTTGATATAATGTAAAGGTCACTCGGACTGAAAGCTGTACTTACTTTAAGTATAACATAGGCCGGAAGCTTGAACTGATGTACGGGTCAGTCGGATAGAAAGCTGTACATACTGTATGTATAACACAGACTTGGAGGTTGACATAATGTACAGGTCAGTCGAACTGAAAGCTGTACATACTGTAAGTATTAGAGTGGCCGGGAGGTTGACAAAATGAGCAGGTTTGTTGGACTTAAAGATGAACATACTCTAAGTAAAGCAAAAGCCGGGAGAATGACATAATGTATGGGTCACTCAGACTGAAAGCTGTACTTTCTGTAAGTATAACATTGATCGGGAGCTTGACATAATGTATGGGTCAGTCGTGCTAAAACTTGAACATACTGTAAGTATAACAGACTCCGAGAGGTATACAAAGTGTACTGCTAAGTTGTACTGAAAGATGTACACACTGTAAGTATAATAGATAGGGAGGTTGACATAATGTAGGGTCAGGTGGACTGAATATTCACATCATGTAAGTATAACAGAGGCCGGGAGTTTGGTATATTGTGCAGGTTTGTTGACCTTAAAGCTGTACATATAAGCAAGGAGAATGACATATTTTACGGGTCACTCGGACTGGTAGCTGTACATACTGTTAGTATAACAGTGGCCGGGAAGTTGACATAATGTACTTGTCTGTCGGACTTAAAGCTGAACATACTGTAAGTATAGCAGAGGCCGGAAGGTTGACATAATATACTGGTCAGTAAGCAAAGCAGAAGCCAGGAGAATGACATTGTACGAGTCTCTCGGACTTAAAGCTGTACATACTAGAAGTATAACAGAGGCTTGAAGGTTTAGATAATGTACGGGTCACTCGGATTGAAAGATGCACATAATGTAAGTATAATAAGGCCTATAGGTTGACATATTGTACGGGTCAGTAGGACTGAAAGCTGAACATACTCTATGTATAACACAGGCCGGGGGTTGGGGGTTGATATAATATACGGATCACTCGGACTGAAAGCTGTACTTACTGCAGGTATACCATAGGCCGGTAGCTTGACATAATGTACGGGTCAGTCAGAAACCTGAACATACTGTAAGTATAACAGAGGCCGGGAGGTTTACATAATGTACGGGTAAGTCGGACTGAAAGATGTACACACTGTAAGTATAATAGAGGCTTGGAGCTTGACATAATGTACGGGTCAAGTGGACTGAATATTCACATCCTGAAAGTATAACAGAGCCGTGAGGTTGACATAATGTGCAAGTTTGTTGGACTAATAGCTGTACATTCTGTAAGTAAAGCAGAAGCCAGGAGAAAGACATATTGTACGGGTCTCTCGGACTGAACTCTGTACATACTGTAATTATAACAGAGGCTTGGAGGTTTACATAATGTACGGGTCACTCGAACTGAAAGATGCACATACTGTAAGTATAACAAAGGCCTATATGTTGACATATTGTACGTTCAGTAGGACTGAAAGCTGAACATACTGTAATTATAACA
Organism: Limnoperna fortunei; assembly: GCA_944474755.1. Taxonomy (NCBI): domain Eukaryota; kingdom Metazoa; phylum Mollusca; class Bivalvia; order Mytilida; family Modiolidae; genus Limnoperna; species Limnoperna fortunei. Next base: position 98,600,722 of record OX104116.1, read on the forward strand.
GAGGACGGGAGTTTACATAATGTACGGGTCACTCGGACTAAAAGCTGTACATACTGTAAGTATAACAGAGGCCGGGAGGTTGACATAATGTACGGGTCACTCGGACTAAAAGCTGTACATACTGTAAGTATAACAGAGGCCGGGAGGTTGACATAATGTAAAGGTCACGCGGACTGAAAGCTGTACTTACTTTGAGTATAACATAGGCCGGGAGCTTGAAATGATGTACGGGTCAGTCGGATAGAAAGCTGTACATACTGTATGTATAACACAGACTTGGAGGTTGACATAATGTACAGGTCAGTCGAACTGAAAGCTGTACATACTGTAAGTATTAGAGTGGCCAGGAGGTTGACAAATTGTGCAAGTTTGTTGGACTTAAAGATGTACATACTCTAAGTAAAGCAAAAGCCGGGAGAATGACATAATGTATGGGTCACTCAGACTGAAAGCTGTACTTACTGTAAGTATAACATTGATCGGGAGCTTGACATAATGTGTGGGTCAGTCGTGCTAAAACTTGAACATACTGTAAGTATAACAGACTCCGAGAGGTATACAAAGTGTAGTGCTAAGTTGTACTGAAAGATGTACACACTGTAAGTATAATAGAGACCGGGAGGTTGACATAATGTAGGGTCAGGTGGACTGAATATTCACATCATGTAAGTATAACAGAGGCCGGGAGGTTTACATAATGTACGGGTAAGTCGGACTGAAAGATGTACACACTGTAAGTATAATAGAGGCTTGGAGCTTGACATAATGTACGGGTCAAGTGGACTGAATATTCACATCCTGAAAGTATAACAGAGCCGTGAGGTTGACATAATGTGCAAGTTTGTTGGACTAATAGCTGTACATTCTGTAAGTAAAGCAGAAGCCAGGAGAAAGACATATTGTACGGGTCTCTCGGACTGAACTCTGTACATACTGTAATTATAACAGAGGCTTGGAGGTTTACATAATGTACGGGTCACTCGAACTGAAAGATGCACATACTGTAAGTATAACAAAGGCCTATATGTTGACATATTGTACGTTCAGTAGGACTGAAAGCTGAACATACTGTAATTATAACAGAGGACGGGAGTTTACATAATGTACGGGTCACTCGGACTAAAAGCTGTACATACTGTAAGTATAACAGAGGCCGGGAGGTTGACATAATGTACGGGTCACTCGGACTAAAAGCTGTACATACTGTAAGTATAACAGAGGCCGGGAGGTTGACATAATGTAAAGGTCACGCGGACTGAAAGCTGTACTTACTTTGAGTATAACATAGGCCGGGAGCTTGAAATGATGTACGGGTCAGTCGGATAGAAAGCTGTACATACTGTATGTATAACACAGACTTGGAGGTTGACATAATGTACAGGTCAGTCGAACTGAAAGCTGTACATACTGTAAGTATTAGAGTGGCCAGGAGGTTGACAAATTGTGCAGGTTTGTTGGACTTAAAGATGTACATACTCTAAGTAAAGCAAAAGCCGGGAGAATGACATAATGTATGGGTCACTCAGACTGAAAGCTGTACTTACTGTAAGTATAACATTGATCGGGAGCTTGACATAATGTGTGGGTCAGTCGTGCTAAAACTTGAACATACTGTAAGTATAACAGACTCCGAGAGGTATACAAAGTGTAGTGCTAAGTTGTACTGAAAGATGTACACACTGTAAGTATAATAGAGACCGGGAGGTTGACATAATGTAGGGTCAGGTGGACTGAATATTCACATCATGTAAGTATAACAGAGGCCGGGAGGTTGGTATAATGTGCAGGTTTGTTGGCCTTAAAGCTGTACAAATAAGCCAGGAGAATGACATATTTTACGGGTCACTCGGACTGAAAGCTGTACATACTGTTATTATAACAGTGGCCGGGAAGTTGACATAATGTACTTGTCTGTCGGACTTAAAGCTGAACATACTGTAAGTATAGCAGAGGCCGGAAGGTTGACATAATATACTGGTCACTCGGACTGAAAGATGCACATACTGTATGAATAACTGACGCCGGGAGAATGACGTATTGTACGGGTCACTCGGACTGAAAGCTGTACATATTGTAAGTATATCAGAGACCGAGATGTTGACATAATGTACGGGTTAGGTGGACTGAAACATTACATCCTGTAAGCATAAGATTCCGGATGGTTGATATAATGTGACGGTGAGACGTACTGAAAGCGATACATACTGTAAAAATTATAGAAGGCTGTAGTGCAGGTTTCTTTGACTTAAAGCTGTACATACTGTAAGTAAAGCAGAGGCCGCGAGGTTGACATAAAGCAAGGGTCACTTGGACTGAAACCTGTACATACTGTAAATATAACATAGGCCGGAATCTTAAAGCTGTACATACAGTAAGTATAACTGAGGCCAGGGTTGACATAATGTACGGGTAAGACGGACTGAAAGATGTATATACTGTAAGTATAACAGTGTGCGGGATGCTGACATAATGTTCCGGTCAGTCGGCCTGAAAGATGTGCATATTGTAAGTATAACAGAGCCGGGAGGTTCAAATAATGTACGGGTTAGTCGAAACTGAAAGATGTACACACTGTAAGTATAACAGAGGCCGGGAGGTTGACATAATGATCGGGTCAGTGTTACTGAAAGTTGTACATAATCTAAGTATAACAGAGGCCGGGAGGTTGACATAATGTACGGGTCAGTTGGACTGAAAGCTATGCTTACTGTAAGTATAACAGAGTCCGATATGTTGACATAATGTACCAGTCAGTCGGACTGACATGCTGTACCAACCTTAAGTATAACAGTTCCCGGGAGGTTGACATAATGTACGTGTAAGTCGGACTGAAAGATGCGCAAACCATAAGTATAACAGATGCCTGGAGATTGACATCATGTACGGGTCAGGTATAATAAAACTTAACATCCTGTAGGTATAAGATACCGGGAGGTTGACATAATGTGCCGGTGCGTCGGACTGAAAGCTTTACATACTGTAAGTGTAACAGCGGCCGGGAGGTTGACATATTGTTCTGGTCAGTCGGACTTAAAGCTGGGCATACTGTGGGTATAACAGAGGCCGAGAGGTTGTCAAAAATGTGCAGGTTTGTTAAGCTTAAAACACTACATACTTAAAGTAAAGGAGAAGCCGGGAGAACGACATATTGTACATGACACTCCGACAGAAAGCTGAACTTACTGTAAGTATAACTGATGCCTGGAGGTTTACATAATGTACGGGTCAGTCGGACTGAAAGCTGTACATACCGTAAGTAAAACTGAGGCCAGGGTTGACATAATGTACGGGTAAGACGGACTGAAAGATGTATATACTGTTAGTATAACAGTGTCCGGGATGTTGACATAATGTTCCGGTCAGTCGGACTGACAGATGTGCATATTGTAAGTATAACAGAGGCCAGGAGGTTCAAATCATGTACGGGTTAGTCGAAACTGAAAGATGTACACACTGTTAGTATAACAGAGGCCGGGAGGTTGACATAATGTCCGGGTCAGCGTTACTGAAAGTTGTACATACTGTAAGTATAACAGAGGCCGGGAGGTTGACATAATGTAACGCTCAGTCGGAATGAAAGCTGTACATACTGTAAGTATAACAGAGAACGTGAGTTTGACATCATGTACCGGTTACTTGGACAGAAAGCTGTGCATACTGTAAGTCCGATATGTTGACATAATGTACCAGTCAGTCGGACTGTCATGCTGTACCAACCTTAAGTATAAAAGTTCCCGGGATGTTGACATAATGTACTGGTAAGTCGGAGAGAAAGATGTGCACACTATAATTATAACAGAGGCGGGATGTTGACATCATGTACGGGTCAGTTATAATAAAACTTAACATCATGTAGGTATAAGATACCGGGAGGTTGACATAAGTGTAACAGCGGCCGTGAGGTTGACATAATGTTCCGGTCAGTCGGACTAAAAGCTGTGCATACCGTAGGTATAACTGTCGGCGAAAAGGTACAGGCTTGTTGGGCTTAAAGCTCTACATACTGTAAGTAAAGGAGAAGCCGGGAGAACGACATATTATACATGACACTCGGACTGTAAGCGAACTTACTGTAAGTATAACAGAGGCCAAGAGGTTTACATAATGAACGGGTCGGTCAGACTTAAAGCTGTACATACAGTAAGTTTAACTGAGGCCAGGGTTGACATAATGTACGGGTAAGACGGACTGAAAGATGTATATACTTTAAGTATAACAGTATCCGGGATGTTGACATAATGTTCCGGTCAGTCGGACTGAAAGATGTGCATATTGTAAGTATAACAGAGGCCGGGATATTGACATAATCTACGGGTCAGTCAGACTGAAAGTTGTGCATACTGTAGGTATAACAGAGGCCGGGAGGTTGACATAATGTACGGGTCAGTGTTACTGAAAGTTGTACATACTGTAAGTATAACAGAGGATGGGAGGTTGACATAATGTACGGGTCAGTCTGACTGAAAGCTGAACATACTGTAAGTATAACAGACTCCGGGAGGTTGACATAATGTACGGTTCAGTCGGGTAAGTATAACAGATGCCGGGATGTTGACATAATATAATGGTCAGTCGGACTGAAAGCTGTGCATACTGTGAGTATAACAGTGGCCGGGAGGTTGACATAATGTACGGCAAAGTCGGACTGAAAGCTGTACATACTGTAAGTACAACAGATGCTAGGATGTTGACACAATGTACCGGTCAGTCGGACTGAGAGCTGAACATACTGTAAGTATAACAGAGGCCGTGAGGTTGACATAATGTACGGGTCAGTCGGACTGAAAGCTGAACATACTGTAAGTATAACATAGACATGGAGGTTTACATGATGTACCAGTCAGTCGGACGGAAAGCTGAACAAACCTTAAGTATAACAGTGGCCGGGAGGTTGACATAATGTACGGGTAAGTCGGACTGAAAGATGTGCATACCCTAAGTATAACAATGTCCGGGTAGTTGACATAATATACGCGTCAGGTGGAATGAAACTTTACATCCTGTAAGTATAAGATGCCGAGAGGATGACATAATGTACGGGTCAGTCGGACTAAAAGCTGTACGTATTGTAAGTATAACAGAGGCTGGGAGGTTGACATAATGTAAAAGTCAGTCGGACTGAGAGCTGTACATGCTGTAAGTATAACAGATGACGGGGAGGTTGACATAATGTACCAGTCAGTCGGACAGAAAGCTGTACACACTGTGAGTATAACAGTGGCCGGGAGGACGACATAATGTACAGATAAGTCGGACTAAAAGCTGTGCATACTGTAAGTATAACAGAGGAAGGGAGGTTGACATAATGAAAAAGTCAGTCAGACTGAAAGCTGTACATACCGTAAGTATAACAGAGGACGGAAGATTGACATAATGTACGAGTTACTCTGACTGAAAGCTGTGCATACTGTAAGTATAACAGAGGCCGGGAGGTAACATAATGTACGGGTCAGTCGGACGGAAAGCTGTACATACTGTAAGTATTAGAGAGGCCGGGAGGTTACATAATGTGCAGGTGATTTGGACTTAAGACTATACATACTGTAAGGCAGATACCGGTAGAATGACATATTTTACGGGTCACTCGAACTGAAAGCTGTACATACTGTAAGTATAACAGAGGCCGGGAGGTTGACATAATATATGGATCAGTCGGACTGAAAGTTGTACATAGTGCAAGTATAACAGAAAACGGGATGTTGACATAATGTACCGGTCAGTCGTACTGAGAGATGTACAAACATTAAGTATAACCATCTCTGGTAGGTTGACATAATAAACGATTAAGTCAGACTGAAATATGTTCATACTGTAAATATAACAGAGTACGGGAGGTTGACATAATGTACCGGTCAGTCGGACTGAAAGCTGTACATACTATAAGTATAACAAATGCGGTGGATGGTGATTTAATGTACCAGTCAGTCAGACTGAACGCTGTACATACTGTAAGTATAGCAGAGGACGGGAGGTTGACATAATGTACCGGACAGTCGGACTGAAAGCTGTACATACTGTAAGTATAACATATGCCGGGAGGTTGACATAATGTACGGCAAAGTCGGACTGAAATCTGTACATACTGTAAGTACAACAGAGGCCGGGATGTTGACATAATGTACGGGTCAGTCGGACTGAGAGCTGAACATACTGTAAGTATAACAGAGTCGGGAGGTTGACATAATGTACGGGTCAGTCGGACTGAAAGCTGAACATTACTGTACGTATATCATAGACATGGAGGTTTACATAATGTACCAGTCAGGCGGACTGAAAGCTGTACAAACCTTAAGTATAACAGTGGCCGGGAGGTTGACATAATGTACGGGTACGTCGGACTGAAAGATGTGCATACTGTAAGTATAACAATGTCCGGGTTGACATAATATACGGGTCAGGTGGAATGAAACTTTACATCCTGTAAGTATCAGATGCTGAGACGATGACATAATGTACGGGTCAGTCGTACTAAAAGCTGTACATATTGTAAGTATAAAAGAGGCTGGGAGGTTGAAATAATGTAAAAGTAAGTCGGACTGAGAGCTGTACATACTGTAAGTATAACAGATGCCAGGGAGGTTGACATAATGTACCAGTCAGTCGGACTAAAAGCTGTACACACTGTAAGTATAACAGTGGCCGGGAGGATGACATAATGTACATATAAGTCAGACTAAAAGCTGTACATACCGTAAGTATAACAGAGGACGGAAGGTTGACATAATTACTCTGACTGAAAGCTGTGCATACTGTAAGTATAACAGAGGCCGGGAGGTGACATAATATACGGGTCAGTCGAACTCAAGGCTGTGCATGCTGTAAGTATAACAATGTCCGGGTATTTGACATAATATACGGGTCAGGTGGAATGAAACTTTACATCCTGTAAGTATAAGATGCCTTGAGGATGACATAATGTACCGGTCAGTCGGACAAAAAGCTGTACATATTGTAAGTATAACATAGGCTTGGAGGTTGACATAATGTAAAGGTCAGTCGGACTGAGAGCTGTACATACTGTAAGTATAACAGTGGCAGGGAGGTTGACATAATGTACCAGTCAATCGGACTGAAAGCTGTACACAATGTAAGTATAAAAGTGGCGGGAGGATATAATAAAGTACAGATAAGTCGGACTAAATGCTGTACATACTGTAAGTATAACAGAGGTTCGGAGGATGACATAATGTAAAAATCAGTCGGACTGAAAGCTGTACATACCGCAAGTATAAGAGAGGACGGAAGGTTGACATAATGTACGGGTTACAAGGACTGAAGGCTGTGCATACTGTAAGTATAACAGAGGCCGGGAGGTGACATAATGTACGGGTCAGTCGGACTGAAAGCTGCACATACTGTAAGTATAACAGATGCTAGGGGTTGACATAATGTACCAGTCAGTCGGACTGAAGGCTGTGCATACTGTAAGAATAACAGAGGCCGGAATGTTGACATAATGTACCGCTCAGTCGGACTGAGAGCTAAACATTCTGTAAGTTTGTTTGTTTGTTTGATGGTGTTTAACGCCAATTTCAGCAATTTTTCAGCTATATCATGGCGTTCAGTTTTTATTGGGGCAGGAAGCCGGAGTACCCGGAAAAAACTCCCGACCTGCGGTAGGAAAAATGGCAATCCTTGTCAACAGTCGGACTGAAAGCTGAACATACTGTAAGTATAACAGAGATCTGGAGGTTAACATAATGTACCAGTCAGTCGGACTGAAATCTGTACAAACCTTTAGTATAACAGTGGCCTGGAGCTTTAAATAATGTACGGGTCAGTCGGACTGAGAACTGTACATACTGTATGTGTAACAGTGGAAGGGAAGTTCACATAATGTACAGGTAAGTCGGACTGAAAGCTGTACATACTGTAAGTATAACAGAGGCTGGCAGGTTGACATAATGTAAAAGTCAGTCGGACTGAAAGCTATAGATACTGTAAGTATAACAGAGGACGGGAGATTGACATAATGTACGGGTTACTTGGACTGAAAGCTCTCCATACTGTAAGTATAACAGAGGCCGTGAGGTGACATAATGTACGGTTCAGTCTTGTTGAAAGCTGTACTTACTGTAAGCATAACACAGGCCGGGAGGTTGAAATAATGCAGGCGAGTTAGTCTTAAAACAATACATACTGTAAGTAAGGCAAACGCCGGGAGAATGACATATTGTACGGGTCACTCGAACTGAAAGCTGTACATACTGTAAGTATAACAGAGGCCGGGAGGTTGACATAATGTGCCGGACAGTCTGACTGAAAGATGTGCATACTGTAATTATAACAGAGGACGGGATGTTGACATAATGTACCGGTCAGTCGTACTGAGAAATGTACAAACATTAAGTATAACCATCTCCGGGAGGTTGACATAATGTACGAGTAAGTCGGACTAAAATATGTGCATACAGTAAGTATTACAGAGGCGGGGAGGTTGACATAATGTACGGGTCAGGTGGACTGAAACTTCACATTATGTAAGTATGAGATGCCGGGAGGCTGACATAATGTTCTGATGACTCGAACTGAATGCTGTGCATACTGTAATTATAACAGAGGAAGGGATGTTGACACAATGTACCGGTCAGTCGTACTAAGAGATGTACACACATTAAGTATAACCATCTGCGTGAGGTTGACATAATGTGCCAGTCAGTCAGACTGAAAGCTGTGCATACTCTAAATATAACAGAGGCCGGGAGGTTGACAAAATGTACCGGTCAGTCGGTCTGAAAGCTGTGCATACTGTTAGTATAACAGAGGCCGAAATGTTGACATAATGCTCTGGTCAGTCGGACTGCGAGCTGAACACACTGTAAGTATATGAGATGCCGAGAGGTTGACATAATGTACCAGTCAGTCTGAAAGCTGTACATACTGTAAGTATGGCAGAGGCTGCGAGGTTTCATAATGTACCAGTCAGTCGACTGAAATCTGTGCAAACATTAAGCATAACAGTGTCCGGGAGGTTGACATAATGTACGTGTCAGGTGGACTGAAACTTCACATGCTGTAAGTATACGATGCCGGGAGGTTGACATAATGTATGGGTCAGGCGGACTGAAAGTTGTACATACTTTAAGTATAACAGTGTCTGGGATGTTGACATTATGTATAAGTCAGTGGGACTGAAAGCTGAACATACTGTAAGCATAACAGAGGACTGGAGGTTTAAAAAATGTACGGGTAAGTCGGACTGAAAACTGTACGTACTGTATGTATAACAGTGGCCGGGAGGTTGACATAATGCACAGGTAAGTCGGACTGAAAGCTGTACATACTGTAAGTATAACAGAGAACGGGAGTTTGACATAATGTACCGGTTACTTGGACAGAAAGCTGTGCATACTGTAAGTATAACAGATGCCGGGAGGTGACATAAAGTACGGGTCAGTCGGACTGAAAGCTGTACATACTGTAAGCATAACAGTGGCAGTGAGGTTGATATAATGTACGAATCATTCGGACTTAAAGCTGTACATACTGTAAGCATAACAGAGGCCGCTAGGTTGACATAATGTACGGGTCAGAAGGACGGAGAGCTGTACATCTATAAGTGTTAGAGAGGCCGGGAGGTTGACATAATGTGGAGGTGAATTGGACTTAAAACTATACATACTGTAAGTACGGCAGACTCCGGGAGAATGATATATTGTACGGGTCACTCGAACTGAAAGCTGTACATACTGTAAGTATAACAGCGGACTGGAGGTTGACATAATATACTGATCAGTCGGACTGAAAGTTGTACATACTGTAGTATAACAGAGGACGGGATGTTGACATAATTTACCTGTCATTCGTACTGGGAGATGTACAAACATTAACAATAACCATCTCCGGGAGGTTGACATAATGTTCGATTGTCGGACTGAAATATGTGCATACTGTAAGTATAACAGAGGACGGGATGTTGACATAATGCACCGGACAGTCGTACTGGGAGATGTACAAACATTAACTAACCATCTCCGGGAGGTTGACATAATGTTCGATTGTCGGACTGAAATATGTGCATACTGTAAGTATAACAGAGGCCGGGAGGTTGACATAATGTACAGGTCAGGTGGACTGAAGCTTGACATGATGTAAGTATATATTCTACAGGATTGAGTTGACATGCATGTAGTACATACTACGGGATTTACCCTACGTGTATGTAATAGATATTACATAATTGACATTACATGTATGTACTAGATACTAAGTATTAAAGGGATTACACTATGAAGCGAATGACAAATAAAACAATAAGCATTTCCATCCGTAGCATAGATATGAGTCTACACTATTAATACACCTTAGTTGGATTATAATTTAGTCTTTTTGGCGAATATGGACTCCGGCAAAAAGATTTAAAAATTATACATCTAACATAATGACTTCCACTATCCTGTTGACACCAGTTTTTAAACACCAGTCGGTTCTTCTAAATAATGCACACGAAATGGTATAATCAGACTTACAATGGCGTAACACGATCATGAAAGCAGAGCATAAATTTAATAAATTTGTATTGTTAAACCTTTGATACTTGCTATAAGAAAAACACCACAAAGGCCTGCATTTAGTTGTTTCCGTGAAAAAGGGTTTATACTGTCATAACTAAAACAAAACATAATGCTGATTTTTGATAATAAACTACTCGAAATCTATGTCTGATACTCATGATGTTTTTAAAACCATATCTTTTGTGTCTTTTTTTTTTTATTATGTTAAAGAGGTATCTTACGAAAACTATCAACGTTGACCTTTTATCATATTGCACTTGTTGACAACAAAAATACATCTTTAGTTGTCACTTCATTTTAAAGCACACCTGCGTTTTTATACAATAATAAAGAGAAGAGTTCAAGTCAGTGTGATCCTGATAAATAGAGGATCATGTTACATCATCAATTCTTTAAAAATATACTGTTGTTAAAACCCAGACAGTTAAATTTATAAAATGCACTCAGATATAACCTTTTGGAACAAAATATTAATACGCCTTGCCTTTAATCCCTTTAGAACTTGCTTAAATACGTTATGTTTAGGGTCTTTGTTCTGTCAATTTCTACCTAAGTTCATGTCGTACTTTTTATACATAAACACCAGAATGACCTATATTTATTTTATTTTAGTACTGATTTCATTTTGCTTTGTCAATTTAGAATTTGCACACATCCACGGGAGTTGGTAACATTTTAAATATGACTAATTCAGAACTATCGATATAAATGCGGCACAGTGTCGTCTTTTTATCCTAGCTATTATAGATTTGAAATTCAAGGTACATAGCCCTGTCAAACAAACTATAATAAATTGGCACTAACAATAAACAAAGCATCAAAATACAACTTTACAATCCGAAGAGAAAAAACAAATAAAAGCAATACATTCACTTCAAGATGATAAGCTGTAGCTTAAATTATGAAAGGCCAAAGACCTGATGGCTGAGGGAGAAACAAGACAATGAACATACAAATACATAGCTTTACCTATTGGTGACCTTATGAACTGTTTAATCGAAAACATACATTATGAAGTGAAGGATAGAAAAAATAATATACGAAGATTTTAACATCTTAACATATATCGAGACAGCGGCGTACAATCTGAAAATACGGATAATGAAAATCAGGAATTTAACAGATCGATACCTTAACATATAGCTTTACCAATGATTTATCGGCGGTAATTGATAGTCATGCGAGATATTTGCAAATATATGCCCCTAACCATTTGGTTAACCAAAGACTGCTATTTAGAAAGGTAGTGTAGTCAACACATAGGAAATTATAATCAGTCACCCGTATGATAACCAATTATTTATTGTCAGAAATAAATAACAAGAACAGTGAACATCAAAATCAATTTGATAACCTTTATATTAATCATGGTCTAACAGTCCTGCTATAGGTACGAACAACACAATGCGCTAACAGGTTGTTTGTTCGCTTAAGCCCTAGGTAAACGATTGATTTTCAATTTGAAAGGAAAAGGGTCAAAACAATTAGCATGCATATCAATCGTATGACACGAGGACTACTATACTCTGTTAATACGTTCTTCTTTACCGTTTTATCTTGCACTTGAATTCCCACTTGATATGGTTCTTGTATACCCGCCGTGATATATGCATATCCGTTGTATATTTGTAGGACTCTAAAGTACGATGGGTACGCTAAAGTGCGATTGTGTCCCCAAAGTACGATGGTCACGCCAAAGTGCGATGGCGTTTTTATCTTCAAAACGCTAAAGTACGATGGTCACGCCATAGTGCGATGACGTTTTTATTGTACTTGCGCCAAAGTGCGACGGTCACACTGAATATGATAAAAAGACATAAAATTAAATCACATAAGGTTAAAAATAAATAAGATTCCAGAACATTGTTAACACCGCAAAAAAGATATCCTCACATAATTCAAAATAGAACTATTTCAAAATAAAGTCTATGACACAAAATACAAACATGAATTGTATTGAAAGCAAAAATGTAATATTTGTCGGTATCTCCGCTATGCCGACAATCAACCAGTAGGTAATTGCCTTTTGATAATTGAAAATTACAGTACTGTGTGGTTTCTTTTTCAAATGACCCACTTCATTACTGCTAATTATATTGAGAACTACGAGTTTCGCTTAGAAAACGCACGTAAAAGTCAAATAACGTAGAAAGATAAATGCACTTTAGCGCCACTGACGTTTAGATATTGTGACGTTAACGTCCAAACGTTGCCGTTCAAAACGATATATCAACATGGAAGAGACGGAAGATGGAGGTTATCTCATAGAAAAGAAAAAGAGGAAAAGGGAGACCGACGACTGCAACCCAGAACAGTTTTGGGCAGTCATGTCTGATGTGCATTCCATTTGCAAATTGAAGTTCAAACAGAACAACTTGGGTGCCCATAAAATAAAGGAGGAGCTGAGTTTAAGTTTGGGGGAACCCACCATCAGGAAATACATTGCAGGGTACATTTATGATGAGGAGACGGACAGTCTTTACTACCGGAGCACCAAGGTCTGAGAAAGGTACTGGGGAAAGAGCAAATGATCGAACAGATTGAGAAAAATCATAAAAGTGACCATCGGAAGTCAGACGCCATATACTATACTTTGAGAAAGTCTTTCTTTCCGGTGGTACGAGAAAACACTCGATTGCTTTTTAAGCAATATGTTAAATGCACACAGTGTCTCTCGGCTATCGACCTGCCTAAGACTCAGATGACACGTAAGCCTATTCCAGCAACCTATCCCAACAGCAGGTGGCAAATGGATCTCAAGAAGATGCCTCCTTGCCGTGGTTACAACTACATTTGTAACATTGTAGACTGCCACAGCCGTTTTGCATTTGGAGGCTACTTAAAGCAGAAAACGTCAAAAGAGGTCGCCGATACTATAATCAAATTCATTTATCTGTTCGGTCCTCCCAGAATCCTCCAAACAGATAACGGGAAGGAATTCAATAACAGTGATTTGAGCGCCGTGATGGACGAATTTAAAACCAGACACATAAACGGGCGCCCGTATCACCCACAGTCTCAAGGTAAAGTTTATAACATTTACTTTTTTGAATATTTTTATTTACAATAGTACAAATACGCCTTTTAAAAACATTACAAAAGAATACCACGCAATATAACATCAAAACTTTATGCAGCTCGCTCGCTACAATCGCCCAACACCAGATACATGTACATGTTTCATACTTTTTCAAAATTAAGAATTGTATCCTCAGTTATAATTTTACTATCAGGTTAGCATCAGGGAGCCACCCCGACTATCAGGTTAGCATCAGGGAGCCACCTCGACTATCAGGTTAGGGTTAGGGTTAGGGTCAGGTTAGCATCAGGGAGCCACCTCTACTATCAGGTTAGGGTTAGCATTTCAATAGGGTTAGGGGTTACGGTTAGGGTCAGGTTAGCATCAAGGAGCCACCTCTACTATCAAGTTAGGGTAAGCATTTCAATAGGGTTAGGGGTTAGGGACAGGTTAGCATCTGGGAGCCGCCTCGACTATAGGGTTATCATCAGGAGCCCGTCAAAATCTTTTTTATTAGACTCTACATCTTTCAATCCTTAAAATTAATATTAATGCTTAACATGTCCTTATATAGATGAACATCGGACTTTAGTGTGTGTTCCCAACGTATTTTGGGGTGAACCAACGCACTTTAGCGTATTGTACAGGTGCACCATCGCACTTTAGCGCTACTGAAAGACCATCACACTTTAGCGTCAACGGGCATCGCACATTGGCGTACACCATCGCACTTTGGCCAAAAACCCATCGTATTTTAGCGTCAACCAACGCATTTTAGCGTGACCATCGTACTTTGGAGTCCCATAGCACTTTTGAGTCCTACATATTTATCTTGATTTACCTCTTATATCGTTCCTGTGTACCGACCTGATATCTTTCTTGTATACCCGTTTTATATCTTCCGTCTAAACCCGCGTTGTGTCGCTCATTTATATCCATTTAATGTTGTTTACCGTTCGTTGATCTCTGCATTATCGTTATTTCCATTTATATCTTTAGAGTATACCCTCTTTGAAGCTTAACGTTATTGACGCTTTATAACGTTTGCTTATATTTTTGTTTTTGTATACCGGTTGATATCGTTCTGTTGTTTCGCTTAAGCTCATTTTTTACACGCTTTCAATATCGTTATTACATTACCGTCTAATATCTCTCGTATATAATTGCTTTATATCGTTCACATAAACCGCCTTATATCGTTCACATATACCGCTTGAATTCGTTCATGGTTCGTGTAAACCTGCTTTTATTGTTCGTGCATACCCGATTCATATCGTTTTATTATACACTCTTGATACCTTTCTTTTATGACCGCACGATATTCTTATTGTATACAGTCTATATATTTTTCGTGTATCTCTGCCAGATTTCGTTCCTGTATAAATTGTATAAATTTTACATAGTTTTTTTATTATTATTATTTCCGTTTTCCTTCGGTCTTGAATTTTCCCGTATATATTGTTTTAGTTTACGCGCATATAACCGTTTTATATAATTCTTCAATTACCGTTTTATATCGCTCTGCTGTAGTCGATTGACACCATTTTCGAATGCCCGATTCATATATAACCGTTTTACATCGTTCATGTATACCCCTTTATATCATTCTTGTATACCCGCTTGATAACACTCGTGTATACCCGCTTGATATCACTCTCGTATACCAGCATGCTATCGTTTTGATACATAACGTCCGTCTATAATCCTCTCAAAACGTGTTTGTCTATCCGATAAATATCGTTTGTAAATACCCGCTTGTATCTTTCGTCTACACCGAACTTATATCTTTCGTTTATACCCGCTTCATATAGTGCCTGTATAACCACATACTATCTCTATTCTATAACCGTTTTACATCGTTCATGTATACCCCTTTATATCATTCTTGTATACCCGCTTTATATCACGGGTGTATGTCACAGGACGGACGGGTGGATGCAGTCATTCAGTATATTCATGATTTTGAAATAATAGTCTAGTTAAATTAACAATTTTAATAACAAAAAAAACAAACAAACAAACGCAAAACAAATAGGTGTTGAAATACAATAATTACAACTACAAAATACAAATGTTCAAAATGTCCAAATAAGCCGGTATTCAATTCCTGTTAAAATGGATCCATTAATTTCTATGACGAACTTTTGAAGAATTTAATAACTTAGTACTTTCCTCGTCAAAATTATACTGGTCTGGTTTCAAATACAGTTCAGCGGTACATATACAGTATAGTTAGTTTGCTGTTCCACTCCATACAGTAGGACAAATATCCATACTAGGCTAGAACCTCAGAATTAATGCACATTTGCAAAACAGTATATTACATTTCAAATGAAACACAATTCAAAACTATATACAACAGGTGCGACATCCTTCCACCTGGAAAGCATGAGCTGAACTGATTAGGAATCGGGTGTTCCTAAATAGGTGTGTTACCTGTTTGAAAAACTCGTTTGACTACTCTTATTTATAAATAGCCAACCGGTAAAGTACATATTAAGGCCACAACTATTCAATGCTGCAAATTACACAGCGAAACTGTACTAAGGCCAAAGTAATAAATAAATAAATATACATTCTGATTGTATGAAAATCGTTGTAGTTAAAGCTCAGGTCGCACAAAAACATTGTGTATGTAAATGACATGTTCAACCAACAGTAACACTAGGCCAGTGAAACTCCGTTTTTTAGCGGACGGATATGGTCTAGAGGTTACACCTCTGTCTTTACATGCTAGGCGCAGTAGCCATAGATGTTATAAACTGACACGAGTTCGATTCCCGAGGTGGGACGGCTCAAAAATCAAATCTGTGTGTACAGATGATTTTCAGAGTGGAAATTACAACGACATTGTTTGGTTAATTCATTAGACGCTTATAAATATCATTTATCTTAACTATGTATCTTTAGTGCATTTCTAAAGATCCAATGTTGAAATACAATCAGATGTTGGGCATATATAAATAGACAATTATATATATATATATATATATATATATATATATATATGGCAAATATGCAGAGACTGCAATAGCAATACAATGCATACGTGTATCGGAAACAATATAATAATATCTATTTACAAGTAAATGGTAAAATTTCATGTAGGATCTTGACAATACCTCCCCGATTTAAGAAAGTAATCCGAGTACTTTCTTTTAAACAAATCCTACATACGACTAAGAAAATCTGCGCCAACATTGTCCTTGCCTTTAATGGCAACAATTCTGAACCTATATGGTTGCAACTGTAATGACCACCTCATCAAACGTGGATTTTCCATCTTGGATTTATGTAAATATGTCAAAGGTTGATGATCCGTCTCTAAAATGAACTGCTTCCCGTATAAATACCTCTGAAACTTGTTAAAGGCCCATACTATAGCCAAACACTCCTTCTCTATAGTAGAGCAATTCCGTTCACTCGTCTTTAATTTCCTACTAGCATAAGAAATTGGCATTTTGATGTCACCTTCATATTGAAGTAAAATAGCACCTATACCTGTATCAGATGCGTCCGTTTGAAGATAAAACTCTCGAGAAAAATCAGGCAACTTCAAAACTGGTGCATTTACTAATGCATTCTTTAAAGTTGTAAAAGCGTTTTCATGACTTTCTTCCCAAATTACCTGATTTGGTTGTCCCTTTTTAGTTAAATCTGTGAGAGGACACGCTATCAATGAAAACATGGGCACAAACTTTCTGTAAAACTCGGCTAACCCTAGAAAACTCTTTACCTGTTTTTTAGTTGTAGGTCTTGGAGCGCTTTGTATTACCTCAATTTTATCAGGATTTGGTGCTAGACGGTCTGTACCGACCATATGACCCAAAACTTCTAGATTACTGTATCCTATGTAACACTTTGAAGGTCTAGCAGTCAAATTTGCAGATGCTAACCTTGACAGCACATTCTCCAAAACCTCTAAATGTTGTCTAAATGTAATTGTGTAAATTATAATATCGTCGACGAAATTATCAACATTTTCCAAACCCTCGAGAACTTTCCTCATGCACCTGACAAAAGTAGCACCACTGTTTACCAAACCAAATGGCAAAACCTTGAAATGAAATAACCCTCTTGGTGTCTGGAATGCTGTTTTAGGTTTAGCATTATCGGTAAGTCCAATTTGCCAATATCCTTTGGTTAAGCCTATTTTTGATATAAAACGATAACCAGACAACTTCGAAAACATTTCTTCAATGTTACCCATCGTCTCTGCATCAAAGACCGTGATACTATTTAGACCTCTAAAATCTAGACAAAACCTATTACTCTGATCTTTTTTCTTAGTTATCACAAAAGGGCTTGAGTAAGGACTATCGGACCTCTCTATAATATCCATTTGTAACATCTTGTCAACCTCTTGATTAACTGTTTTTAACATAGCATATGGTATTGGGTAAGGTTTAAACCTAATAGGGTCATCACAAGTAAGTTTAATATCGTGCTGCAATACATTTGTCCTACCAGGAACATCTGATAATACGTGTAAGTATTTATCAAGTAATTGTTGTACCTGCGCCATCTCGTCAGGTTCTAATTTCTCACAAATATGTACATCTCTCGTTGATTCTGTTGCCACGGCACTAGGTGCTACTACCAACTCACCTTCAGAATACTCCTTTTCGATTGAATTTTCCATCTCAAGATCAATGACTGATACCGTAGCTAAAAAGTTTACCTTATTCTCTGATGTATTGACACATGGGTTGAGTGGTTCACGTTCTACATAAAGTTTCAACATATTGACATGGAATAATTTAACCTTACCACTCATATCACTTCTGTAATCCAGGTCACTAACCTTTTCAACAATAGTAAATGGTCCCTTCCAATGCATTAGCAATTTATTTGTTTTCGTGGGGAGAAGTACTAAAACCTTTTGTCCCACCTTCATCTTTCTAGACTTTGCTCGTTTGTTGTATATACTTGCGTGCTTATGCTTAGCCTTTTGTAGATTCTGTTTAACCAGCTCGCATGTAGATTCTAACCGTTCTCGAAGATCAATGATATACTCATATGTAGTTTTAACATCTGGATCTGTAATATCTCTAGTCCATAATTCTTTAAGAATTGTCATGGGACCTCGAACCGGCCAACCGTATACTAGCTCAAATGGTGCGAAACAGACATTCTCTTGAGGTACTTCTCTGTAAGCGAATAATGCTGGTCCTAAATACTTATCCCAGTCTCGTGGTCTCTCTGCATAAAGGCGTTTTAACATAATTTTCAACGTACCATTGAATCTTTCGACAAGGCCATTACACATCGGGTGGTAGGGAGTAGTTGTTAGTTGTCGAAGAGAAATTAATCTACTTACCTCTGACATTAAATCTGATGTGAACTGTGCTCCCATATCGGTTAACATCTCTCTAGGAAAGCCTATTCTGCAAAACATATCTATCAATGCTTCTGCTATTCGCTCGGTTTCGATAGAAGGTA
The DNA here is from genome assembly GCA_944474755.1 of Limnoperna fortunei. NCBI lineage: Eukaryota > Metazoa > Mollusca > Bivalvia > Mytilida > Modiolidae > Limnoperna > Limnoperna fortunei. The sequence goes on from OX104116.1 coordinate 98,619,697, forward strand.
AAGCTACTGCTTCTGGGTACAGTGTGGCATAATCTACTAGTGTGAGAATATATCTATTACCTTTGTCTGTAATTGGAACTAAAGGTCCAACTATATCAACTGCAACTCTGCGGAAAGGTACATCAATAATAGGGGTCTTACCTAAAGGTGCCCTAATTTGCTTACCCTTTGGTACAGTTCTTTGGCATATATCGCATGATTGGCAATACAGTTTTACATCAGATACCACTCCTGGCCAGTAAAATTCAGATAATACTCGATAAACAGTACGCCTAGTAGCCATATGTCCAGCCATTAATGATTCATGTGCTAACTTCATAACATCTTCTCTATATGTCTTGGGAACTACTAACTGTCGAAAAATCTTATTGTTCTCAACCTTGGGTGACTGGAATTCCCTGTATATAAGTCTATGTTTCATTACATATCCTACCTTGGTTCCGTTACTTTTCTCAAATCTTTTCCCTTCAGCTACATGTCTTCGTATACTCATTAGATTATCGTCAGCTTGTTGTCCATTTTCAATATCTTGAGTACTTGCATGTTTGATAGTACTTGGTACATTTAACTTTGGATAAATTTTTGCCTGCTGCTTGGCCTGCAGTCTAGTTACTACACTTATTTTATATGATGTATCAGGGTATCTCTGGTTCCTTCAATATTACCAATAATCACATAGTATATTGGCTGTTCCATACACCATGCATTTACGTAGCCTGTATAATAAGGACTATCTACGGTTACCTTGGCTAATGGTACTTCAATGCTGGAACCATCAGCTAATACACATGTCTGGTAAGTATCTAACAAACAACTTTCATTGACCAGACTTTTTTTAACAACTACACCATTACATCCCGTGTCCCGCAGAACAGTAACTACTCTATCTCCTAACTTACCTTCAACAACTGGCATTCGGTTTAAATGATTTTTATCATCAGTAGGAATTTTTAGATTACTGACCTGTGAATTCAATACACTATCCGTAAGTGTAATTACATTATTACAAACTGGAGTACCACTATTCCCTTGTATACTTTGCCTGTTGGATCCACCTTTGGTCTGACTATCATCATTACCTTTCTTATCCTTTGTCATTACACCTCTTCTCATTACTCTGTACATTACCTATCTTGTTTTTCAGTAAAGGACAATTGGATATTAAGTGGTCGGTTTTGTTACACTTAAAACATCTTCTATCACCTCTACTAGCCACATATGTACCAGTATTACCTGAGTGTTTATTATCAGTTACTTTCTTTGGTTCCTGACTCCTAAAAGTTTGCTTAATCTGTTGTGGTTTACTTTTTTGTTGTTGATTCGTAAGCTTAACGACATTTACACGCCTAGCTTCTTTATACTCATCAGCATATCTTGTAATCTCATCTATAGATTTAGGAATCCTCTCCTTCAAAAACAGCATAACATCCTCATTACATACATGCAAAAACTGGTCCCTCAACATAAGCTCATACAAACCTTCAAAAGTTTTAGGAATCCTAGACATTTCAATCCACCTGCTAAAATAGCTTCCTAACCGAACAGAAAACTGTTGAATAGTCTCACCAGATTCTGGGCGACAAGACCTGAATTTCTGTTTAAACACATCTTCAGTCATATCAAACCTTTTTAGTAAACATGTCTTCAGAACATCATAATCTAAAGCCTGATCTGATGGAATCAGTACATACACATTTAAGGCACTGCCTTTTAATAGTGCACTCAGATGAGTTGCCCATATCGATATATCCCATTTTTGGGATAACGCATACCTCTCATAGCGACGCAAATACGCATCCATATCATCAATACCTTCTTCAAAAGGAGGCAGTTTAGGTACCATGGTTGGATATATATTACCAATGTCTTTTTCATTTTTTTGTTTCTCAAAAATCTCTAACTGATGGGAGTTATCCAGCTTCCTAAGCTCTAACTCGTGTTCCATCCTTACCTTTTCAATTTCCCACTCTTCTTTCTGTTTTTCTCTTTCTAAATGTCTGTCTTCACGCTGTTTTGCCTGTTGTGATTCTATAAACTTGACCAAATCCTCACCTTTTGCTTAGGTATTCAAGACCAAACAGTAGCCAACTAGTCAAACAAGGACAATGTTTGTAAACTGAAATATCACGTAGTGCTAATTAGTATTACAATTGGCCAAAGCTCAGCCCACAAGTGCATATACAACACATACAAACTATGACCTCAATCTGACTACACCGTAAATAACAATACCTACATTTTATCGACTAAGTATTTGCAAAAGTGCAGAAACTCCGAGGCAAGAAATCATCACACTCTTATTCCGAGGTTCCAAACTCTCACGTTTCTGGCAACATTACAATTTCTGAAATTTAATCAAATGTGATAAGTGAAATGTAACTAACCAAAATAACACCAAAAAAATTCTATACTCTATGACATCAAACAAATTTTCATTCCTATCCAATTAAAAAAAACTGACGACTGGCAATCCCACTTCTGACACCAATTGTCACAGGACGGACGGGTGGATGCAGTCATTCAGTATATTCATGATTTTGAAATAATAGTCTAGTTAAATTAACAATTTTAATAAAAAAAAAAAAAACAAACAAACAAACGCAAAACAAATAACAATTAAAACAATAAAAATTACAACTACAAAATACAAATGTTCAAAATGTCCAAATAAGCCGGTATTCAATTCCTGTTAAAATGGATAATTAATTTTTATGACGAACTTTTGAAGAATTTAATAACTTAGTACTTTCCTCGACAACATTATACTGGTCTGGTTTCAAATACAGTTCAGCGGTACATATACAGTATAGTTAGTTTGCTGTTCCACTCCATACAGTAGGACAAATATCCATACTAGGCTAGAACCTCAGAATTAATGCACATTTGCAAAACAGTATATTACATTTCAAATGAAACACAATTCAAAACTATATACAACAGGTGCGACATCCTTCCACCTGGAAAGCATGAGCTGAACTGATTAGGAATCGGGTGTTCCTAAATAGGTGTGTTACCTGTTTGAAAAACTCGTTTGACTACTCTTATTTATAAATAGCCAACCGGTAAAGTACATATTAAGGCCACAACTATTCAATGCTGCAAATTACATAGCGAAACTGTACTAAGGCCAAAGTAATAAATAAATAAATAAATAAATATATATATATATATATATATATATATATATATATATATATATATATATATATGGCAAATATGCAGAGACTGCAATAGCAATACAATGCATACGTGTATCGGAAACAATATAAATAATATCTATTTACAAGTAAATGGTAAAATTTCATGTAGGATCTTGACAGTGTATACCCGCTTGATATCACTTTTGCATACCTCCTTCTCTCGCTCTCGTATACCTGCATGCTATCGTTCTGGTATACAAGTTTTATATCGTTCCTGTATATCATATTTTATATAGTTCGTGTACACCCGTTTGATATCGTTCTTGTACATCAGATTTGTACCACTCTTGTATCGTCAAGGTCAAAGTCGAACAAAACATTATGACGGACTGTGAAATTATTAACTTGTCTATCTACTTCGATTATATGTTTAGTTACGATTACGTTTAGTTTGATTTCTTACCCATTATTTGTGCGATTTCATCACTATTTTTGGACTATTCATTTTACAATAAAACATGTAATATAAATTGCATTCGACAATTTTTTAATAAAATATTTTAATACAAGCTAAATAGTGCTTTAAGGATCATCAAAGGACCCTGAGTGAAGTTCAACAGTTTGAAAATGAAGTACGCAAATACACATTTGCATTTCAGTTCTTAGTATCACTTTTAAAATCTGTTCTCTATTTTAAGTCTACAATAACCGAATAAATTGTGTCTCGAGATGAACTAGAGAATAATTGTTAATTTTGTTAATTACAATCACATAGGGCAATAAAGTATGTACGTATTCCTTTAAAGTGTATTTATTTCTCGTGAACGTGTTAATGGTGTACACTTAAAAAATAACCTGTTCGTAACAATTTTGTAAATAAATCAAATACTCCTATGGCTGTGTCTGTATGAATAGTCCGTATTACTGGCCAGTCTAACAATACTGACACTAAATACACTGCAATAACTTAACTTAAAAACTGAACGATGTCATCACATTTTGTTTAACTTGGTTTGTGGAAATATTATTGGAGTTATGTTGGGATATCTCAAATATCGTTTTTTTTTTAATTAGAGGATCAATAATCCAGTGATCACTTGAGTTTGGATGTACGGCTTTCATTTCGACCCACCGGTTCATTATGTCAACCTCTCGGCAACTTATACTTACAGGATGTGAAGTTCCAGTCCACCTGACCCGTACATTATGTCAACCTCCCGGTCTCTATTGTACCTAGAGTGTATACATCTTTCAGTCGGACTTACCCGTCGTTATCCCGGCTTCTGCTTTACTAACAGTATGTACATCTTTAAGTCCAACAAATCTGCACATTTTGCCAACCTCCCAGCCTCTCTAAAACTTACAGTATGTTCAGCTTTCAGTCCGACCTACCCGTACATTATGTCAACCTCCCGGCCGCTCTTTTATTTTCAAAATGTACAGCTTTCAGTCTGACCCACCGGTCCATTATGTCAACCTCTCGGCATCTTTTACTTACAGGATGTGAAGTTTCGGTCCACCTGACCTGAACATTGTGTCAACCTCCCGGCCGCTCTTATACTTACAGTATGCGCATCTTTCAGTACGACTTACCCCTACATTATGTCAACCTCCTGGCAACTGTTATACTTAAAGATTGTACAGCTTTCAGTCTGAGTGACTGGTACATTAAGTGAACTTACCGGCCTCTGTTATACTTACAGTCTGTACAGCTTTTAGTCCGAGTGATCCGTACATTATGTCAACCTCCCGGCCTTTGCTATACATACAGTATGTTCAGCTTTCAGCCCGACTGACTTGTACATTATGTAAAGCTCCAAGCCTCTGTTATACTTACAGTATGTTCAGCTTTCAGTCCGACTGACCCGTACATTATGTCAACCTTCCGGAGTCTGTTATACTCACAGTATGTTCAGCTTTCAGTCCGACTGATCCGTGCATTATGTCAACCTCCCGGCCTCTGTTATACTTACAATACGCACATATTTTAGTCCGACTGACCGGAACATTTTGTCAACCTCCCAGACGCTGTTATATTTTCAGTATGTAGAGCTTTCAGTCCGACCCACAGGTTCATTATGTCAACCTCTCGGCATCTTATACTTACAGGAAGTAGCGAAGTTATATACTTTGAAAAAAAAGTACTCGAATACACATTTGCATTTACTGGCCAGACTAACTATACTGGCATTAAACTTAAACTGCAATAACTTAACTTAAAAACTGAACGATGTCATCTTTAACTTGGTTTGCGGAAATATTATTGGAGTTATGTTTGGATATCTCAAATATCGTTTTTATTTTAATAGAGGATCAATAATCCAGTGATACATTGAGTTTGGATGATCATTTTAACATGTGATTACATGTTCGACTTTCTTCATTGCCGGTGTTAATTTTTTAAAGCAGCTATATTTAATCATACATTTATTACTACAACGAAACTATTTGCATATCATTAGCTACACACGTGCTGTTATTTATTTAATGATATTTGGTTTCATGCGAAGACAGCGAAATTTATCGTGACAGCAAAATTCTGGTTCGCAGCATGTTATCGCTTTATTTCACAAAGATTTTAAATTTATATAGACGGAATTCAGAATAATCAACATTTTTGCAGTGTACTTTGCGTCCAATACGCTTGCTTGAGTGATAAATTAGTTGCTCTTAACGTACTCTTAACAACAATCCGTCATAGTTTAGCCAAAAATATACGTATTCCCTTATAAAAATCCACTTTAGTTTGTTCTTCTTTTCTCGTTCGATTCTTACATTTTCTTGCGTTTTGTAATATTGTAATGCCACCCGCTCATGTTCATGCATATTTAATGCGATATATTGTGTTGCATTAGTAAGAGGAGGTCTAGCTCTTTCACGATCTTCAATATTTTGTGTTGTAAAATAACATAAGACAATGCCTGTACATGTAAGTAATTACTATGACATTTTTGTAATATTGTAATGCCACCCCTATAACGAGACAATTTAACTACACATTTGCGGTTTTTTATTTAATGCTATTTGGTTTCATGCAGCAGGTTATCGCTTCAAACATGTTTATTCCACACAGATTTTAAATTTATCTAGACGGAATTCAGACTTACAAACATTCTGCAGTGTACTTTGCACTCAATACGCTTGCTTGAGTGATACATTAGTTGCCAGACGTACATTACACAACCATCTGTCATAGTTTAACGAAACACATAATTATTCTCTTGAAATAATCCACTTCCGTTTGTTCTTCTTTTCTTGTTCGATTCTTACATTTTCTTGCGTTATGAAATATTGTAATGCCACCACCTTTTGTGCATGCATAATTAATGCGATGCATTGTTTTGCGTTTGCTGGAGGAGGTCTAGCCGTTTCACGATCTTCAATATTGTGTGTTGTAAAATAACATAAGACAATGCCTGTGAATGTATGTAATTATTATGACTGAAATTGCATCGGTATAGGTGACGGGATTTTGGTAACCAACAGCGCAGCGTTAACATAGTATCACTGCAATAGTGATAGCTTTTGGTTATTTTTATCACGATAAATGCATTTTGTTGTTGTGGTCAAAGGAATCTCCCAAACGGGTGACAATTCCGTGTTTCTGTTGGGAAGCGTGTAGAAGTCAAAGGAATTATTTATTTTTTTACACGATCCGATATTTATTTACAAAACATCGGATGCTGACGATGCTAAACGGGACTTTCCATTTATGACTTAAAAATATTTGGCTTTGACATATTTCGATGACGTTGACTAGCACATACGTTTGTTTTTATATTAACGTAACCCGTGGGTAATAGGGCGCTAATCTGGGTGACTGTGACATTATTTAAATTAAGGTGACGGTGAATTTGTTTATATGGATGAAGGTGACGTTATGACTTTGGGTGACGGTACAAAATCGGGATGACGTTATTCATTAGGGTGACGGTGACGTTATATATATTGGGTGACGGTAATGATACCTTTCGTTGATGGTGGCGTTCACAATACTCTAAAACAAAGTTTGTTATAAATAATAAAGTGAAAGTTATTGACTATTAGTGTAAGTATATTATATTAGTAACGTTTGGTGACAGTCACAAGTCGGTATAACCAGTTTTCGGTGATTCGTCTTGCTTGGAATTAAATGTGTACAAAGATGTGTGGCTTCCTTGCTGTGTTTAATTGAATTTTGTCAAATAATATAGTATTTCAGGCATATACAAGTCCTTCTATAGCAGAACTAACAAAATATGTCATATTTAATGGTATGTTTGATAAAATGTTTATTGACTGTTTTTAATCTCGTTACAATTTAAAAGCAAATTTATGCAGGTGACTCGGTGGGCGAGTAGTTAAGGCAGTCAGTCTACTATTGATCATGTTTCCTTAAACACTAATAGTGCGGAATTGAGTCTCCATGCAGTTTACTTACCGAAGATAAGGGTTTACTCTGGACTGCTTTTTTCTATCTAACAACGCTAGACGCGGTGATATAGCTAAAAAGATGCTGAAAGTGACCTTAAGCAGCATTCAAACAGAAAACAAAATCAATTTTGTCATGAAGGTAATAAATAAGAACACTTCGTGATAAAAAGATTCACATTGGCGGAATAGATTACATAACAATGTTCATATATAATGTACAAATCAAGCCTTAACCGAAGGAGCACTACAAAAAATGGTTCTTCCTCGAATACTATTTAAATGCAGTAAATCAATTTCAACTTTAAATAATAATATATGTTTGTTATCTGACATTAGGCACATGCCAGATTTATTTGAATCAACGGCAGCGTAGGATTTAGTCTTTACAAACTGTACAACAATCCAATCAAGTGTAACTGCGATAACATTTATTAGTGCATTTCAAAGTGTGATGTAACTATAATTTTTATCTTAAAAATACATACCTTGAATAATCATCAAGGAAAACTACTAGCAATTGCATGTTTGTTGATAAATGCATATATTATTGCTTGTACATAATCCAAAATTAAATATATTTACAAATAAAAGAAATAAAATATTCACTAAAGTACATTTATATCCTCTTTATAAACACACTGTCAATCTATCGCAGTTGCTAATTGTCTCTATCAAAAGTATTCGTATTAGACTTTCCATTGTATGTATAATGCTGTCATAGGAATCACTATTCTGGAAATTGCTATTCCTTTCTTTCTAAATTTCTAAACCTGAAAATTCGAGCACTCAATAAACTACTAAAGTGGCACATTGCATGCTATAATCTAATTGTATCAATGACCGAATTGCCTTTTAAAACAATCGTAACGTGTGTCGGTACTAAATGACGATAGGTGCAAGTGCATTATAATACACAATATAGAAACATAAACTTAGAGGAGTAGTAGACTGGTTTGTGTATATTTCACCCGAGATGATTACAGCTCCTATGGAGCACTAGTATTCTTAGGTCGAGACTGCCCTCGGGCAAGGGGTGTTAGACTGTTTAACTAGAAGTTTCCAGTTTCGTTCCCATGTGTGTTTTTTTTTCTTTGGACACTTTGACTCCCTTCCTGATTTAGCAGTTATACACCTAAACATATTGCGGAAAGTAGTGTGAAGCTTCGTTTATATAAAAACAAAAGAAATACATCTTTTAGTCTTGGTTATTATATTACATTACTGTCTCTTAAAATAATATTAACGTGTTTGCATTTTCGCTGATATTAGACAGCTTCTTGAAACGACATAACGCAGTAAAAGTATACAACTTTGCTGGTTGTATCAGTTTAACTGTCATCTTATTGAAGTCGTTACACAATCGCGTACAATTTTCCAGAAAATAAAACGGGAATAAAATTGTGTCATGTTATATTCTTAGTACTTATGCACACACTTTAATAGCAATGATATTTGTAGGTCCGCTTGTTTGTTTGTCGCAAAAGAGGAAACGTGTTATTAGAGCCAGTGGAACTCTCGCAAAGAGTTTTATAAAAAGTGTTTTATTCCTACGAATGTAAAACTTCTACACCAACATTGTCTTATATGAAGCTATCTAATATAGGTAGGAAACATCGTCATTAGTGAGTGACACACTGAAACTATCGTTAAAAAAATATGAGATTAAGGAAGAATAAACTATAGCAATGTGAATGCAAGTGCAAAACTAGGTATAATTCATACAACATATTTCGGACAGGCTAAAACTTTCACGACATATAATGAATCAATATATAACTCCCCTTAGTTCGCATTTGTATTTAAAATCCCAAATCGATGTCCCAAACATCTGACATAATAGGGACAAACAGTTTGTTTTCGTGGGGTACATTGTTTTAAAACAACATTGAAGCGTTTTTTTCTAAATGATTCTCATTGTAAATACGTTTAACATAACCTATAACTCACAGGAGAGAAAAAAAGCAATAAAAACGATTTTTTTCTTGACATGCCATGCCATAACGTACAAACTAAATACGGTTGTTCTTGGTGAGTATAAATAATGAGCATGCAGCAATGTCAGATTTCAAATAATGTTCGACCACGTATTCTAAACATTAATAAATGCCCATGCCTTGGCCCTGAATAATTATGTTGACCAGATTTAATGTATCTTTGGCGAAATACACGTTTTAAAAAACAACACATACACATTACATTTATATCATCGAAGCGCAAATTTAACTTGGATAACAACTCTAGGTGAATAAATGACCCAGAGTTTAACAAAATTAAAATATCTTTTCAATTATGATAAAAATAGACCTAAAAATGTTTTGTATCTAGGCAGTTTAATAATTCCTTTTTATGCAGGGAGAATGCAGGGACAAATCAAGTGTTCTACGAGCTTGGATAGCCAAGTAAATTGGTCATAATAACTGACATCAAATCAAAATATGACTGTTCTTCTCAAAATCAGCTTCGAGTTTGTATGTAATAAATACTAAAAGTCATTCTTTATGTTAAAGGAGAAAAAGGCCCGAAAGTTCATTAAAAGCGGAAGGTATAGGGGCAATTACACATCACAATTCGGACAAACGCACAACCGCTGAAAAGAATACCAAAGTTATAAAACACAAAACAAAATAGTGTAACAGCAACCCAATAAAACATACGCGAATACGGAACTTAGCTTCTCAAAACGGGCAAGCAATGCCCGATTCTTGTCAGACGGTAGTCGAGTTACAAACTCTCACGTCAATCAAAAAGTTCAATTCAAAAATAGAAAAGACATCAAAACTCTAAAAATACACGTCTGAATTTGAGAGATAAATTTCTCATCACGATTAAGTAAGTCATTGTCACTGCCAAAACAGTTATCGTGCATTTATGACTGCTTACTTTAGTACATTTATACTTATACATTACATACATTATGTGTAGGTACAAGTACCTGGATCACGTCGTGACAGTTGTATACATTCGAATCACTACGAGACGCGTAGCGTCGGGTTGTGATGCGGAATGTATCAGCTGTCAAGACGTGATACAGGTAGTTGTACCTACAATTAAATGTATGCAATAAGTTTATCTAAAATTAGAAAGTTTAAAAAGGCAAAACAAAACTAATGTTTAAAATTTAAAATTTAGCATTCAACGAACCATTTGTTTATAAAATTGAGTCCCTAACGTCACACATATTATGACGTTATATTTCATTCACAGAATAAAAGTAATTCAACGATTCATTGTAAGGACAATAAGTAGTTCCGACAAAAATACATCTTGTATCACATATATAGATGATACAAGGTTTTGTATCACATGTTCTATTAATCGCTAATTTTTCAGATTTTGACAAGACACATACTTAATTTTAGATAAATATTGCTATCTAAAATTAAGTATGTATTTCGTCAAAATCTGGAAAATTAGGGAGTGATACAACCTATGTGATACAAAACCTTGTAGCATCTATATATGTGATACAAGATGTACTTTTGTCGGAACTACATCTTGACGTCCCAATTTATGGTATAACCGATGATTCGATGAATGACTTTCAATCCATGAATGAGAAATGACGTAATAATACGTGTGACGTTATGGACTATATTTTATAAACAAATGCTTCGTTGAATGTTAAATATTAAAATTTTAAACATTCAGTTTTGTTGGGCCCTTTTTAAAGATAAACTTATTACATACATTTAAGAGTAGGTACAACTACCTGTATCACGTCTCGACAGTTGCATACATTCCGCATCACAACTCGACGCTACGTAGTGATACGAATGTACACAACTGTCTCGACGTGATACAGGTAGTTGTATCTAAACATAATGTATGTAGTGTGTATGTATCTATGTAATTTTGTTGTATTCCAGCTACGTGAAAATTTGTTCTGTTTATCCATCAAACAACTGAGTAATTTATGATCTGACATGACATGATTCATTTGTTTTCGCACAAGTTGTGTTCCGTGCAAATACAAAAACAAAATCCTACCCACAAACTCATTGTGTCATATCTGTTCTAGATTTATGTTTTCTTGCATTGAACATTTAACCATAGACCTGTATCCTTTAACATAAGTATGTATACTCACTAATTTATTTTATAAATATACAACTATCAATGTTTGTTTATGTTTCTTTTAAATAATAATGATACGCAATATAGTTTTTAACATACCTTCAAAAATCATCAAGGGAAACTCCATGTATTTCCATGTTTGTCAATAAATCCATATATTATTTGTTATACATTATTCCACATAAAATATATTTACAATTCACTCAAGCACAATTATATCCTCCTTTTAAGTAGACTGTCAATCTATCGCAGTTGCCAGCTGTTACTATCAAAATTATTCGTATTAGACTTTCCATTGTATGTATAACGTTGTCATGGGAATCACTGTTCTGAAAATTTATATTCCTTTGTTTCTAAATTTGTAAACCTGAAAAATAACGTACTTAATAAACTACTAAAGAAAGTGGCATAATGCATGCTATAATCTAATTGTATCAATGACCAAATCGCGGTTTAAAACAATCGTAACGTTTGTCGTTAGTAAATGACAACAGGTGCAAGTGCATTATAATACACAATTTGGAAATATAAAACTTAGAAGGGTAGTAGACTGGTTTTTGCTACATTACTATGTCTTAAGAATTTAAAGTAATATTAAAGCGTATGGATTTTCGCCGATATGAGACAGCTTCTGGAAACGACATAACGCTGTGTATGTTTGTCCATATCCGAATATGTAATGTCTCTTGGCTTTTTGCTGTTGTTTTGCTGTCGGTTTAATTTTCTATTTTTCTTGTAATTTTTTTAATTATTCAAACAATATAATAACACTGATATTCTTAGTTCAGCTTATTTGTTTGCTTGTGTTTCATTGACAGAAACGGAAACATGTACTCAGAGTCGGCTGAACTCTCGCTAACAGATTGCATTTACGAATAAAAAATTCCCTTTTACAACATTGTGTTGTATAAAGCTATAAAATATATGTAGGGAAAATCTGCATAAGTGAGTGCCACACTAAAACTGACGTGCAAATCCTGACATCGAGTCAATCAAGAACAAACCATAGCAATATGAATACGAGTGCAAAAAAAGTTAATAATTCAGACTGCATTTATGTACAGTCATACCACTTTGCAGTAACGACTTGTAATAAATATTATACATGCAATTAGATAACGTTCGTATTTATAACCCAACATCGATGTCCCAGACACCAAACGTCATAAGAACAAATTGTTTGTTTACATGACGTATTTTTTGTGAAACAGCAATGACATTTAAAATATTTTTTTCTTTGATTCCTACTCAGTTCAAATACTTTGAAAACAAATTTCAGCTCGAAAAAAAAAATAAAACTATTTCTTCTTGATTGCTATTGCATAACGAACAAAAAAAAATACAGTTGTTGTTGGGAAGTACAAATAACTAGCATGCCTCCAACAATTGCATATTTCAAATAATGTTCGACGTATTAAAAACATTGAGAAATGCCCAACCCTGCCTCTGACAGATTATGTTGACCAAATGTAATTATCTTTGGCAAAATATGCGTTTCGAAAACAACATATACAAATTAAATATTAAACTTTCATTATTAATATCACGATTTAAAAATTACGTTTATTCATTGATTGTTCTTGTATAGTCATCGAAGCGCAAATTTAACTGGATTAACAATCAAAATCAAGGTCAATGAATAACTGTGATACAAACTTTAAATATTTTTTCCATTTAGATAAAAATAGACCTAAGAATGTTTTGTATCTAGGCAGTTCAATAATTCCTTTTCAAACTGATTGAAGCCATGAGAAAAATAGTAGTGTTCTACGAGTTTGAAAATCCAAGAATATGGATTATAATAACCGACATCAAACCAAAATATGACTGTTATATACACAATCAGCTTCGGGTTTTTATGTAATAAATAATAAAAGTTATTCATTAAGTTCAAGAGGCATAGGGCCCGAGAGATAAGCAAGAGGGGAAGGTCTATGGGTAATTACACATCACAATGCAGACAAACACACATAAGCTGAAACATATTCTGAATGTATAAAAAACAAAAATGAAAGTGTGTAACCATAACCAATGAAAACATAAGCGAACATAGGTGCTCAAGAGGAATAAGCGAATGCCTTTTTCTCGTAAGATGACAGTCGAGTTACTGATTCTCATGTCAATCGGAAGTCAAATTGATAGAGAGAAAAGACATCCGAATTCTCAAATTACATGCCTGATGTAATTTGAGAGATGAATTTCTGATAAATATTAAGTACGTCAGGGTCACTACCAAAATTATACTCTTGCATTTAAGACTGAATACTCTTATTTATTTAAGCTACATGAGAATTTGTTTATCGATCGAAACACTGAGTACGGTATGATCTGGAATGACTTGATTCAGTTTGCAATGCGGGAAATGGGAATACTGCTCATGCACATTGTCATATGTCTGTCGTAGATTTTGTGTTTGAACGATTCAATTGCTCTAGTAAAACAGCACGTTCAGTTCTAAATAGAATTTGTTAAATACTTACGTTTAGATGGTAGTTTTGAAAGCAGTCCTTACATTATTGACCTGAAATATAAAGAGCTCTCTGATATCCAAATCTAGCATGAAGCCATTTATCTGTCAAATCGCTGACGTGAAAGTTGAACTCCATATGTATTTTCACACTGTATTATGCCAATATATGCAAAGACAACAAAACTTTGGCTTTGTCAACGCAACTACTCCATTCAAATTGAATATAAAATATAACATCACTCACAAACTGTTCACTAGTAGTATTGTGAAGTATTGAAGTGGACTATATAATATGTGCAGGCCTATAAGACAATTCACAGTTGGTTCAGATTGAACAGCAACACAACAAATTATAACCATGACTGTAAATACCAGCTGCAGTTGTTTTCAGGTTGATGATTGAGACTGACTGCCAATGACTGCAGAGATGTGATTAAAACATGATGTGTCAGACACCACTCTTTACTCTGACACTGATTTTATGTAGGTCACGTAGATATTTTGTCTGTCACAGACATATTTTCTGTTGACTGTCGATTACATACATGTATGTATAAAATATATGTGTTACTAAAAATTAATATTCATGAACGAAGACACCTTAAAATGTTATAATTTTCTTTAAATGAGATAATTATGAAACAAATTTGCCAATTGCTTACTTACACATCTTGTGAAGACATACTACCAGCGTTTCTTTTCTACATTCTACAATATTTGTTATATGGAAACACGGACAACACTGATCAAAGACATTGAACATCACCATCCGGTGTTTTCCTCCATTATCCAGAAATTGTTATTAGATAATATAACAATGTAAAACATACATGCATTGTTCTGGATTTATGGATAACGTCTTGTTATATACCTTGCCTACACCGACTACTCCGTCGTAACTGTGGAAGTTTCTACAGCCAAAACACGCAATTGTAAAGGTGTATTTTCTAATTGTTTACATTAACACGATATAGAGATCATTAAAAGTAGTTCACAGAAAAGCCCTTTTAAAAGATATGACTATTTGGAGCAAGTAAACGGTACACTTCAATGGCATGTAACTCGCGTACGCCGTTTGATCTTAATCTTAAGAACGAAACATAATAAGCATGTGAAGTAAATAACTCCCCGTGAAGAATAACTATAATTTAATTATAATTTGATAAAAACGTCTTGCAATATCACAATAACTATCATTCAAAATAAACTTTTTAACAAATTGTACAAGTTGGTGATACGACTATTTCTACTTTGTTTTTGTCACTTGCGTCTTGAGTCGATGTTACTGATTTCTTAAAAAAGGAATCGGTTATTTGCGAAAGTAATTGCATCATTTGCAACACATTTTCGACTACAACGTATCTTCTAGTTTTTTGGGAAGTCAAGGAGAAAACGGTAAAAGTCACAGCATGATTTCGGGCTCGCATTTACGAGCCCTATGAAGTTAATAGCATGTCCATCTAGTTCGGTCAAATTTAGGTACAATAAATTTTAGTTTGAACGTTTACACATTATTTATGCGATTCCTCTACAACACTTGGACTATTAATTTAGTAAAAAAAACTGTAATATAAATAGTATTCGATAAACTTACGTTTAATTAGAATATTTTAATAACCCTCAATATTTTTAAAGATAATCAAAAGAACGCGTGCACAGTGATACCCATTGGTAAAACTACGCAAATACATTTGTATTTCGGTTCTCAGCTTTTTAAATCTGTTCTCTCTTTTAAGCGTTTGAAATGTGTCTACAGATGAACTAGAGAATGATTGTTAAATGTGTTAATTACATTGACCAATATCAATAAAGTATTACGTAATCCTTTGAAGTGTATGTTTTACTCGTGAACATGTTCGTAGTGAACAATTTAAAATTAGCCAGTTCGTAACAATTTTGTAAATAAATTAAATAGATCGTATGACTGGGTCTGTATGAAAAGTCCGTATATTTAGCTAGTCTAAAAATACGATGGAGTTCGATATGATGTCTCATTTCCGATTTGTATTTTAATTAGAAGAATCGAGAAGGTAAGGAAAATTCACTTAATATCAGTATTTTTATATATGATTAAATTTCCAGCTGCCTGCAACGACCGGGGTTAATTTTTAACAACATATATATTTTAACATGTACTTATTATTTGCTTAACATGTGTAATCATAAAGTTTGCGTACGTACAATTTACAATTTTGTATTCGCTTACTTTCGCGCGTATTCATAAAATATTATGAAACTAGTACTATTTATTAATAATGCGTTGTGATACAACGGGGGCCACGTCTGTGACAGATATTGTTTGACGGGTGTGACGCTGTTACAACACAAGCTCCGTTGTACCGGAAACTTATTGATTGATGCAATGGATTCTGACTGAGTCAGCTGTAACAATGTTTGTGACCAACAAAATATGTCCGGAACAGACATCAAAAATACCATCACAACACAAATTATTGTCCGGCATAATTTTTGCAGTTTTTGCAGACATTTCGGAGTCAATTGCAGTCAATCTCAGTCAGTGACTGACGAACAACGAATGCAACTGGTACCAACAGTCTTTTTATAGGCTGTAGTGCAAACTGTTTGGACAAGCTATCTTGACATCATATTTGATTTTAATTCACTAGATGTTAACGGTATTATTTGTTCCTTGCCTCTGTCAGGTGCATTAAGATTATTTTTTCAGCTGTTATTATGAATTATTGTAGAATTCAACAACACATTTGCCACGATTTATTTTCATGCGAATTCAGCAAAAATCACATCAAAGTTCACATTAAGTTGTCATTTCATGTTTACTCTACAAAGATGTTAAATTTATCTAAATTCAGACTTACAAACATGAAATAACCCATTTGTTCTTATTTTCTTGTTCGATTTTCGCACTTTGTAATATTTCACTTGTCGGTTTACCTAGTGTTCGCTGATTCGTAAGAAGAAAACGTGTACAAAGATGCGTGGTTTCCTCTTTGTGTTGCTTTTTCGAAACATATTGTGTTACAGGCATATACAAATATTTCTATTGCAGATCTCCGAAAACATGGCATATGTAATGATATATTTTTTCTAAAACGCTTATTGACTGTTTTAAATCACATTATGTAAAAAGGCCTCAGTAGCCTAGTAGTTAAGGCTACTATTGATCAGGTGGTCTGAAACAATGAGAATGCGTGATTTAGTCTCGCTACGGTCAAGCGCACTCGACTGCAATTGAGAAGGATTGCTAGTTTTCTTACATAATGTGATGGTTTTTAACGGCCTGTCATTATCAATAAAGATGGATGCTGCGATATAAGTGAGCATTGAATGATGATTAATGCCACTTTAATCATAATTCAAACAATACAGAACTAATTTATTTATGGAGGTAATAAACAAGACCACTTCCGAATAAAAACAGATAGTCTTATGAAGGCGAAATTGTTTATATGATAGATTGCACATATTATTTACAAATCTACACTGCAATGAATGGGCACCAAGGCGACACTTCTGTTCCTTCCAATGGTATTTAAATGCAATAAATAAATTTCAAATTCGAATAATCATATATGTCTATTATCCGACAGATACATGTTATATGTATTTGAATGAAATTAGTAGGATTCACTATTAACGACTGTACAAATTTCTGATCAAGTGTACATCTGTAAGATTGATACACCTTGATTAGTGCATTGCAGATGCTGTTGCGACTAGTATTTTATCTTACAAATACATACCTTCAACATTCATTAAGAAAAACTGCAGGTTTGTTGATATGTCCATATATTATTGATTGCGCATTATTCCACATCGAATATATTTACATATTGGAGGAATAAAATATTCACTCAAACACAATAACCCCTTCTTTATAAGTGCACAGTTTATCTTACCGCAATTGCTATTATCGAAAGTATCCTTATTAAACATTCCACTGTATGTAAATGTACACCGTTGTCATCAGAATTAATATTCTGGCAATTTATCTACCTTTTCTGCTAAAATTGTAAACCTGAAAAATATAGCACATAATAAGGTAAACAAGAAGCATAGTGCATGTTATAGTATATTTTCTTAATGACGAAATTGCCGTTTAAAATAATCGTAATATTCCAATTAATCATTTATTACGTTTTTTATCAAAGTAAAAAGATTGTAGTTAATAAATACGATAGGTGCGTATATATCATGATACACAATTTTGACACAGAAAACGCAGAGGAGTAGTTTGTGTATATATTCAACCGAGATCTACAGCTTCTATTGTCAACGCGTGTATTCGTATGGCATGGATTGTTAGACTGTTTAATTGGGACTTTCCAGTGTCATTCCGATGCGTGGTATTTACTTTGGAAACTTTGACTCCCTTCCTGTTTTAACAGTAATACAGCTAAAATATTGCCGAAAGTAGTGTGAGGTTTCATTTAAACAATAACAACAGAAGCATATCTTTTTGTCCTGGTTATTATATTACATTAATATCTCTTAATATTTTAAAGTAGCGTGTAAGTATTTGTGAAGATCTGAGACAATGTCTTGGAATGACATAACGCCGTTAGTTGACATCTATGATCAAACACAACTTTGCAGACTGCGTCAGTTTAACAGTTCTCTTCGATACACAATCTCGCACAACTTGCTAGAAGATTGAATTATAACATGATACAATTATCAAATTGTATCATGTTATAATCTATATAATTATTCAAACACTTAAAGAACACTGATTTTCTTAGTTCCGCTTGTTTCTTGGTTTGTTTTCATTTTGCAGAAAGGAAACATGTACTTAGTGCCGGCCGAACTCTCGTTAACAGATTAAAGCTGTATAATGTAAATACGAAAAACGCCATCAGTGCGTACCACTCTAAAACTGACGTGCAAACCCTGATATCAGATCAATTAAGAACAACTATAGCGAGTTAAAAAAATTAATGTAATCAGACCAAACTTTGGACGGTCTCACCACTTTGGGGTTACGACCTATAGTGGTTATTATATAACTACAATTAGATTATATTTGTATTTATAATTTCAAATCGATGTACCAGACAACAAATATCGTACGGGCAAACATTTTTTTTCTTGGCGTTCATTTTTAAAACAAAAATGACACTTAAAGCATACTTCTACGATAAATACTCAGTGTAAATACGTTTAAAGAAAACTTCAACTCAGAGTAGAAACAAAAGCAATGCAGACGATTTCTTCTTGTAATGAAACAATTACACACTAAATGCGATTACTCTTGTACAGTATAAATAATTTGCATGCATCTAGCTATGTCAGATTTCAAATAATGTTCTACCACGTATGCTAAATATAGAGAAATTCCCCATCCTACCTCCGAGAGATTATGTTCACCAAATTTAAGGTATCTTTTGCAAAATTCACGTTTTGAACACAATACATGCACACGTATATTAAATTTCTACATTGATTGTTCTGGTATAGTCATCGAGGCGCGAATTTAACTGGACTATCAGTAAAAATCTAGGTCAATGACTGACTGCAATAACAAAATTTAAATATCCTTTCCATTATGATAAAAATAGACCTACCAACGTATTGTATCTAGGCAGTATAATAGTTCTTTTTCAAACAGACTGAAGCTATGAGTAAAACATAGTGTTTGGATAGCCAAGAAAATGGGTCATAATAACTGACATCAAACCAAAATATGACTGTTCTGTATGCAATCAGCTTCGAGTTTGTATGTAATAAATATTAAAAGTAATTTGTTAATTTAAAGAGAAGAGCCAGAAAGCTAAGCAAAAGATGAAGTTCTAGGGCAATTACATATCCCAATGCAGACAAACACACACAAAGTGAAACGAATACAAACGATGTAAAACGCATAATTAGAAAGTGTGTAATATGAACCCAACGAAAACTTGTGTGAGCACAGGTTCTCAAGACGTAAGCAATCCCTGATTCTCGTCAGGCGTCAGTCGAGTTATTAACTCTTGGGAAGTCAAATTCATCAAGAGAAAAGATATTTAAGTTTTTAATTTAAATTTCCGATTGAATTTAAGAGATGAATTTTTCATCAATATCAAGCAAGTCATTGTTAGTTCAAATACAATACTGATGCATTTTAGACTGCATACCTTAGTAAGTTCATACGTATTGGTATATAAGTTGTCTCTGTTTTATTCCAACCACGTGAGGATTTGTTCTGATTATCGATAGAGCCACTGAGTAGATTCTAATCTGGCATGACTTGACACATCTGGAATCGAACAACATGAGTCCTTTCAAAGCAGCAATTGGTGACGTGAAAGTAAAATTCCATATTTATTAAACTGAACCAAAACGAAAAGAAATGATAATGAATATTTAGAACTAAAATCAAAGACAAAGATAAATCAAGTTAATCAAACTTGAACCAGTATGATGAAACTTTTAAATAGTACCGTATAGCGGTTGTTTTTAGCGGGTGTAAAATTTGGCGGTTTTTGGTCAAAATGTATTGCAAAAAATTTGGTGGTTTTAATTTTGGCGGATGGGCAAAACAATAGAAAAAAATTTGGCGTCTAGCAATCCCGGATAACGTGTTTGTTTATTTTCCAAATGAAACGTAAGTAAACGAGGGGGACTACATAGGAAGGGGAAGGAAACAGTACAAAAACAGTAACTTTTTAATTACGCTTGTCACAGTATGTTTTGAATATTGTAGATAACAGATATACGGAAGAATGATGTTGTTCACATAGACCATTTGAGTGTCCGTATTTGCCCAGTGGTTTTTTAATCTACCAATTTTCTTTAAGTTATAAAGGATAATTTTAATTTTGTATAAACAGGTAAAATCACGTTATTTATTTAACGGTTTAAATGACAGTTAAACGAGGTGTCAATTTGACAACTTGACCACAATCAGCCCTTTGATCTTTAAACACAGATAAAACAGATGAATAGATTTGTTGATTAGTAAAAATAATTTAAGATTAATTTGCAGTTTTAATTAAATAACTAACATGAGAGTGTGCCTGCGAATACATCAGTGATTTGTCGTTTGTCGCCAAGCCCACTGATTTCCACTCTCTTCGAACCTTCAATGACCATAGCCGTAGGACATTAATGAATAGTTTATTAAATCTAACCTTTAATTAACACAATCTTAGGTAATACCAATATTTGACAAATGACCATGTTATTGATTAAATTTACAATACCGATCGTCTACAAAACATTATACCGGAGTTTCTAAAATCATAAATTTTAGCGGTTTTTATTTTGGCGATTTCAGTTTGACCGCTAAAATACGCCAAAATTTGCACCCCGCTAAAATAGCCCGTTATACGGTATTATGCCAATATATGAACTGATGTCAAAACTTTGAGTTAGTCAACCCAATTGAATGGTTATCGACAATAAAATAAATCATCTCTTACAAACTTTTCACTAGCAGTTGGATTTCGCTATAATATTGTGTGAAATCTCGTTCAGTGTATATTACTTTCATACAAGTTGTCGTATGTTGCAATTTTAAGATGTGTGGGCATAATTAACAAGACATTGCTGATTCAATTTATGCAACAGCAAAACTGCCTATCAAAATGACTGTTAATGACATCTGCAGTCGTTTTTTCTCTGTTTGTGACTATGATTGACTGCACATGACTGCAGAAATGTTTCTAAAAGACTGCATACACTATGTTTTTTTATTTCTTTTTTGAGAAGTCAGGGTTTGAACAATACCCCCACCATCACCACCTGACTAGGGTGTACACGGGGAATTCAATACTAATTTATGTATTTGACTAATTTATCATTAATAATACTACTACAATACTCATTCATTGATATAAACAGAAAAGAAAAAAGAAAAGACAATTATGAAGAAGACTCTTTTACCTCACACATCCTCTCACCCACGTTTGAACATTCTAAATTTACATGTAACAATATTTTAATCAACTTATACTTGCTCTTACATATATTTCTGGTTATATTATACAATATAGTAAACAATGACAAAGAACATAACAAATTATGGAAAAATGATTTCACATGGGGCCCAAAATTTTTACTATCTTTAGAAGAGAATTATTTTTTGCTCCATTGTACAAGTCTATTTTTTAAGATAATTGATTTTCTGTTTTATTTCAGTAATATTTGGAATAGTTTTATCAAGTTTACATCTGTAAATATAATTTTTTGCTATTATTACGAGGAAGTTAAGTAAGGCTGATTCACCATTATAACCTAATAAAAATTTCTTTTTTTCAAGATTTAAATTAGGAAAAATTGTTTTCAAGTGATCAAAAAATAACAGTAAAAATTGTCTTGTATGTACACATTCATAACAAATATGTTCAATGGTCTCATCAAAGTTTCTACAAAAATTGCACAGTTTGGAATCTACAATATCAATTTTGTATAAAAGAGTATTTGTTGGTAAAACTCTATGCAGTAGCTTAAATTGGAAGTTTTTAAGATAAGAGTTTTTACAACATTTTTGAATTAATGTAAAATAACTCCTCCACTCAAAATTTTCCATATTTACATGCTTTTGTCATGTATCAATTTTATGATTGGGCAGAACAGATATATCTTTTATTAAATCTACATATAAATATTTGATACTCTTACTATTCTTAATTTTTTCAATAAACTTATTACACACTCTAGTATTTTTTAATTCACAGGTTGTCATTTCCTGCATAGATTCTTTAAGCTGTTTCTTAATCGAACATGGAATACTTGTTATCAAACTATAATATTTCAGAAAGTTTTGAATATTGCATTTTTGGCTCATTTGATCAAAGTGATAAAATGTTTTTGTGGTTATATCAATCAGGTCAACCAGATTCTCGATACCTTTTGATTTCCACTTAATAAAATATTGGAAATCATCAGGGGGTACAAAATTTAAAATATCAAGACTTAATATATCCTGAGCATTCACTGTTATAATTTGTTTGGAACTATGTAATCCATTTACCACATCTCTCCAGAAAGGATTTGTTATTTTCCTACTTACCTCTTTCAGTTTTTCTTTTTCTAGGTTAAATAATCTTAAGCCCCCAATTTGTATGAGCTGTTGTTCTGCAACAGCTTGCCACACACCTGAATTGTTCACCATAAGTCTCTTAACCCAACTTAGTTTTAAGTATGTATTAAAGGATTCAAGATGAATCATTTTTAAACCACCCTCTGAAAAATTACCAATTAGTGTGTTTCTTTTAATTTTTTCTGTCTTTCCATCCCAGATAAAACTGTTTCATTTATCATGGAAATTGTCAAATTAGGAAGAGATGTGAGTAGATGTATTATTTTTGGGAATGCCAATGATTTAATAACAGTGACTTTTCCCTGAAGTGTTAATTTCCTATGTTTCCAGCTTTTTAAAAGCTTCGATATTTCTTTAATTTTTTGTTTAAAGTTTAATTCAATCATATCTGGTAAACAAAGTGAAAAATTAATGCCTAAAAGTTTAAAAATTTGAATGTGACCAATTTACAGGATGTTCTGCACATACAATTTTGTCTGAAAATTTCTTAGCGCCAATCCAGACAGCTCTGGTTTTGGAATTGTTTATTTTTAACCCTGATGTATTATAAAATTTGTCAAATGTTTCTGATGATTTCTTCAGTGATATTTCAGAACCGTCCAATGTCAAAAAAGTGTCATCGGCATACTGACTGACAGTGATTCACAATTATTAACAACTATTCCTTTTATGTCCTGATCAGATTTTAATTTTAAAGACAGCAACTCCACACCTATTACAAATAGATAGGGCGATAAGGGCCACCCTGGCGGCAGCTTCTTTGGAGGTTAAAGAAAGACGACATATGACCATTATTGATCACACAGCTTTTTGCACCTTCATACAATATTTGAAATCAGTGGCAAATGGAGGGTCCAAAATTGAAGCTTTGTAGTGCTTTAATTAAGAAATCCCATTCTACTGAGTCAAAGGCTTTCTCAAAGTCTATTAGTATAAGCAAGCCTTCCATGTTTTTTTCTTCCAAATAATGCATAAGGTCATACAGTAACCTTGTGTTTTCACCTATGAAACGCCCTTTATTAAACCCCTTCTGACTATCACTTATGATATTTGGAAGAACATTTTTTAATCTATTGGCAACTACTGAGGATGTTATTTCATATCAACATTAAGGAGACTTATTGGTCTCCAATTTGAAATATATCTCCTATCCTTTCCTTCTTTTGGGATGCAGGTTATTACACTCTGATATTGAAATTCAGAAAATTATGCTATGTTTTACTGTAAGGGACATTTTTTGTCTGCCAAGGACAAATTTGTTCTGTCACAAACATTTGACTCAGTCAACATACGTGTTTTACAACGGCATTTAGGTTGCATCAGTAGAAAATATCTGTCATTGACATATTTTCCGTTTGAGCATGTCATTTTTGTCAGGAGTATAATTCAAACAATATCTATCTCTGTCATTTTTTTCCTTTGATTCTCTTGAACTATGGTTGTCACAAAGGCGTTCTCGTTTCATCTGTTTTACTAAAACATATCTGTCATAGATATATTATCCATTGTAAGAGACTTACTGCGACTGTCCCAACGACCATTTAGATCATTTTAAGAATTTGATGATTAAGTGGGAGGGTGAGGCATGTTTATGCAGTTTTTGTAAGAGTTAAATGGAGTGATGTTTAGATCTGATTTGTTGTAGAAAAGCTTAACCTTAATATGCTTCAGTTTTGTATGACTTTGTTTGCATGTATGTTTCATATAGAATTTAGTGCTTGATTGCTATTATTTATGCCTGATGTGATATTTAATGTCTTGCTATGCTTTTAATATGTCTCGCTATGTTTTTTTTTTACATGTCTTGCTTTGCTCTTTTATATGTATGCTATGTGGTTTATATGTTTTGCTTTGCTTTTTATGTATGCTGTTTTGCTATGCATTTTATGTGTCTTGCTATGCTTTTATATGTCTTATGTGCTATAGCTTCGTTTCGTTTTAAGTATGTGATCTATGTATGTATGTCGGTTTTAAAAGCTCTATAGAGCTTATGTTATATTGTTACATGTTGCACCGACTTTAAATAAATATTACTTGACTTACTTGACTTGACTTGACCTGCAATTCTTAATTTTGTTTGTAACTATGGTTATTGAATAATTTTCTACAAAAATGTTCGGAATTTATTAAAAAAACATATCTTTTTGCACATTACACTACGCACACATGACGATTGCAACTGTTATACAAATAGTAGCGTTACAGTCATAAATTTATGTTTAAATCTTTTTTTTCAAACAACCCTCATGAATGAAGACTGATGAAAATCATATTTTCTTTTTTTTATAATTTATTTAAGAAATATTTCATGAGTGGTGTGATGTTGTACCCATTTACACATGAGCTGTCCTTTATACTCGATTATTTTTACCGAATGTTAGCGAGGTACAAAATATAAATGCAAAGGTCCAATCCATGTGTAATTGAGTAAAACATTATAACCCTAGTGAATTCTTACAATTCTAATATGACAACAACCTGTGTTTATCGATTCAATCGGCACCATTAGTCCATGATTTTTTAGCCGCCATTGTTATGATGAACAATTTTTTGCTAAAGAAATCCTTCGTTGCAATATACGGTGGACGAAATGCACTTTACCAAAACATTTATTGAATATTTTACCATAACGTGCCGCATTATGTCATTTATTGACTTCTTTTAGTATGAACTTCAAAATTCAGCCAATGTTATTGTGACGTCGTAAAACATCTTGAGACGTTACATAACACTGCACGTGTGCATGGTTACCATATATCGATCAATATATCGCTTGACGTTGTAACGACTTCATATTAGAATTTATAATTATTAATCTGAATTAGTCAATAGCTTACTGACACATCTTTTGAAAAACACATTTAGGACATAATAACGTATTCCTGTTCTACATTTCCACCGTATTTTTCTGCAAACTTAGACAATACGGATGCCTCACTGTTAAAAAAAATACTGGTCGACACCAACTGGTATTTTT
This sequence comes from Limnoperna fortunei, assembly GCA_944474755.1. NCBI lineage: Eukaryota > Metazoa > Mollusca > Bivalvia > Mytilida > Modiolidae > Limnoperna > Limnoperna fortunei. The sequence goes on from OX104116.1 coordinate 98,645,772, forward strand.
CCGCGATTATACAGAAAAAGAATTAATAAGTAGTAATATAATAATGTAATAAATAATTTACCGTTACTGATTTATGGGTGATATCTTATTAAATACCTTTCCCACCACAGTCTCCGTCGAAACTGTGGAACTTTCTATAGACAAAAACAATTGTAAATGTCCCCGTCGTAACGTTGAAACTTTCTACAGACAAAAACAATTGTAAAAGTCCCCGTCGTAACGGTAGAACTTTTTACAGACAAAAACAATTGTAAAAGTCCCCGTCGCAACTGTGGAATTTTCTACAGACAAAAACAATTGTAAAAGTCCCCGTCGTAATTGTGGAACTTTCTACAGACAAAAACAATTGTAAAAGTCCCCCTCGTAACTGTGGAACTTTCTACAGACAAAAACAATAGTAAAAGTCCCCGTCGTTGCTGTGGAACTTTTGACGGACAAAAGCAATTGTAAAAAGCCCCGTCGTAACTGTAAATTTTCTACAGACAAAAACAATTGTAAAAGTCCCCGTCGTAACTGTGAACTTTCTACAGACAAAAAAAATTGTAAAAGTCCCCGTCGTAACTGTGGAACTTTCTACAGACAAAAAACAATGTAAAAGTCCCCGTCGTAACGGTAGAATTTTCTACTGACAAAAACAATTGTAAAAGTCCCCCTCGTAACTGTGGACTTTCTACGGACAAAAACAATTGTAAAAGTCCCCGTCGTAACTTTGAACTTTCTACGGACAAAAACAATTGTAAAAGTCCCCGTCGTAACTGTGAACTTTCTACAGACAAACAAATTTGTAAAAGTCCCCGTCGTTACTGTGGAACTTTCTACAGACAAAAACATTGACACGCTATAGATATCATTAAAATTATGCCAGGAAAAGGCGACGTGCCACAGAAAGACCCGCTGATCTTGAACAAGAAACCGGTACTCTTTATGGATTCTTCTTTGGGAACAGCTAGCGAATGTGTATAATTTAATTATAAGATGAAAAGAAGTCTTGCAATAGCACAGTAACAATCATACAAAGTGTACATTCTAACTAATGTTGCACGTTGTTGATACAATTTATTTCTACTTAGTTTGTTTTCACTGCAGACTTTAATGAGTCAACGTTATTGATTTGTTTAAAACGATTATGTGCTAAAGTAGTGTCTTCTCTTTCAACAAAGTTTCTTCTATATCATATCTTGTAGTTTGAAGATTTGGGAGGTCACAGGAGAACCTGGTCAAACCCTCTAGATCTAGGCAGAAATAGAAATCCGTGTTCACTAAGGTCAAAAGACAAACACTGCCTTATATCGAGCGCGAATTTACCACCCATGTGAACTTAATAACATGTCTGTGTATGTCGCTTATATTTAAGTACGATAACGTTTAGTTTAAATTCTTAAACATTATTCATGCGATCTAATTACTACACTTGGGCAATTAATTTAATAAATGCACATCTGTAATATAAATTATATTCGATAATCGTATGTGAAATTAAAATATTTTAATGTACGATAAATATCTTTTCAAAGATAATCATAAAGATAGTCAAAAGAGCGTATGCACAGAAAATACATTTGTTTTTTTTCAGTTTTCACTGCTGGCTGAAAAAAAAATACTGTAAATACCAGTTGCAGTGGCTTTTCGGCTGTCAATGACTGCTATTGACCTCAAATGACTGCTAAATTGTATGTGAAAGAATGCAAACGTTGTGTCAGACAAATACTTTTTACCATGACAGTCATTTTATGCCTGTCAGACATTTTTGTACGTCAGACATTTTTGTCCGTTAACTTAGTCGAAAATTGTCTGATACAACGGCGTATCCGTTGTATCAGTCAAACAATGTCTGTCACAGACATTTTCTCTTTTTTATCAGATAAAATACGACTGTCACAACGCCTGGTTATTATTATAGTTAATTTATTAACAGCGATGGATTAATATTTTGTATTTTAAATTGCTTTAAGAAAATGTTCGGAATTCAAAAAATATCTATTTGGTACAAATTTTTTTCAAATAGTAAATGTATGTATAAAATTTATTGTTTCTAAAAAATGAATTTTGCTTAAAATGTTACCATTTGTCCTGACCTTACTTTATAATTATTAAACTGAATTTATCAATGGTTTACTTACAAATGGTGAAAATATAAAACCGCATTTAAGCCAACGACGTTTAGTTTTAATTCTTAAACATTATTTATGCGATCTCATTACTACACTTGGGCTATGAATTTAATAAATACACACCTGTAATATAAATTGTATTCGATAATCTTACGTGAAAATAAAATATTTTAATGTACGATAAATATCTTTTTAAAGATAATCATCAAGATAATCAAATGAGCATGTGCACAGTAATATACTTTGGTGAAAATGCGCCAGTATATTTGTTTTTCAGTTTTCACTACTCACTGAAAAAATTACTGTAAATACCAGTTGCAGTGGTTTTTCGGCTGTCAATGACTGCGATTGACTGCAAAAGACTGCAAAATTGTATGTGAAACATTCCAAACGTTGTGTCAGACAATAATTTTTACAATGACAGTCATTTTATGCCTGTCACAGAGATATTTTGTCCGTCACAGACATTTTTCCGTTGGCGCAGTCAAAATGTGTCTGTTACCACGACGTATCCGTTGTATCAGTAAAAAAATCTCTGTCGAAATCATTTTTTCCCGTGGACTCAGTCGAACGTTGTCTGTTACAACGGCGTTACAGTTGTATCAGTCAAAAAATGTCTGTCACAGCAGACATTTTCTATGTTGTATCAGATAAAATACGACTGTCACAACGCATGGTAATTATTATTGTTTTTTTATTAACAGAGATCGAATAATATATTCTATTTTAAATTGTTTTATGAAAATGTTCGGAATTCTAAAAATCTCTATTTGTACAAATGCTATTCAAAGATTAATGTTAGAGATAAATGTATGTATAAACATAACTTTTTCTAAATAATGAATTCTGCTTAAAATGTTAGCATTTGTCCTGTCCTTATTTTATGATTAAACTGAATTTATCAATGGTTTACTTACAAATGGTGGAAAAAAAACCGCATTCAAGCCATAATAACGATCGCCTTTTATGAATTTGTACACTAATGTTTTCTTCAAACACGGACAAAGTTTAAAAAATACATATATTAAAATCGCCAATGTCTTTAATCATGTCGGAAACTTAGTGTTTTATTTAGTACGTCTACGTGCATTACATTTTGACATTTTAGTTGCTATATTTTTTCTGGTCTTTCAATTAAAATATTTAAAAATACGCCACTACAGTAATGTGTGTTTTCTTATCTGCATCTTCATTTCATATTTTGCATGTATCTATTACTTTTGCTTTAAACATACATACCTTAAAGACACATATAGAAAACTAATTGAACGTTCGTTGATAAATCCATCTAAAACTGGTCTAACATTATTCCGCTTCGAACATAATTACAAATAAAAGCAATATTTCATTCACTCGAGAACAATACGATCTTAAAAACACTGAAAATCGTATCTCTGCTATTGTTTACAAAACACAAAACTAACCAAATTAAATTTCCCATTTTGTAACGTTATAACATGAATTTTCATTCTGGAAATAACTTATCCCGTTTCTTCTTCATTTGTAAACCTGAAAATTCTAGCAGTTAATAAAAAAATTAAATTTAGAACAGTGTACGTTATAATCTTAGTAAGTTTAAGGACAACTGCGTCATTCTAAAATCCTCAATATCCCTAATTTATAAATAACTATGCCGCAAGTAGTTTCTGTTATCATACTAAAACTAACAAGTTCGTCAACATTAATGGACGATATATGTGTGAACTGCATATTACAAAGTTTAGAAGCAGAAAACTATGATCCGAAGTGGGATGTTCATATGTACAATATTTAACCTAGATTGTCAAAACTGTTGTTGTCAACTCAGTAGTTTTTTGTTACAGCCTTCTTTTTGGCGACTTTCCTGGAATGATCCATTCGATTATCGTAGATACTCCAATGTTTTGTTTTCTTCGAAGAAATTTTAATGTAAACCAGCGTACACTTGTTTCTCTCAGTTCTACAGATGTAGGTTTTTTGCAGAGTTGTGTACTATTTTCTTATTTCGGACCTGACTTACATCGGATTTACTACCGACGACAAGCTTGGTGTGTTTAGACTTCATTGATTGCGTACTATTATCTTTACGTATTTTTTTTCCAATGGAATCGTTTCGTGGATATTACAGTTTGTTACAATGTTAAAATGACACAGTGTCCCAATTTCTGAGACCATACTGGAAGTGCTCCCAATGCTCGTCCCGAGACTCTCTCGTTAGCAGTTACCAGATCATTATAGGGAAAGCATGACCGCAGATCTAGTGGGTGATGTGTTTGGAGTGACATGCTTCATGCGCGATTAATCCAGGTTTTTGTAGATTTCGACGAAAGAAGGCTCATTGTTTCTTAACTAGTTTGAGTCTTAAATGCAGCTGAAATTCTTCTCGCCGGACGTAACGCAAATATCCAATCAATCAATCAATCAACTGCATTATTCTAACTGTTTTTATTAAATTAAATACACTATGTTGTAAAATAGTATAACAAATTAACAGAGAAGAAAACATTATCATCTGGTATGCTTATATTTACTAAATTCTCATAAAACTTATATTGTCAGGGCTAATTATTTGTTTGTTTGTTTTTTTTTCGATGAACAAGAAAATCGAGATGCTGGTAATAATCCCGAGACAAGTTTGTGTTTACAAATAGAAAATTTTTACGACCCTATGACAATTTGAAGGCTTGATATTAAGGGCAGGAAAACTGCCATTACTGCGACACTACAATTGACGTGCGAATCCCGTCATCAGATAAAAAGGAACAAATTATATTTATATAAATGCATGTTCTGATGTTAATATAAACATAAACATATAAGGTGATCTGAATAAAACAGGACAGAAAAAATCATGTTTAAAAAATGTCAAATACATGTGTAAATAACACCACTGCGTATTAACATTTAGAATAGGGAGGAAATTATTAGGATTTACTTGTGCTCGAATAATGACTCCCATGCCCGAAAAATGAACACGTTTACAAATATTGCATTGCAAGAGGACTGTGTGTTATTTGACTTTATGCCGCGTGTATATAAATCGGAAGACGATAATGCAATGCTGACATACCGCCAGATTGTATGTTGTATTAACAGATATGGAATTCAATAAAAGTCAGAAACCACTGAAACAATTAATGTAATGATGCATGTGAAATATACTTGTACAAAGTTTCTGATATAGCATTGAAATAAAACACTATTTTGTAAATGTTTAATTTGTCATGTTCATAGTATTCTCTCATAATTCGGGTTGTTTATTTACGATCGCCATGTACGGTATTCGGTATTGTAGAAGTAAGTTGTAACAATAATCAATTAAGTTAGATCAGTTATTTTACTTAAAGACACTGTTTTACTGTTTTATAAATTGAAGCTTTGTTATGATGCTAATAAGTTAGAATATACATGTTAATTCCCGACGTTTCTTCGTAGTTTGCCTACGTTATCGCTGGATCTGGTATCATTTTTTCTGGAAATCAATCGTTTAATAAGACACAAATACTAGTTGAACATGTAAATTGTATATGTAGGTAATATATTGTAGCAGATTTAATTACAACCCGTGAAACGTAAAACGTTCCCGTACGAACGTTAAACGGACGAACCAAAAACGACATACGAACGGACGAAGAACGAACGAACGCTCTTATCGTCCAGACGAACCATTTAAAAATTAACCAATCAGAGACAAGCTATACGCGTCAATCGTTCGTATGTGGGAAAACGAATGGAGACGCCTATGTCACGCTTTGTAAAAATCAAGAAACGTTCGATCATTTTAAATTAAATCTTGAGAATCAAGCTGGTTTATAGTAAACAAATAAAAAATTGAAAAGGAATAAATAATAAAATAATTATACTTTATTTTCATTAAATCATCATTTAAATGATTTGTGACAGCTTAAACAGGTAATACACACATAAAAAACGTGACAACATAACAAGCATACGAGAAAATTTGGGGGGTTGAGTATTTTTATTAAATATTAACGTTTGTGATTTGGGCTAAACATGGAAATGGTTTAATAATGGACCTATAAATATTTTGTATCACAGTTTAAAAAGAAACGAGCTTAATCGTCTATTTTATTTTGATTACTAACAGTAATTATTACACATTCCCGAGGACGATTTTATAATTAATCTTTATTGCATATAATGAAATGTACTAATCCAACTGTATATTTATTATGTGTTATATATTTGTTAAACCTTATAGTTTCATAAATTAATATAATTTATTACAAAAATTCTCTATTGGAAAATGTTCATCAAGGTGGTATTCAAATAACACAATTAAAATCACATTTGTAATATCACTCCTGACACCTTTGCAAGAATATTAAAAACCATATTTAACATAAAAAAAAATACTGAGACCTTCAAGATACAATTAAAAACTAAATTAAACATATAAAATCACTCCTGATACAATAAGAAATGCAATCAAAAACCATAATGCAAATATAAAATCAATCCTGAGACCTTAGCTATGCAGTTAAAAACCATATAACACATACAATTTCACTACTGAGACCTTAGCAATACAATTAAAAACCATATTTCATATGCAAAATCACTCCTGAGACCTTAGCAATACAATTAAAAACCATATTACACATATAAAATCAGTCATGAGACCCTATCAATACAATTAAAAACTATATTTCTCATATAAAATCACCCCTGAGACCTTTGCGATACAATTAAAAACTATATTTTACATATAAAATCCCTCCTGAGACCTTTGCGATACAATTAAAAACCATATTACACATATAAAATCACTCCTGAGACCATTGCGATTCAATTAAAAACAATATTACATATATAAAATCACTCCTAAGACCCTAGCAATACAATTAAAAACCATATTTCACATGCAAAATCACTCCTGAGACCTTTGTGATACAACTAAAACCAATATTTCACATACAAAATCACTCCTGAGACCTTTGTGATACAATTAAAAACAATATTACACATATAAAATCACTCCACAGACCTTTGTGATACAATTAAAAATCATATTACATATATAAAATCACTCCTGAGACCCTAGCAATACAATTAAAAACCATATTTCACATGCAAAATCACTCCTGAGACTTTTGCAATACAATTAAAAACCATATTTCACATACAAAATCACTCCTGAAACCCTAGCAATACAATTACAAACTATATTACACATATAAAGTCACTCCTGAGAACTTTGCGATACAATTAAAAACCATATTTCACATATAAAATCACTCCTGAGACCTTTGCGCTACATTTAAAAACCATATTACACATATAAAATCACTCCTCAGACCTTTGCAATACAATTAAAAACCATATTACATATATAAAATCACTACTGAGACCGTAGCAATACAATTAAAAACCATGTTTCACATACCAAATCACTCCTGAGACCCAAACTATACAATTAAAAACTATATTACACATATAAAATCACTCCTGAGACCTTTGCGATACAATTAAAAACCATATTTCACATACAAAATCACTCCTGAGACCTTACAAGATGCAATATTAAACCATAGCATAATATAATTAACTTCTTTGACCTAACTAAGAGATGCTAAATCAGTCGTGAGACATTATATATGCAATTTAAAACCTAGGAAATGAAATGTCTGTATTTCCAAACAAATATTGTGCCATCAAATTAAGATTTTATGCAAGATTATTCAGTTTTATTAAGTTTGCTGTGTAAACAGCTATTCAGTTTTTGTATCAAATGAAGACAATGTAGGGATGTTCAAAGACTTTAGGATAAAACAAACATTTTAAAAAGTTTTAGGTACTAAAATAGAAAAATTTCATATGTGTTTATAAAATTTGGAGAGTGTTCAGATAAATCATATTTATTTGTACAACCTGAATATTGTAGATTTACATATAACAAAATTGTCGAAGAAAGTATTTCAAATTGTTTATGTTTATATTTAATTTAAAACATGTTCATGATTTTAATGAATTTATAGTTTTAAAATAAATACAATTTATTTGACAACAGAATGTAATATTTTCTATCAGACTAACAAAGTGTAAAATATTTTCTTTTGCGAATGCTGACGAACGAATGAACCTTTATTTTTACCTGTACTGCGCATGCGGACGAACGCACGAACGGTTTTTATTTACTTGTTTTGAGCATGCGGACGAACGAACGAACGAACGGACGTACGGATTGACGAACGGAAAACGATATACGAACGAACGGAAAACGAAATACGAACGCATAAATGGGAACGTTTTACGTTTCAGGGGGTGTAAGTTAATATTACAAATACTTCACGATTAACCTCGCGTACATGATTAAAGAAATCATTAGTGAAACAACTTATCTGAAGTTAGTATTTTAATCGTCGGATAAAAGGTGTGCTTAGAATTTAAAATTATTTAGCTATGCATATACATCACGAAACAAAAAGCAAAAGCACACAAAAAGTAAACCAACGAAAACAAGGGTGCACTCAAGTGTTAAGGACAGGTAAGTACCGCCTGCCTCTAATGCCACACCAGTCGAGTTACTCATTGTCAAGTCTAGAAAGATTCAAATTCGGCAATATGATTGTTTGCTTGTTTTATGTTGTTTAACGCCACTCTCAGCATTGTGCAGCAGCTATATTATGGCGTCCATTTTTTATTATGGAGAAAGCCGGAGTACCCGAAGAAAACACCAGACCTTCGGTAGGAAAACTGTCAATTGGATTGGATTGGAGCCAAGCACACCCTGCCCACAGTGCGAATCGAACCCGCAATCTCAGTGTTGACAGACCACGTGATTAATAGTAGACGAACTAACTTAACCACACGGCCGCCGAGTCCCCTTTCGAGAATAGACTACCTATCACAGAGAAAAAGTCTGATGATATTTGGGAAATGAATTTACCAGAAGTCATGTTAACCTTACCTAGCTAGAACAAACCCTTTGATCAACTGACCCACCATCGAACGTCTGCGGGGACTACATGGGTGCTAATACCCATCTTATAACAATCAAAAGACCTCGGAAGGAATTAATTATTTAAATGTATACTGCTTCAGGTCAACAATTCAGTCGAAATATAGTAAATAACACAGGTGATGAAAACACTTCACTACAGTGTTTGGATCATAAAGCAATTATACTGTACAATTTAGTTTTATTAGAATGCATTAAAGGTACTCTTAACTTGAAGATCTTTGTGTTTTTAAATTTTTAGCTTTTAATAAAAAAAATGTTTCTACATCTGTAGAACTTTTAACGACAGACAAGTGTACGCTGGCTTACATTAACATTTTTTCGAAGAAAATAAAACATTGGAGTAGCCACTATAATCTAATGGATCGTTCCAAAAAAAGTCGCCGAAAAACAGGCTGTACCAAAAAACTACCGAGTTGACAACAACAGTTTTGATAATCAAGATTGAATATTGTTCATACGAACATCCCATTTGGGATCATATTCTTCTGCTTCTAAATTGTGCATTATACAGCTCACACATATATCGTACATTCATGTTAATGAACTCGTTAGTTTTAATATGATAACAGAAACTACTAACGGCATAGTTATTTATAAATTAGGGATATTGCGGTTATTAGAACGACGAGGTTGTCATTAAACTTACTCACATTATAACGTATACTGTTCTTATTGAAAATGTTGTATTAAGTGCTGTAATTTTTCAGGTTTACAAATGAAGAAGAAGCGGAATAAGTTATTTCCAGAATGAAAATTCATTTGAGAATGTTACAAAATGGGAAATTTAATTTGGATAGTTTTGTGTTTTGGGAACAACAGCAGATATACGATTTACAGTGTAATAAGGATCGTATTGTTCTCGGGTTAATGAAATAGTGCTTTTATTTGTTATTATGTTCGAAGTGGAATAATGTGAGACCAATTTTAGATGGATTTATCAACGGACATTCAATTAGTTTTCTATATGTGTGTTTAAGGCATGTATGTTTAAAGCAAAAGTATTAGATGCATGCAAAATTTGAAATGTAGATGCAGCTAAGAAAACAAACAGTACTTTACTGGCGTTTTTTTGTAATGTCTGAATTTAATGTACGTAAACGTACTAAATAAAACACTAAGTTTCCGATATGATTGAAGAAAACATTATTGTACAAATGCATAAAAGGCGATCGTTATTATGGCTTAAATGCGGATTTTATTTTTGACCAGCTGTGTAAGTAAACAATTGATAAATTCAGTAATTATAAGATAATGACAGGATAAATAGTAACATTTTAAGTAGAATTCATTTTTTTTGTTATATTTATACAAACATTTATCTCTAACATTACTGCGAACGCATAATTTCCAAATAGAGATTTGTTTGTTTAATTCCGAACATTTTCATAATACAATTTAAAATAGAAAAAAATCCAAAAAAAAATATGAATCGATCGCTGTTAATGAATAATAATTATCTGGCGTTGTCACAGTCGTATTTTGTCTGATACAACGGAGAAAATGTCTGCGACAGACATTTTTTGATTGATTCAACAGTAACGCTGTTGTAACAAACGATTTTCGACCGAGTCAACGGAAAAAATTACTGCGACAGACATTTTTTTGACTGATACAAGTTTTGATTCCGCCGACGGAAAAAAATGTATGTGACGGACAAAATATGTCTCCGACAGGCATAAAATTTTTGTCACAGTAAAAATTGTTGTCTGGCACAACATTTGCAGTCTTTCACCGACAATTTTGAAGTCATTTGCAGTCAGTCTCAGTCAGTGAAAAACAAAAGTATTTGCGTATTTTCACCAAAGTATGTTAATGTGCACACATTCTTTTGATCATCTTTATGATTATCTTTAAGAACTATTTATCGTACATTAAACTATTTCATTTTCGCGTAAGATTTTAGAATACAATTTATATTACGTGTTTGTATTCATAAAATTAATTCCCCAAGTGAAGTAATAAGATCGCATAAATGATGTGTAAGAATTAAACCTAAATGTTATTGTACTTAAACATAAGCGAAATACAGATATTTTTAAGTTCACAGGGCTGGTAAATTCACGATCGACATCAGGCTGTGTTTGCTTTGACCTTAGTGAACACGGATTTCTATTTCTACCGAGGGTCGGTACCTGTTTCTTGCTTGAATTGATATCTATAGCAAACGACGTAATCGATTCAGTTACATGCAATAAAGAACACCGTTCTCCTGTTCCAGATCTTTCACGCTCACGCTGCTTTTCTCTGGAATAATTTTAATGATATCTAAAGCGTGTCGATGTAGACAATTAGAAAAATAGACCTTTACAATTTTTTGTTTCTGTATAAAGTTTAACATTTATGTTCGGGAATTTAATTGGAAAAGTACTTAATAAGAAATTACCCATAATCCGTAACGATAAATTATTTATTACAGTATTATATTACTCGTTGTCAACCTTTTTTTCTGTATAATCGCGGAAAAATACCGGTTAGTGTCGCCCAATATTCTTTGCCAAGTGAGGCACCCATATTGTCATGTTTGCAGCAGAAAAAGAGTGTGGAAATGTAGAAAAGGAATATGGTATCACGTCTTAAATATGTTGTTTTTTTGACAAGATGTGTCAGTAAGCTATTGATTAATTCTTTACAACATCAACCGATATAGTAATCGATATATGCTTATTTTGCACAAGACATTCAACAACGTCACAAAACATTTAAAAACGTCACAAGAATTTAACAACGTCACAATAACATTTGCTGAATTTTGAAGTTCGTACTAAAATATAAGATAAAAGTCAATACATGACATATTGAGGGCAAGTAACGGTAGAAAATTCAATAAATGTTTTGTTAAAGTGTATTTTGTCCACCGTTTATTGCCACGAACGACTTCTATAACACACATTGTTCAATATGAAAATGGCGGCTAGAAAATCATGGACTATAGGTCCAGCTTGAATCGAAAGACACAGGTTGTTGTCCTATTAGAATTGTAATAATTCACTCGGGGTATAATATTGTGCTCATTTACACATGGAGTGGGCCTCTATATTTATATTTTGTACCTCGCAAACGTTCGGTAAAAAAAATCGAGTATAATGTCCCAGCTCAAGTGTAAATGTGTACAACATCATACCCCTCATGAATTATTTCTTAAATAAAATTTAATAAACGGAAAATGATACCATTTTCATCAGTCTTTATCCATCGGGCTTATTTTTTTAAACAATAAGAGATATTTAAACATAAATTTATGACTGTAACGCTACTATTTGCTTAACATTTGCCATCGTCAAGTATGCAGTGTAATTTACAAATAAATATGTTTTGTTTAATTCCGAACATTTTTGTAAAATAATCAGACACCAAAAGTATTCATTAACCATAGTTCAAAACAAAAGTAATAATTACCGGTCGTTGGGACAGTCGCATTAGGTCTGATACAACGTAGAATATATCTGTGACAGACATGTTTTAGTTATTCAGATCAAACGAGAACGCCGTTGTAGCAATCAAAGTTTGACTAAGTCAAAGGAGAACATGATAGCGATAGATATTGTTTGACTGATACACCGGACACATTTTGACATGTTCAAACGGAAAATATGTACATGAAAGACATTTTTGACTGATGCTACTGAAATGCCGTTGTAGCACACATATTTTGGCCGAGTCAAAGGAAAAATGTTTCTGATAAAACAAACTTGTCCGTGACAGTCATAAATGGCCCTCACAGTAAACAGTAATGTATGCAGTGTTTAACAAACATGTCTGCACTCATTTGCAGTCAGTCATAGTCACCAACAGACTACAACAACTGCAGATGTTATTAACAGTCATTTTTATAGGCAGTTTTGTTGTTGCCTACATTTAATCAACAGTGTCTTGCCAATAATACCCGCAAATCTTAAAATTGCATCAGACGACAACTTGTTTATTACACACTTATTATTATTGACCAGAATCCGTATTGTCTAAGTTTGCAGAAAATTATTGTGAAAATGTAGAAAAAGAATACGGCATTATGTCCTAAATATTTTTTTTTCAAACGATGTGTCAGTAAGCAATTGATTTTTTCAGATTATTAATTATAAATTCTTATATGAAGGCTTTACAACGTCACCCGATATATTAATCGATATGTGCTTATTTTGCACAAGTGCATTGTTACGAAACGTCATAAGAGGTTTTACGACGTCAAAATAACATTTTCTGAATTTTGAAGTTCATACTAACATAGAAGTCAATAAATGACATATTGAGGGCACGTGATGGTAAATTATTCAATAAATGTTTTGATAAAGTGTATTTTGTCCACCGTACATTGCAACGAAGATATCTTTACACCGAATTCTTCATCATGAAAATGGCGGCTAGAAAATCATCGACTATAGGTCCCGCTTAAATCAGAAACACAGGTTGTTGTCATATTAGAATTGTAATAATTCACTCGGGGTATAATGTTTTACTCATTTACACATGGATTGGGCTTTACATTTATATTGTGTACCTCGCTAACGTTCGGTAAAATAATCGAGTATAAAGGCCAGCTCATGTGTAAATGGGTACAACATCACGCCCCTCGTGAATTATTTCTTAAATAGAATAGAAAAAAGTTAAATGATAAGATTTTCGTAAGTCTTCATTTTAGATTTTAGTTCTAGTTATTAATTATCATTTCTTTTTGTTCTGGCTCAGTTTGATCAATATGCACTTTTACTATCACGTCACAGACAATGACATGCTTAATATTTATGAAAAATTCATCTCTAAAATTCAATCGGACAATTAAATTTAGAACTTGGAGCTCGACAGACTCCTGACGAGAATCAGATATTGCTTTCGTCTTGAAAACCCATGTTCACATCGGTTTTCATTGGGTTCATATTACACACTTTCCGATCTTCCGTTTTATATTTTGGTATTCGCTTCAGCTTGTGTGTGTTTGTCTGAATTGTATTTGTAATTGCCTAACAACTTCATCTTTTGCTTAACTGTCAGGCTCTGCTCTTTAAACTAACGAAATACTTTTAATGTTTATTACATACTAACTCGAAGCTGATTGCATACAGAACAGTCATATTTTGGTTTGATGTCAGTTATTATGACCCATTTTCTTGGCTAACCAAACTCGTAGGACACTATGTTTTTTCTCATAGCTTCAATCTGTTTGAAAAAGAAGCATGATACTGCCTAGATACAATACATTGATAGGTCTATTTTTATCATAATGGAAAGGATATTTAAATTTTGTTATTGCAGTCAGTCATTGACCTAGATTTTGATTGACAGTCCAGTTAAATTCGCGCTTTGATGACTATACCAGAACAATCAATGTATAAACATGATTTTTAAATCATGAAATGGATATTTAACGTATATATATTGTTTTCAAAACGCGAATCTTGGCAAAGATACATTAAATTTTGTCAAAATAGGTTGGAACACTTCTCAATATTTGGCATACGTCAAACATTATTTGTAATCTAACATAGAAGCATGCTAATTACTTATAGTCAACAAGAGTAACCGCATTTAGTTTGTAATTGTGTCATAACAAGAAGAAATCGTATGCATCGCTTTTGTTTCTCCTCTGAGTTGAAGTTTAATTTAAACGCATTTACACTGAGAATGAATCATACAAGTATGTTTTAAGTGTCGTTGTTGTTTAAAAAATGCAGGCCACGAAAAACAATGTTTGCCCTTATAATATTTGTTGTCTGGTTCATCGATTTGGGATTATAAATAAAAAAATCGTAACAAAATGGTTATAGTGTCCAAAGATTGGTCTGATGTAATTAATTTGTTTTGCACTCGCATTCATATTGCTATAGATGTTCTTGATTGATCTGATGTCAGGGTTTGCACGTCAGTTTTAGAGTGGCACTCACTGATGGCGGTTTTCCCTATTTGTAGTTTATAGCTGTAGGAGTTTTATATTCGTAGAAGCAAACTGGTAATACAAGTTCAGCCAGCACTGCGTATATGTTTCCTGTTCTGCAAAATGAAAAACAAAACAAGAAACAACCGGAACAAAGAATATCAGTGTTATTAAAGTGTTTGAATAAATACATAGTTCACAATATGACACAATTTTATAATCATTTAATCTTCTAGCAATTGTTCGATATTGTGTATTGAAGAGAATAGTTCAACTGATGAAGCCCGCAAAGCGTTAATAAGCATAGATATCAACTTACGTTATGTCATTCCAAGTAACTGTCTCTGATCTGCTGAAATGCATACACGTTAAAATAACTTTAAATTATTAAGATATAATGTTATGTAATAAACGTGACAAAACATGTGTTTCTCTTAGTATTGTTTTAATGAAGCCTCCCACTACTTTCGACAATATTTTTTGATGTATTACTGTTAAAAAATGAAGAGAGTCAAAGATTCAAATTTCCTCTTGTGCGATATAAACAGCAAACAAACAAACAAGCGGACCTACGAATATCATTGTTATGAAAGTGTTTGAATAATTACTAACAATATAACATGACACAGTTTTCTTCCCGTTTTATTTTCTGGAAAATTGTACGCGATTGTGTAACGAATTTAATAAGATGGCAGTAAATCTGACACAACCAGCAAAGTTGTATTTGAGCATATATAAAGACTAACATGTACTGCGGCGGTCGTCGTTTCAATAAGCTGTCTCATATCGGCGAAACTACATATACGTCAATATTACTTTAAGTGATTAAGATATAGTAATGTCATATTATAACCAAGACTGAACGATGTATTTCTTTTGTTTTTGTTTAAACGAAGCTTTACACTACTTTCCGCAATATTTTAGCTGTATCACTGCTAGATCAGGAAGGGAGTCAAACTATCCAAAGAAAACACAACACATGGGAACGAAACTGATAACTCCTAGTTAAACAGTGTAACACTTCTTGCCCGAGAGCAATCGCTAACTACGAATACAAGTGTTCCACATGAGCTGTAATAATCTCGGGTGAATATATACACAAACCAGCTTACTAATACTCTAAGTTTTATGTTTCTAAATTGTGTATTATAATGCACTTACACCGATCGTCATTTACGAACGACACATCTCGCGATTGTTTTTAACTGCGATTTGGTCATTGATACAATTAGATTATAGCATGCAGTATGCCAATTTAGTAGTTTATTAAGTGCTCGATTTTTCAGGTTTACAAATTAGGAAACAAAGCAATTGTGATTTCCTGAATAGTGATTCCCATGACAACGTTATACATACAATGGAAAGTCTAAAACGAATACTTTTGATCGTAACAATTAGCAACTGCGATAGATTGACAGTGTGCTTATAAAGAGGATATAAGTGTACTTGAGTGAATATTTTATTCCTTTGATTTGTAAATATTGTTAATGTGGGATTATGTGCCACCATAATATGTTCATTTATCAACACATCCAATTGCTAGTAGTTTTCCTTGGTGATTAATGAAGGTATGTATTTTGAAGATAAAAATTAAAGTTAAATCAGAATCTGAAATGCACTAATAAAGGTTATTGCAGTTGCAGGTGCCAACCGAGTTTCCTTCATCAATTTGCTTTGACATTTTAACGAGATTAAAAATTGTCAATAAGCATTTATAAAACATACCATTAAATATGCTATATTTTGTTAGTTCTGCTACAGAAGGACTGGTATACGCCTGTAACACAATATTTTGTTGACAAAATACAATTAAACACAACAAGGAAGCCACATATCTTTGCACACATTTACTTCCAAGCAAGACGAAAAAAAATTGAAAAGGAATAAATAATTAAATAATTATACTTTATTTTCATTAAATCATCGTTTAAATGATTTGTGACAGCTCAAAGAGGTAATACACACAAAAAAAACCTGACACCATAACAAGTCTACGAGAAAATGTGTGGTGTGGGGTTGAGTATTTTTATTAAATATTCACGTTCGGGATTTGGACTAAACATCGAAATGTTTTAATAATGGACATAAAAATATTTTTTATCACAGTGTAAAAAGAAACGAGCTTAATCATCCATTTTAATTTGATTACAGTAATTATAACACATACCCGAGGAAGCTTTTATAATTATTCTTTATTGCATATAATGAAATGTACTAATCCAACCGTATATTTATTATGTGTTATATATTTGTTAAACCTTGTAGTTTATCAATTTAGGGGTAATTTATAAGAAAAATTCTCTGTTGAAAAATGTTCATCAAGGTGGTGTTCAAATAACACATTTAAAATCACATTTGTAATATCACTCTTGAGACCTTTGCAATAATATTAAAAACCATATTTAACATAAAAAAACTACTGAGACCTTCGAGGTACAATAAAAAACTAAATTAAACATATAAAATCACTCCTGATACATCATAAATGCAATCAAAAACCATAATACAGATATAAAATCAATCCTAACACCTTAGCTATGCAGTTAAAAACCATATAACACATACAATTTCACTACTGAGACCTTAGAAATACAATTAAAAACCATATTTCACATACAAAACCACTCCTGAGACTTTAGCAATACAATTAAAAACCATATTACACATATAAAATAACTCCTTAGACCTTTGCGATACAATTTAAAATCATATTTTATATCCAAAATCCCTCCCGAGACATTAGCAATAAATTTAAAACCATATTACACATATAAAATCACTCCTGAGACCCTTCCGATACAATTAAAACCCATATTTCACATACAAAATCACTCCTGAGACCCTAGCAATACTATTAAAAACCATATTTCACATACAAAATCACTCCAGAGACCTTAGAAAGAAAAATTAAAAACCATATTTCACATATAAAATCACTCAACATACCTTTGCGACACAATTAAAACCCTATTTCACATACAACATCTTTCCTCGGACCCTAGCAATACAATTAAAAGCCATATTTCACATACAAAATTACTCCTGAGACCCTAGCAATACAATTAAAAACTATATTATCCATATAAAATCACTCCTGAGACCTTTGTGACACACTTTTAACCATATTTCACATATAAAATCGCTCCTGAGACCTTTGCGACCAATTAAAAACCATAAAACACATAAAAAATCACTCCTTAGACCTCTGCGATACAATTTAAAACCAAATTACATATATAAAATCACTCCTGAGACCCTAGCAATACAATTAAAAAAAACATATTTCTCATGCAAAATCACTCTTGAGACCTTTACAATACAATTGAAAACCATATTACACCTTTAAAATCACTCCTAACACCTTTGCAACGATGTATAGTAAGTCAGCAAGGACGAAATGAATCGGGAATTCGAAAACTACAGTCGAACTTCAGAAGCTCGAACTCGGATCGCTCGAACAACCGGATTTCTCGAACACCTATAATAGTACGGAACCTTTCCCCAATATAATCAATGTTAAAATTGCTTCGATTTCTCGAACACCGATTTCTCGAAAACTCGAACTAAATTAGCAGTCCTAATAGTAAAAATCCATTGCAAAACCATGAATAAATCGAACTAAAATTATTGACGGCTTGGATGATAAATTGGTCGTAAAAGGTTTGAAGATCGAAGCCATACGTGTAAAATGCCAAGCTTGATCTTTGGTGATATAATTCCTAATAATTAATCTAACTGTCACCAATATGTATTATATGTACGCCTTTGTCGGCAAATTTGTCGAAATAGGTTTTAATTAATTTGAATAGGTGTCAATAAATTGCTTTCAAATCCGAATCGAGGTCAGTGAAACAATTACGTAATGCAAGAATACTTATTAATACTTGGGCGCAAAATTTAAACAAGAAAAGTAACACTAAGCATTTTTCTTTTAAGAAATAATAATAAAAAGACGAAATTATGTCGCAGTCATATCGATAGTTCTGAATAAACCATATTTAAAATAACTTTACCAACTCCCGTGGATGTTTTCACATTCTAAATTGACAACGAAAAATGAAATCCGTACTAAAATAAAATAAATATAGGTTATTGTGGTGTTTGTGAATAAAAAGTACGACATTGACAGAACAAAGACCCTAAACATAACGTATTTAAGCACGTTTTAAAGTTATTAAAGGCAAGGCGTATTAATCTTTTGTTCCAAAAGGTTATATCTGAGTGCATTTGTAAATTTAACTGTCTGGTTTTTAACAGCACTACATTCTTAAAGAATTGATTGTGTAACATGATCCTCTATTTATCAGGATCAGACCGACTTGAACTCTTCTCTTTATTATTCTATAAACACGACAGGTGTGCTTTAAAATAAACTGACAACTTCTCATCTAAAGATGTATTTGTGTTTTCAACAAATGCAATATGACTAAAGGTCAACGTATATATTTCGAGTTTATTAGCGATAATCATCATTATGTTTTGTTTTAGCTGAGACGTATAAACCCTTTTTTTCACTGGAACATATAAATACGGCCATTTGTGGTGTTTTTCCTATAACATGTATAAACGGTTTAACAATACAAAGTTATTAAATTTATGCTTTCCTTTCATATTCATGTCACGCCATTGTAAGGCTGATTGTACCATTTCGTGTGCAATATTTAGAAGAACTGACTGGTGTTTAAAAACTGGTGTTAACAGGATAGTGGAAGTCATTGTGTTGGATGTATAATTTTTTTATATTTTTGCAAGAGTCTATATTCGCCAAAAAGACTAAGTTATAAACCAAATAAGGTGTATTAATAGTCTTAGAGCTATGCTACGGATGGAAATGCTTATTGTTTTATTTGGCCTTCGCTTCAGTATGTAATCCATTCAATCTTGTAATATTTAGTAAATACATGTGAGGTCAATCATGCAATATCTAGTACATACACATAAGGTATATCCTGTAGTATGTAGTGCATGCATGTTAAGTCAATCCTGTAGTATCTATTACATTCATCCGAGTTTAATACTGTAGTATCAAGCACATTAATGTGCTTTCAATCCTGTAATATCTAATACATACATTTGAGGTCAATTCTGTAGTATCTAGAAAATACATATGTGGGAACTCTTGTAGTATCTAGTACATACATTCGAGGTCAATCCTGTAGTATCATGAACATACGTGTGCTTTGAATCCTGTAGTATCTAGTGCACAAATGTGAGGTCAAAGTGTTATATGTGGGGGCAATCATTTAGTATCTAGTACATACATTTTAGGTCAATCAAGTGGTATCTAGTACATATATGTGAGGTCAAACCTGTGGTATATAGTACATACATCTGTTCAAAACCCTGTATTATCTAGTACATACATTTGTGGAAAATACTGTAGGATCAAGTGCAAACATGTGAAGGAAATCCTCTAGTATTTAGTACATACATGTGAGGTCAGTCCTGTAGAATCAAGCACATACATGTGATTTCAATCATGTAGTGCCAAGTACATAAATGTGCGGTCAATCCAGTGGTATATGGTGCATACATGTGTAGAAATTCCATTACTATCCACTACGTACATGTGAGGACAATCATTTAGTATCTAGCACAAACAGTTTAGGTTAATCAACTAGTATCTAGTACATGCATGTGAGGTTCATCCTGTAGTATCTAGTACATACATGTGTTGAAAATCCTGTTTTATCTAGAACATACATGTGGGGTCAATTATGTATTATCTACAACATAGATTTGTGGGAAATCTTGTAGTATCTAATTCATACATGCGAGTCAATCCTGTAGTATCAAGCACATACATGTGCGTTTAATCATGTAGTATCAAGAACATAAATTTAAGGTCAATCCAGTGCTATATGGTGCATGCATGTGTATAAAATCCTTTAGTATCTACTACATACGTGTGAGGACAATCATTTAGTATCTAGCACACACAGTTTAGGTCAAACAAGAAGTATCTAGTACACACATGTGAGGTCAATCATGTAGTATCTACTACAAATGCGTGAGGTCTTTCCTGTAATATCTATCACACACATGTGTGGACAATCCTGTAGTTTCTGGTATTTACATGTGAGGTCAATCATGTTAAATCTAGTACATACGTGTAAGGTCAATCCTGTAGTATGTATTACATACAAGTAATGTCAATCATGTAGTATATATTACATACATGCGAGGTTAATCATGTAGTATCTAACACATTGATGTACTTTGAATCATGTAGTATCTGTTTCATACATATGAGGTCAATCTTGTAGTATCTAGCACATACGTGTCTTCTAATCGTGTAGTGTCTAGTACATACATGTGGGGTTAATAAAGTGGCATATGGCGCATGTATTTGTAGATAATCCTTTAGTATCGGATACATACATGTGATGACAATCATTTGACAACGGTAGTGGATTTATTATTCAATGAAATTTAAATATTAGAGCTGCATTTAAAAAACAGTTTCATACAGAAATGATAAACATGACACCCCGAAAATTTAATGTGATATTAGTGAAATGTTTTCGCTCGTTTTGAGGGGTCTCCCATTACTCAACGAAACTTGGTGCCCGAGTCAGAGCAAAAAATGTTAATAGTTTCCCCAATACACAAATAATTAAGTGGCCGTTGTCATTTAGTATCTAGTACATACACTTTAGGTTAATTCAATAGTATCTAGAACATTCATGTGAGTTCAATCATGTAGTATATTTTACCTACATGCGAGGTAAAACCTGTAGTATCAAGCACATTCTCTGCTTTCAATCCTGTAGTGTTTAGTACACACATGTGTGGTCAATCCTGTATTAGCTAGTACGTGCATGCGAGGTCAATCCTGTTGTATCAAATACATAAATTTGAGGTCAAATCAGTGGTATATGGTTCTTGCATGTGTAGAAAATCCTTTAGTATCTACTACATGCATTTGAGGACAATCATTTAGTATCTAGTACATACAGTTTAGGTCACGCAACTAGTATATAGTTCATACATGTGAGGTAAATCCTGTAGTATCTAGTACATACATGTGTGGACAATCCTGCTGTTTCTGGTACTTACACGTGAAGTCAATCCTGTAGTATCTAATACGTTAATGGGTGGTCAATCGAGTAGTATCTTATACATACATGTGAGGTCATTCCTGTAGTATCTAGTACAGACATGCGAGGTTAATCCTTTAGTATCATGCACATTGATGTGCTTACAATCCTGTAGTATCTAGTACATACATGTGTGGACAATCCTGTAAAGCTCTTTTATAGCTGATCAATTGCGAAATATAGAAACCGTTTTAAAGAGCGATATTAAATGGATATACATGGACGATATCAGTTAGTATCAAAAAACCATATCAGGCATGCATTTACAAACTATATAAAGAGATAATATTATAGGGTTCTTGCATGAATATTGGGAAATATTGTCCCAAGCAAGTGTTATATTGCACGCGCTTGCGAGTACAATATAGCATCTTGCGAGGGACAATATTTCCCAATATTCATGCAATAACCTTTTTATTATATAGTAATAATTTGTTTGTGCTTTTAAGTGATTATTCATTATCTTTGCTATTTTGTAATATTTTACTAGGTCCAATATTATCATATTTTCACTTGGTCAATATTACAGATATATATTTTTATGTAGATTTACATATAATAAAAAACAGATTGTTTTTCAATTTTGTGTTTTTAATTGTTGTGAATATATGGTCACACACTCGAATTTCGTCCATACTCGAAATTCGGTGATTACCCTTCATTCGGCAATGTAAACAATGATCCCAAGGCTAAATTACTTTAAAAATATCTTGCCTTTATTGCTCTAACAAAATGACCCTTAAATAATAAATAAAATGCATTTCAGCGAAATTTACGTCCGTTAAAGCGACACACTTTCATCGCCAAAATTCGAGTGTACTAGCATAAATTCCTGCTTTGAAACTGACGAGCCACTTGTGTACACAGTATTTAAATCCCATTTTGTACAGTTTACACCTGCTTTTTTCCTTTGTTGGTCAATGAAATTTACTTTTATCTACAATCGAATTCACTTCCATTTGTTCAGTTTAAGCGGTTCTGCTAATTGTCCCCTCGAGAGCAGATCATGTATGTCATTTTCGGCCATGTTTGTTTACCAAACAACAGTCAAATATAAAAGCCGATGTTCGGAACACATCTGTACTTTTCCCGGAAATTACATAAAAGACCGAGATTCGGTGTAAAATATGAAAATATACTGCATTTTATTGCTATATGGAAATACAATGGGGAAAAAATATTACTATATAATAAGATGATATATAAGAACGATATAAAGCGGGTGGGATAAGAAGAACAGTATAAAGCTTGTATGGAAAACGATATAAAGCGGGTGGGATAAGAAGAACAGTATAAAGCTTGTATGGAAAACGATATCAAGCGGTATACCAGAACGATATCAAGTTGGTATACACCAACGACACAACCCGATATACACGAATGATATCAAGCGGATATAAAGAGAACGATATTAGGAACGTATACAGGAACGATATGAATCAGGTACGCAAGACCGCTATGAAGCGGGTTTCCGTGTATAATATAAAGCGAGTATACACAATCGATATCAAGTGATATATAAAAACAATTTCAAGAGAGTAGAGTAGAACTATTTAAAGCGGGTATGTGGGAACAATATAAAGTGGCTAAGCTATAGCGATTAAAGATTATTGATGTTAAGTAAAATGCATTTTAGCCGAATCATTCTTTAGTAGTGTCTCATTGTTGAAGGACCACACAGGTTTTACTAAAAAAGATGCACACAGTTTGGTATAATAATAATAATAATAATAATAATAACAATAATAATAATAATAATAATAGTAATAATAATAATAAGAATTGGTATAATAAACCATATAATAACGCGACACTATCATGTTAGCCGAACCATAATTATGTATTTTTTCATGTACTTGTTATATTCAAACACCCGTAAGACCTACCGCAGGTGCGGGGTTTTCTCCGGGTACTCCCACAATAAAAACTGGCCGCCATGATATAGATGAAAACTTGCTGAAAGGTAAGACCTCCATTTAGTTGGTTTCAATAAATGTTATTTGCATTCTGTTAGAATCAAAATCATGCATGGGATCGGTGTTCAGTTTTTATCTGTTCGAAATCGGTGTTATATAACAGGGATGCTTTTTAAAAATATGTTTGCGCCTATGGTTGGTTTGTTTAAAGTCATCGGGTCCCCAGTCTAAATGTCAACGTTGAATTTAAATTGCGTCGTACTTTCTGACACGCAAATGCATCATTTGATGTTTACTTTGCCGTTTATTTTAATACAAGGTTGTCATTGAATACAATACGAACAGGAGGGTTCAAGTCCGTCTGATCAAGACAAACAGAAGATCATGTTACATTATAAACACTTTAAGAATGCGGTGTTTTAAAAACCAGAGGGTTTAAATTTACAAGTGCACTCAGATAGGACCCGACAAACAGACGATTAACACGGTCACAAAAGCAAAGTAATTTCTTTAAAAAAAACGCGCCAACGTGCGATGTTTTTAGGCCTTTCCACAAGTTAATACGTTTAAAACAAAAACAACAAATGCATGTATTAAAGTACACGTTGCATTGTGTTGTGTCAATATAGAATTCAAAAACTCCAATAAGGTGATGCACATTTTGTAAGAGAACAAATTCTTCAATTATGGATATGTTTATTGAAACCACTTAAGATTTACACCTACAAATTACATAACACATGGCTATCGCAATCGATGTGAAGAGAATTCTGACATTTTTAATATTACCAGTCTACTGACCTTTATACACAAAGCCACAAAATGTATCAATCGTAACATATTATGTAAAATGTCGTTTAATCAAAACTTTTAATTACCATTGTCTTAATAATACTTTATTTATTTGAGACTTTACATGAAAACAAGCGATCAACATCAAAACACTTGAACTCTACGGACACACAGACATAACAAAGCAGGTATTTAATTACTGGATTGAAAATCTAGCTCTTATCAGTATTTCACGAACCGAATGATATCAGAGGACGAAGCACACCATTACCATATAAAACATTTCAAATTAATCTTTACGCTAGGTGTATGTTCATTTGGAATATTAAGTGAGTCTATGTTTTTTAAATACCATATATATGCAAATTCAAGCGAACTGTATAGAACCAATTATATAAATAAAACACCAAAAGATCCCTTCAATATATGTCATAGGAAACGATTTTCGTGTAGTCATAGTCCTAAGGCATTCACCCCCAAACAATAGTTTAACTCAAAAGGACTAAGATGGTGTAGAGCTTATCTTGTCGATATTGTAAATCTTTTTTAGAAGATTTCCATATCACTCTAGCAAACAGAAACACCTTAAGATGAATATATTGTTGATAAAAAATAGTATTTGTGTATTCACGCTGCTGACACAGACGTGGATGAAAAGTCCATCTGAAGAGGCATTGACATAATATGAATAACACTTAGCAATATAGAGAATGCTGTAGTATCTTACATGTATTTACAGTTTTGTAGTGAATAGTACTTAAACACATTGTCAATAATGCAGTGTCTTGCAGCAAACTTGAAATATCTGGTACATAAATAAATTAACACTGATGCAGTGTCCTTAACTTACATGTATTTACAATTGAGTAGTGCATACATGTATGGCTATTGTGCAGTGTCTGTAGCATTAATGTATGAACAAACCTGCAATATCTGGTATATATACTAATGGACATTCGTGAAGCGTCTGTAGCATAAATGTATGAACAAACCTGTAACATCTGGTATATATGTGAATGGACATTCGTGCAGTGTCTGGTACATTAATGTATGAACAAACCTGTAATATCTGGTATATAAGTGAATAGAGAATCATGCTGTGCATGGAACACAAATGTATGAACAAACCTTTAATATCTGGTATACACGTGTTTGGACAATCGTGCAGTGTAAGGAACAAAAACAGAGGCCGGGATGTTGACATAATGTACAGGCCAGTCAGACTCTGAGCTGAAAATACTGTAAGTATAACAGAGGCCGGGAGGTTGACATAATGTACTATTCAGTCGGACTGAAAGCTGAACATACTGAAAGTATAACATAGACCTGGAGGTTTACATAATGTACCAGTCAGTTGGATTGAAAGCTGTACAAAATCTTTAGTATAACAGCTGTACATATTGTAAGTATTACAAAAGCCAAGGATGACATAATGTATGGGTCAGTTGGACTGAAAGATGTATAAACTGTAAGTATAACAGAGGCCGGGAGATTGACATAATGTACGGGTCAGGTGGACTGAAACTTCACATCCTATAAGTGTAAGATTCCGGGAGGTTGACATAATGCACCGGTGAGTCGGAATAAAAGCTGAAATACCGTAAGTATTCAGAGGCCGGGAGGTTGTCATAATGTGCAGGTGACTTGGACTTAAACTATACATAGTGTAAGTAAACCGAAGCCGGGAGAATGACCTATTATACGGGTTACACGAACTGAAAGCTGTACATACTGTAAGTATAACAGAGGCCGGGAGGTTGACATAATGTACGGATCGGCCGGACTGAAAGCTGTACATACTGTAAGTATAACAGATGCCGGGGGGTTGACATAATGTATCATTAAGTCGGACTGAAAGCTATACATACTGTAAGTATAGCAGAGGCCGGGATGTTGACATAATGTCGCGGTGAGTCGGAGTGAAAGGTGTGCATACTGTAAGTATAACAGAGGCCGGGATGTTGACATAATGTACGGTCAGTTGGACTGAGAGCTGAACACACTGTAAGTATAACAGATCCGGGAGGTTGACATAATGTGCCCGTGAGTCGGATTAAAATCTGTACATACTGTAAGTATTACAGCGGCCGCGATTTTGACATAATGTTCTGGTCAGTCTGACTAAAAGCTGAACAAACTGTAAGTATAACCGAGGCCTGGGGGTTTACATAATGTACCAGTCAGTCGACTTAAAGCTGAACACACATTAAGCATAACAGTGTCCGGGAGGTTGCCATAATGTACGGGTCAGGTGGACTGAAACATCGAATCATGTAAGTATACGATGCCGGGAGGATGACATAATGTACGGGTCAGGCGGACTGAAAGCTGAACATACTGTAAGTATAACAGAGGACGGAAGGTTGTCATAAAGTGCAGGCGAGTTGGACTTAAACTATACATACTATAAGTAAAGTAGAAGCCGGGAGAATGACATATTGTACGGGTCACTCGAACTGAAAGCTGTACATACTCTAAGTATACAGAGGCGGGAAAGCTGACATAATGTACCTATCAGTTGGACTGAAAGCTGTACATACTGTAAGTATAGCAGAGGCTGGGAGGTTGACATAATGTACCGGTTAGTCGGACTGAAAGCTGTGCATACTGTAAGTATAACAGAGGCCGGGATGTTGATATAATGTTCCGGTCAGTCGGACTGAGAGCTGAACATACTGTAAGCATAACAGAGACCTGGAGGTTTACATAATGTACCAGTCAGTCGGACTGAAAGCTGTACAAACCTTAAGTACAACAGTGGCCGGGAGGTTGACATAATGTACGGGTAAGTCGGAATTAAAGCTGTGCATACTGTAAGTGGAACAGAGGCCTGGATGTTGACATAATGTACATGTCAGACGGACTCTAAGCTGTGCATACTGTTTGTATAACAGTGACCGGGAGGTTGACATAATGTGCGGGTAAGTCGGACTAAAAGCTGTACATATTGTAAGTAAATCAGAGGCGGTCGGTTGACATAATGTTCGGGTAAGTATGACTAAAAGCTATACATATTGTAAGTATAACAGAGTCCAGGGCAGACATAATGTACGGGTCAGTGGGACTGAAAGATGTCCATACTGTAAGTATAACAGAGGCCGGGAGGTTGACATAATGTACGTATCAGTCAAACTGAAAGCTGAACATACTGTAAGTATAACAGAGACCTGGAGGTTTACATAATGTTTCAGTCAGTCGGACTAAAATCTGTATAAACATTAACTTAAACAGTGTCCGAGAGATTGACATAATGTACGGGTAAGTCGGACTGAAAGCTGTGCATACTGTAAGTATAACAGAGGTCTGGATGTTGACATAATGTACCAGTCAGTCGGACTCAGAGCTAAACATACTGTCTGTATAACAGAGGCTGGGAGGCTGACATCATGTACGGGTAAGTCGACCGAAAGATGTGCATACTGCAGGTATCAGAGTGTCCAGGAGGTTGACATAATATACGGGTCAGGTGGACTGAAACTTCACATCCTCTAAGTGTAAGATTCCGAGAGTTTGACATAATGTGCCGGTAAATAGGACTCAAAGCTGTAACACCGTAATTATTAGTGAGTCCGGGAGGTTGTCATAACGTGCAGGTGAGTTGGACTTAAACTATACAAACTGTAAGTAAAGTATAACAAAGGACGGAAAGTAAGTCTTACAGAAGACGGGAGGTTGACATAATGAACGGGTCAGTCGGACTGAAAGCAAAAAATACCGTAAGTATAACAGAGACCTGGAGGTAAACATAATGTACCAGTCAGTCCGACTGAAAGCTGTTCCAACATTAAGTATAGCAGTGACCGGGAGGTTCACATAATGTACGGGTAAGTCGGACTGAAAGATGTGCATACTGAAAGTATAACAGAGGTCTGGATGTTGACGTAATGTACGGGTCAGTCGTACTCAAAGCTGTACATACTGTTTGTATAACAGTGGCCGGGAGGTTGACATAATGTGCGGGTAAGTCGGACTAAAAGCTGTACATATTGTAAGTATAACATAGGCCAGGGTAGACATAACGTACGGGTCAGTCGGACTGAAAGATGAACATACCGTAAGTATAACAGAGACCTGGAGGTATGCATAATGTACCAGTCAGTCCGACTGAAAGCTGTACAAGCGTTAAGTATAACAGTGGCCGTTAGGTTGATATAATGTACGGGTAAGTCTGACTAAAAGCTTTACATATTGTAAGTATAACGTAGCCCAGTGTAGACATAACGTATGGGTCAGTCGGACTGAAAGATGTCCATACTGTAAGTATAACAGAGGCCGGAAGGAAATGTACGGGTTAAGTTGGCTGAAACTTCACACCCTCTAAATGTAAGATTCCGGGAGGTTGCCATAATGTGTCGGTGAGTCGACTGAAAGCTGTACATACGGTAAGTATTAGAGAGGCTGGAAGGTTGTCACAATGTGCAGGTGAGTTGGACTTAAACTATACATACTGAAAGTAAAGCAGAAGCCGGGAGATTGACATATTGTATCGGTCAATCGAACTGAAAGCTGTACAAACTGTAAGTATATTATAGGCCGGAAGGCTGAAATAATGTACCTATCAGTACGACTGAAAGATGAACATACTGTAAGTATAGTATAGGCCGGGAGGTTGACATAATGTACCGGTCAGTCGGATTGAAAGCAGTGCACACTGTAAGTATAGTATAGACCGGGAGATTGACATAATGTACCGGTCAGTCGGATTGAGAGCAGTGCACACTGTAAGTATAACAGAGACCGGGAGGTTGACATAATGTACCGATCAGTCGGACTGAGAGCTGAACATACTGTAAGTATTACAGAGGCCGGGAGGCAAACATAATGTACGGATCAGTCGGACTGAAAGTTGGACATACTGTAAGTATAACGGATGCCGGGAGGTTGACATAATAAACCAGTCAGTCGGACTGAAAGCTGTACATACTGTAAGTATATTATAGGCCGGGAGGTTGACATAATGTACCGGTCAGTCGGATTGAAAGCAGTGCACACTGTAAGTATAACAGAGACCGGGAGGTTGACCTAATGTACCGGTCAGTCGGACTGATAGCTGAACATACTGTAAGTGTTACAGAGGCCGGGAGGCAAACATAATGTACGGATCAGTCGGACTGAAAGTTGGACATACTGTAAGTATAACGGATGCCGGGAGGTTGACATAATAAACCAGTAAATCGATTGAAAGCTGTACATACTGTAAGAATAGCAGATGCCGGGATGTTGACATAATGTACCGGTCAGTCGGACTGAGAGATGAAAACACTGCAAGTATAACAGAGACCTGGAGTTTTACATAATGTACCAGTCAGTCGATTGAAAGCTGTACAAATATTAAAAATAACAGTGTCCGGGAGGTTGCCAAAATGTACGGGTAAGTCGGACTGAAATATGTGCATAGTATAACAGATGTCGGGAGGTTGACATAATGTACGGGTCAGGTGGACTGAAACTTCACATCCTGTAAGAATACGATGCCGGGATGTTGACCTAATGTATGGGTCAGGCGGACTGAAAGTTGTACATACTTTAAGTATAACATAGGCCGAGATGTTGAAATACTGTATAGGACAGTCGGACTGAAAGTTGGACAAATTCTGTAAGTATACCAGAGGCCTGAGGTTTTAAATAATGTAGTTAGTCGGATAGAGAGCTGAACATACTGTAAGTATAACAGACACCTGGAGGTTTACATAATGTACCAGTCAGTAAGACTGAAAGCTGTTCAAACATTAAGTATAACAGTGGCTGGGAGGTTGCCATAATGTACGGGTAAGCTGTGCATACTGTAGACATAACAGAGGCCGGGATGTTGACATAATGTACCGGTCAGTCGGACTGAGAGCTGAACATACTGAAAGTATAACAGAGGCCAGGAGGTTGACATAATGTATAGGTAAGTCTGACTGAGGGCTGAACATACTGTAAGTATAACAGATGCCGAGAGGTTGACATAAGGTACAGGTCAGTCGGACTAAAAGCGTACATACTGCAAGCATAACAGATGCCTGGAGGTTGACATAATGTAAGAGTTAGTCGGACTGAAAGCTGTACATACTGTAAATATAGCAGAAGCCGGGAGGTTGAAATAATGTACCGGTCAGTCGCACTGAAGGCTGTGCATACTGAAAGTATAACAGAGGCCGGGATGTTGACATAATGTAACGGGCAGTCGGACTGAGAGCTGAACATACTGTAAGTATAACAGAGACCTGAAGATTTACACAATGTACCAGTCAGTAAGACTGAAAGCTGTACAAACCTTAAGTATAACAGTGGCCGGGAAGTTGACAAAATGTACGGGTAAGTCGGACTGAAAGATGTGGATACTGAAAGTATAACAGAGGCCGGGAGGTTGACATGATGTACGGGTCAGGTGGACTGAAACTTCACAACCGTTAAATATAAGATGCCGAGAGGTTGACATAATGCACGGGACAGCCGGACTCAAAGCTGTACATACTGTTGTATAACAGTGTCAGGGAGGTTGTCATAATGTGCGGGTAAATCGGACTAAAAGCTATACATATTGTAAGTATAACAGAGGCGGAGGTTGATATAATGTACGGGTAAGTCGGACTAAAAGCTGTACATATTGTAGGTATAACAGAGGCCAGGGTAAACATATTGTACGGGCCAGTCGGACAGAAAGATGTCCAGACTGTAAGTATGACAGAGGCCCGGAGGTTGACATAATGCACGGGTCAGGTGGCTTGAAACTTAACATCCTCTAAGTGTAAGATTCGGGGAGGTTGATATAATATGCCGGTGAGTCGGACTGAAAGCTGTACATACCGTAAGTATTAGAGAGGCCGGGAGGTTGTCATAATGTGCAGGTGAGTTGGACTTTAACTATACATACTTTAAGTAAAGCAGAAGCCGGGATAATGACATATTGTACGGGTCACTCGAACTAAAAGATGTACATACTGTAAGTATACCAGAGGCCGGGAGGTTGACATTATGTACGGATCAGTCGGACTGAAAGCTGAACATGCTGTAAGCATAACATGGACATTGAGGTTTACATAATGTACCTGTCAGACGGACTGAAAGCTGTACAAACCTTAAGTATAACAGTGGTTGGGAGGTTGACATAATGTACGGGTAAGTAGGACTGAAAGCTGTTCATGCTCCAAGTATAGCAGAGGCCGGGTTGTTGACATAATATACCGGTCAGTCGGACTGAGAGCTGAACATACTGTAATTATAACAGAGGCAGGGAGGTTGACATAATGTATTGGTCAGGTGGACTGAAGCTTCACATCCTGTAGATGCCGAGAGGTTGACATAATGTACGGGTCAGTCTGACTCGACTGACTCGAAGCTGTACATACTGTTTGTATAATAGTGACCGGGAGGATCACATAATGTACGGGTAAGTCGTACTAAAAGCTGTACATGGTGTAAATATAACAGAGGCCAGGGTAGACATAATGTACGGGTTAGTCGGACTGAAAGATGTCCATACTGTAAGTATAACAGAGCCCGGGAGGTTGACATGATGCACGGGTCAGGGTGACTGAAACTTCACATCTGTTTAATGTAAGATTTTAGGAGGTTGATATTATGTGCCGGTGAGTCGGACTGAAAGCTCTACATACCGTAATTATAAGAGAGGCCGGGAGGTTTTCATATTGTGCGGGTAAGTTGGACTAAAACTATACATACTTTAAGTAAAGCAGAAGCCGGGAGAATGACATATTGTACGGGTCAACCGAACTGAAAGCTGTACATACTGTGAGTATACCAGAGGCCGGGAGGTTGACAACATATACGGATCAGTCAGATTGAAAGCTGTACATACTGTAAGTATAACATAGACATGGAAGTTTACATAATGTACCAGTCAGTCGGTCTGAAAGCTGTACAAACCTTAAGTATAACAGTGGCCGGGAGGTTGACATCATGTACGGGTAGGTCGACTGAAAGATGTGCATACTGTAAGTATAAGAGTGTCCGGGAGGTTGACATAATATACGGGTCACGTGGACTGAAAATTCACATCATCTAAGTGTAAGATTCCGAGAGTTTGAAATAACGTTCCTGGGAGTCGGACTAAAAGCTGTAATACCGTAAGTATTAAAGAGGCCGGGAGGTTGTCATACTGTGCAGGTGAGTTGGACAGAAAGCAGTACATACTGTAAGTATAACATATGGCTGGAGGTTGACATAATGTACCAGTCAGCCGGACTGAAAGCTGTACATACTGTAAGTATAGCAGAAGCCGGGAGAACGACATATTGTATGGGTCACTTATACTGAAAACTGTACATACTGTAAGTATAACAGAGGCTGGAAGGTTGATATAATGCACCAATTAGTCGGACTAAAAGCTGTACATACTGTAAGTATAGCAGAGGCCCCGAGGTTGACATAATGTACCGGTTAGTCGGACTGAGAGCCGAACACACTGCACAGAGGCCGGGATGTTGACATAATGTGCCGGTGAGTCGGATTGAAAGCTGTACATACTGTTAATATTACAGCGGCCGGGAATTTGACATAATGTTCCGGTCAGTCGGACTGAAAGCTGAACATACTGCAAGTATAACTGATGCCTGGAGGTTTACAAAATGTAACAGTCAGTCGACTGAAAGCTGTACAAATATTAAAAATAACAGTGTCCGGGAGGTTGCCAAAATGTACGGGTAAGTCGGACTGAAATATGTGCATACTCTAAGTATAACAGATGTCGGGAGGTTGACATAATGTACGGGTCAGGTGGACTGAAACTTCACATCCTGTAAGAATACGATGCCGGGATGTTGACATAATGTAGGGGTCAGGCGGACTGAAAGTTGTACATACTTTAAGTATAACATAGGCCGAGATGTTGAAATACTGTATAGGACAGTCGGACTGAAAGTTGGACAAATTCTGTAAGTATACCAGAGGCCTGAGGTTTTAAATAATGTAAGGGTTAGTCGGATAGAGAGCTGAACATACTGTAAGTATAACAGAGACCTGGAGGTTTACATAATGTACCAGTCAGTAAGACTGAAAGCTGTTCAAACATTAAGTATAACAGTGGCTGGGAGGTTGCCATAATGTACGGGTAAGCTGTGCATACTGTAGACATAACAGAGGCCGGGATGTTGACATAATGTACCGGTCAGTCGGACTGAGAGCTGAACATACTGAAAGTATAACAGAGGCCAGGAGGTTGACATAATGTATAGGTAAGTCTGACTGAGGGCTGAAAATACTGTAAGTATAACAGATGACGAGAGGTTGACATAAGGTACAGGTCAGTCGGACTAAAAGCGTACATACTGCAAGCATAACAGATGCCTGGAGGTTGACATAATGTAAAAGGTAGTCGGACTGAAAGCTGTACATACTGTAAATATAGCAGAAGCCGGGAAGTTGAAATAATGTACCGGTCAGTCGCACTTAAGGCTGTGCATACTGAAAGTATAACAGAGGCCGGGATGTTGACATAATGTAACGGTCAGTCGGACTGAGGGCTGAACATACTGTAAGTATTACAGAGGCCGGGAGGTAAGTTGGACTGAAAGCTGTACATACTGTAAGTATAACAGAGGCCGGGAGGCTGACATAATGTACGCGTCAGTCGGACTGAAAGCTGAACATACTGTAAGTATAACAGAGACCTGGAGATTTACACAATGTACCAGTCAGTAAGACTGAAAGCTGTACAAACCTTAAGTATAACAGTGGCCGGGAAGTTGACAAAATGTACGGGTAAGTCGGACTGAAAGATGTGGATACTGAAAGTATAACAGAGGCCTTGAGGTTGACATAATGTACGGGTCAGGTGGACTGAAACTTCACAACCGTTAAATATAAGATGCCGAGAGGTTGACATAATGCACGGGTCAGCCGGACTCAAAGCTGTACATACTGTTGTATAACAGTGTCAGGGAGGTTGTCATAATGTGCGGGTAAATCGGACTAAAAGCTATACATATTGTAAGTATAACAGAGGCCAGGGTAAACATATTGTACGGGCCAGTCGGACAGAAAGATGTCCAGACTGTAAGTATAACAGAGGCCCGGAGGTTGACATAATGCACGGGTCAGGTGGCTTGAAACCTAACATCCCCTAAGTGTAAGATTCTGGGAGGTTGATATAATATGCCGGTGAGTCGGACTGAAAGCTGTACATACCGTAAGTATTAGATAGGCCGGGAGGTTGTCATAATGTGCAGGTGAGTTGGACTTTAACTATACATACTTTAAGTAAAGCAGAAGCCGGGATAATGACATATTGTACGGGTCACTCGAACTAAAAGATGTACATACTGTAAGTATACCAGAGGCCGGGAGGTTGACATTATGTACGGATCAGTCGGGCTGAAAGCTGAACATGCTGTAAGCATAACATGGACATTGAGGTTTACATAATGTACCTGTCAGACGGACTGAAAGCTGTACAAACCTTAAGTATAACAGTGGTTGGGAGGTTGACATAATGTACGGGTAAGTAGGACTGAAAGCTGTTCATGCTCCAAGTATAGCAGAGGCCGGGTTGTTGACATAATATACCGGTCAGTCGGACTGAGAGCTGAACATACTGTAATTATAACAGAGGCAGGGAGGTTGACATAATGTATTGGTCAGGTGGACTGAAGCTTCACATCCTGTAGATGCCGAGAGGTTGACATAATGTACGGGTCAGTCTGACTCGACTGACTCGAAGCTGTACATACTGTTTGTATAACAGTGACCGGGAGGATCACATAATGTACGGGTAAGTCGTACTAAAAGCTGTACATGGTGTAAATATAACAGAGGCCAGGGTAGACATAATGTACGGGTTAGTCGGACTGAAAGATGTCCATACTGTAAGTATAACAGAGCCCGGGAGGTTGACATGATGCACGGGTCAGGGTGACTGAAACTTCACATCTTTTTAATGTAAGATTTTAGGAGGTTGATATTATGTGCCGGTGAGTCGGACTGAAAGCTCTACATACCGTAATTATAAGAGAGGCCGGGAGGTTTTCATATTGTGCGGGTAAGTTGGACTAAAACTATACATACTTTAAGTAAAGCAGAAGCCGGGAGAATGACATATTGTACGGGTCAACCGAACTGAAAGCTGTACATACTGTGAGTATACCAGAGGCCGGGAGGTTGACAACATATACGGATCAGTCAGATTGAAAGCTGTACATACTGTAAGTATAACATAGACATGGAAGTTTACATAATGTACCAGTCAGTCGGTCTGAAAGCTGTACAAACCTTAAGTATAACAGTGGCCGGGAGGTTGACATCATGTACGGGTAGGTCGACTGAAAGATGTGCATACTGTAAGTATAAGAGTGTCCGGGAGGTTGACATAATATACGGGTCACGTGGACTGAAAATTCACATCATCTAAGTGTAAGATTCCGAGAGTTTGAAATAACGTTCCTGGGAGTCGGACTAAAAGCTGTAATACCGTAAGTATTAAAGAGGCCGGGAGGTTGTCATACTGTGCAGGTGAGTTGGACAGAAAGCAGTACATACTGTAAGTATAACATATGGCTGGAGGTTGACATAATGTACCAGTCAGCCGGACTGAAAGCTGTACATACTGTAAGTATAGCAGAAGCCGGGAGAACGACATATTGTATGGGTCACTTATACTGAAAACTGTACATACTGTAAGTATAACAGAGGCTGGAAGGTTGATATAATGCACCAATTAGTCGGACTAAAAGCTGTACATACTGTAAGTATAGCAGAGGCCCCGAGGTTGACATAATGTACCGGTTAGTCGGACTGAGAGCCGAACACACTGCACAGAGGCCGGGATGTTGACATAATGTGCCGGTGAGTCGGATTGAAAGCTGTACATACTGTTAATATTACAGCGGCCGGGAATTTGACATAATGTTCCGGTCAGTCGGACTGAAAGCTGAACATACTGCAAGTATAACTGATGCCTGGAGGTTTACAAAATGTAACAGTCAGTCGACTGAAAGCTGTACAAACATTAAGCATAACATTGTCCTGGAGGTTGCCATAATGTACGGGTAAGTCGAACTGAAATATGTGCATACTGTAAGTATAACAGATGTCGGCAGGTTGACATAATGTACGGGTCAGTCGGACTCAAAGCTGTACATACTGTCTGTATAACAGTGGCCGGGAGATTGACATAATATACCGGGCAGTCGGACTGAAAGCTGTACATACTGTACGTATAACATAGACATGGAGGTTTACATCATGTACAAGTCAGTCGGACTTAGAGCTGTACAAACCTTGAGTATAACAGTGGCCGGGAGGTTGACATCATGTAAGGGTAGGTCGGACTGAAATATGTGCATACTGTAAGCATAACAGATGTCGGGATGTTGACATAATGTACGGGTCAGGCGGACTGAAAGCTATACATTCTCTAAGTATAGCAGAGGCCTGGAGGTTGACATAATGTACCAGTCAGTCGGACTGAGAGCTGTACATACTGTAAGTATAGCAGAGGCCGCGAGGTTGACATAATGTACGGTCAGTCGAACAAAGAGCTGTACATGCTGTAAGTATAACAAATGGTTGACATAATGTGCCAGTCAGTCGGACTGAAAGCTGTACATACTGAAAGTATAGAACAGGTCCGGTGGTTGACATAATGTGCAGGTTAGTCGGACTGAAAGCTGTGCATACTGTAAGTATAACAGAGGCCGGGGTGTTGACATAATGTACCAGTCAGTCGGACTGAAAGCTGTACATACTGTAGGAATAACAGATGGCTAGAGGTTGACAGAATGTACCAGTCGACTGAAAGCTGTACAAACATTAAGCATATCATTGTCCGGGAGGTTACCATAATGTACGGGTAAGTCGAACTGAAATATGTGCATGCTTTAAGTATAACAGATGTCGGGAGTTTGACATAATGTACGGGTCAGTCTGACTCAAAGCTGTACATATTGTTTGTATCACAGTGGCCGGGAGGTTGAAATCATGTACGGGTAAGTCGACTGAAAGATGTTCATACTGTAAATATAAGAGTGTCCGGTAGGTTGACATAATAAATAAATAATATACGGGTCAGCTGGACTGAAACTTCACATTCTTCAAGTGTAAGATTCCGAGAGTTTGAAATAATGTGCCGGTGAGTCGGACTAAAAGATGTAATACCGTAAGTATTAAAGAGGCCGGCAGGTTGTCATAATGTGCAGGTGAGTTGGACTGAAACTATACATACTGTAAGTAAAGCAGAAGCCGGGAAATTGACATATTGTACGGGTTACTCAAACTGAAAACTGTACATATTGCAAGTATAACAGAGGCCAGGGTAGACATAATGTATGGGTCAGTCGGACTGAAAGATGTCCATACTGTAAGTATAGCAGAGGCCGGGAGGATGACATCATGTGCCAGTCAGTCGGACTGTGAGCTGAACACACTGTAAGTATAACAGAGGCCAGGAAGATGACATAATGTGCCGATCAGTCGGATTGAAAGCTGTACATACTGTAAGAATTACAGCGGTCAGGATTTTGACATAATGTTCCGGTCAGTCCGACTGAAAGCTGAACATACTGCAAGTATAACAGAGGCCTGGAGGTTTACATAATGTACCAGTCAGTCGACTGAAAGCTGTATAACAGAGGCCGGTAGGTTCACATAATGTACGGGTCACTCGGACTGAAAGCTCTACATACTGTAACTATAACAAAGGACGGGAGGTTGACATAAAGGAAGGGTCACTCGAACTGAAAGCTGTACTTACTGTAAATACAACATAGGCCGGGAGCTTGATGTAATGTACGGGTAAGTCGGACTAAAACTTCACATCCTGTAAGGATAAGTTGCCGTATGGTTGACATAATGTGCCGGTGAGACGTACTGAAAGCAATACATGCTGTGCACATAACGTGCAAGTTTGTTTGACTTAAAGCTGTACATACTGTAAGTAAAGCAGCAGTCAGGAGAATGGCATATTGTACGGGTCCCTCGTACTGAATGCTGTACATACTGTAAGTATAACACAGGCCGGGGTGTTGACATAATGTAAAGGTCACTCGTACTGAAAGCTGTACTTACTGTAAGTATAACATAGAACGGGTGCTTGAAATGATGTACGGGTCAGTCGATATAAAGCTGTACATATTGTATGTATAACACAGACCTAGAGGTTGACATAATGTAAGGGTCAGTCGAACTAAAAGCTGTTCATACTGTAAGTATTAGAGTGGCCGGGAAGTTGACAAAATGTGCAGGTTTGTTGGACTTAAAGATGTACATATTGTAAGTAAAGCAAAATCGGGAGAATGACATATTACACGGGTCACTCAGACTGAAAGCTGTACTTACTGTAAGTATAACATTGGTCGGGAGCTTGACGTAATGTATTGGTCAGTCGTGCTAAAACTTAAACATACTGAAAGTATAACAGACGCCGGGCAAGTTTATATAGTGTACTGGTAAGTCGGGCTGAAAGATGTACACACTGTAAGTATAATAGAGACCGGAGATTGACATAATGTACGGGTCAGGTGGACTGAATATTCACATCATGCAAGTATTACAGAGGCCGGGAGGTTGATATAATGTGCAAGTGTGTTGGACTTAAAGCTGTACATTCTGTAAGTAAAGCAGAAGCCAGGAGAATGACATATTGTACGGGTCTCTCGGACTGAAAGATGCACATGCTGTAAGTATAACAAAGTCCTATAGGTTGACATATTGTACGGGTCACTGGACTGAAATCTGAAAATACTATATGTATAACAGAAGCCGGAGGTTGACATAATGTACGGATCACTCGGACAGAAAGTTGTACACACTATAAGTATAACATAGGCCGGTAGGTTCACATAATGTACCGGTCAGTCGGACTGAAAGCTGTACGTATTGTAAGTATAACAGAGACCAAGAGGTTGACATAATGTACGGGTTAGGTGGACTGAAACTTCACATCCTGAAAGTATAAGATTCCGGATGGTTGATATAATGGGCTGTTGAGACGTACTGAAAGCGATACATGCGGTAAGAATTATAGAAGGCGGGAGTTTAACATAATGTGCAAGTTTCTTTGACTTAAAGCTGTACATACTCTAAGTAAAGCAGAGGCCGGGAGGTTGACATAAAGTAAGGGTCACTAGGACTGAAAGATGTACTTACTGTAAATATAACATAGGCCGGGAGCTTGACATAATGTACGGGTCAGTCGGAAACCTGAACATACTGTAAGTATAACAGAGGCCGGAAGGTTTACATAATGTACGTGTAAGTCGGACTGAAAGATGTACACACTGTAAGTATAATAGAGGCTTGGAGCTTGACATAATGTACGGGTCAGGTGGACTGAATATTCATCCTGAAAGTATAACAGAGCCGGGAGGTTGACACAATGTGCAAGTTTGTTGGACTTAGAGCTGTACATTATGTAAGTAAAGCAGAAGCCAGGAGAAAGACATATTGTACGGGTCTCTCGGACTGGAAGCTGTACATATTGTAATTATAACAGAGGCTTGGAGGTTTACATAATGTACGGGTCACTCGTACTGAAACATGCACATACTGTAAGTATAACAAAGGCCTATATGTTGACATATTGTACGGGTCAGTAGGACTGAAAGCTGAACATACTGTATGTATAACAGAGGGCGGGAGGTTCACATAATGTACGGATCACTCGGACTGAATGGCCTACACACTGAAAGTATAACAGAGGTCGGGAGGATCACATAATGTACGTGTCACTCGGACTGAAAGCTGTACATACTGTAAATATAACATAGGCCGGGAGGTTAACATAATTTACGAGTAAGTCGGACTGAAAGATGTACACACTGAAAGTATAATAGAGACCGAGAGGTTGACACGATGTACGGGTCAGGTGGATTGAATATTTACATCCTGTAAGTATAACAGAGCCGGGAGGTTGACATAATGTGCAGGTTTGTTGAACTTAAAGCTGTACATTCAGTAAGCAAAGCAGCAGCTATGAGAATGACATATTGTACGGGTCTCTCGGACTGATAGCTATATATACTGGAAGTATAACAGAGGCTTGGAGGTTTAGATAATGTACGGGTCACTCGGACTGAAAGATGCACATACTTTAAATATAATAAGGCCTATAGGTTGACATATTGTACGAGTCAGTAGGACTGAAAGCTGAACATACTCTATGTATAACACAGTCCGGGCGGTTGGGGGTTGACATAATATACGGATCACGCCGACTGAAAGCTCTACACACTGTAAGTATAACAGAGGCCGGGAGGTTGACATAATGTAAGGGTCATTCGGACTGAAAGCTGTACTTACTGTATGTATGCCATAGGCCGGGAGCTTGAAATGATGTACGGGTCAGTCGGACAGAAAGCTGTACATACTGTATGTATAACACCGAGCTGGAGGTTGACATAATGTAAGGGTCAGTCGGACTGAAAGCGGTACATACTGTAAGTATTAGAGTGGCCGGGAGGTTGACAAAATGTGCAGGTTTGTTGGACTTAAAGATGTACATAATGTAAGTAAAGCAAAAGCCGGTAGAATGACATAATGTACAGGGCACTCAGACAGAAAGCTGTACTTACTGTAAGTATAACATTGATCGGGAGCTTGACATAATGTATGGGTCAATCGTGCTAAAACTTGAACATATTGTAAGTATAACAGACTCAGGGAGGTCTACATTGTGTACTGGTAAGTCGGACTGAAAAATGTACACACTGTAAGTAAAGCAGAAGCGAGCCGAATTACATATTTTACGGGTCACTTGGACTGAAAGTTGTATATACTGTACGTATAACGCAGGCCGGGAGATTTATATCAAGTACGGGTCAGTCGGACTGAAATCTTCACATACTGTAAGTATAACAGAGGCCTGGAGGTTGACATAATGTACTTGTCAGTCGGACTGAAAGCTAAACATACTGTAAGTATAACAGAGGCCGGGAGGTTTATATTATGTACCGGTCACTCGGACTGAAAGATGCACATACTCTAAGTATAACAAAGGCCTATAGGTTGACATATTGTACATGTCAGTAGGACTGAAAGCTTCACATACTGTAAGTATAACAGAGGCCGGTAGGTTCACATAATGTACGGGTTACTCGGACTGAAAGCTGTACATACTGAAACCATAACAGAAGCCGGGAGGTTGACATAAAGTAAGGTTCACTCGAACTGAAATCTGTACTTACTGTAAATATAACATAGGCCGGGAGCTTGTCATAATGTACTGGTCAGTCGGACTTAAACCTGAATATACTGTAAGTATAACAGAGGCCGGGGGGTTTACATAATGTACGGGTTAGTCGGACTAAAATATGTACACACTGTAAGTATAATAGGGACTGAGAGGTTGACATAATGTACGGGTCAGTTGATACTACATATTGACCTCACATGTATTTAGCATATACTACAGGATTGACCTCGAATGTATATACTAGATACTACAGGATTGTCGACAGATGTATTTACCGGGTACTACATTATTGACTTTACATGTATTTAACAGAAAGTACAGTAATGACCTCACATTTCTATCCTAGATACTACAGTATTGTCTACACATGTATGTACCATTTTCTACTGCATATAGTTTCATATATGTACTAGAAACCAGAGGTATATCCACACATGTATGCGCTAGATACTACATGATTGTCCTCACCTCTATGAGCTATATACGACATAATTGACCACATATGAATGCACGAGATACTAAATAAATTTTTTTCTTCACATGTATATACTAGATACGATAGGATTGACCTGACATGTAAGTACAAGATACTACAGGATTATTATTGCCATGCAGTGTCTGATACATAAATGTATGGATAACACTGCATAATCTGCTACCTACATGTATGTGTATTCCAGTCGTATTTTTACATACATGTGAATATAATCCAGCAGGTTAAGTTACATCAATGTCAGGACAAGCATTTAGCGTCTAGAACATGCATGTATGGACATCTATGTAGTATCTGGTACATACATGTCTAGATAATCATATGGTACCCTAACAAGTGTTAATAATCTGTAGTATTTTGTACTTACATGGATAAATCTGAAATGTGGGCTAACATCCAGTATCGTATACAAACAAGTGCGGATAGTCTGTAGTATCTTGCACATACATGTGTGTATAAACCTGTAGTGTCAGTTACTTCAATGTAAGAACATTCATGTAGTGCTTGGAACATATATGTGTGGACAGTCCAAAAGCATCTGCTACATATACGTGTATACAATTCTGTAGTAACTGGTAAAACATGAGCGGATAATCGTGCAATATTTAGTACAGATATGTGCGGATAGTTTGTACTATCTTGTAATAATATGTGGATAATCCTGCAGTCTCAGTTACGTCAATCATAGGACAATCGTATGGTTTACTTTACATATTTGGTACATTGGAACATACACGTGCGGATCGCAGTGTAGTATGATCCTGTAATATATATTTGGACCGTTGAATCTCATATTTAAATCATTTCTTGCTATCGTGACATATTGGTATATGGCAAAAATTAGGTATTTCAAAAGCATATGCTATGTTTGTGTTTAGGTTGAATTATATTAAAATGTCAGGACGAAAACGTTGAGGTCTGGCATTTGCATATCACGTTATAATATTAAGATACATTTTATTAACTTGCCCTCCGTTATGCTTTTATTTATATATTTTTGTCTTCTGGTGTTGTTACAATATATTTAAGAAATAATTCATGGCTGCCCCAATTTTATGGATTATTTAAATATGGGTAGGCATTATATTCATGAATATTTTGCCATGAGCGTTAGCGAATGGTAAAATATCATGAATATAATGCTTACCCATATTTAAATAATCCATAAAATTGGGGCAGCCGTGAATTATTTCGATTCTGATATGAAAATACAGAAATTTTACATTTCGCGACTACCTAGGTAAAGGTTTATTTTGGCTGTTCCAATTTCCGAGAACCTCCCTTGTTTCGAAATTATTATATTTCTCGTGTAAAACTTAGTAGAAAAAAACGAAGAAATATAAATTAAAAACAAACAAACATATTTATTAACATTTAAAATAAAATTTAACAATCAAAACAAAGAACGACAAAATTAAATGCTTCATTATATCAGTCGACGTGTGGCGTGTCTGGGACTGTTCATGTGTTGCTGTTTGCGTAAGAATGAAAACCGCTTACCGCATTTGGTCGATCTTATGCTCCTGTTTTATATCCACAATTGTGCAAATTTAAATCGACAGTTATTTTCCACAATTAATCAACATTTTGAAATTCGGTTGCGTTTTCATTTTGATACGTAACGGTAAATTCGTTTGTGGTGGGGGCGGGAAAAGTCTCGCGGTTTGCATTGAACGTCATTGTAAACAACGCAACGTCCCTTGAAAACACAACGTAGTTAAATTCAAGGAAGACTTGTAACCTGTAAACAATAAAGGCATAGAATAGAAAATGGACTTGTTATCGTGAAAACATGTTATCTATTGGATTTTCTTACAAAGGTACAAAATAAAATAAATTTTAAAGCAAAAACATCAACACACGGGGGTTTTTGAAATGGCTGGAACAGCCGGATTTTGTTGAATATTTAAATTGAGGTGTGTTTCCAAAGCGTTTGAAGGACGTCATATTAGAATTAATGTCAACAATAATACAGAATCATTTTTAATAAAAAATAGTTCATA
The DNA here is from genome assembly GCA_944474755.1 of Limnoperna fortunei. Classification (NCBI taxonomy): domain Eukaryota; kingdom Metazoa; phylum Mollusca; class Bivalvia; order Mytilida; family Modiolidae; genus Limnoperna; species Limnoperna fortunei. The sequence goes on from OX104116.1 coordinate 98,690,145, forward strand.
TTCAGGAGAAAACTAGTTCAAGGGAGATTCGTAAAATGTATTGAATTACGGCTTTGTTATTAAAAGTCAATAGTCTTATAAATAGACGATTTTTCTATTTCGCCGTAAAATTACAAGAGTGCATCCGTCGAGTTCGGTATAACAAATTAAAAAATGATATCATTCCATTTCCGGTTTTGACAGTTCAAAATAAAAATTTAATATACTTTGGACGAGCCATAAATAAGCATTTTGTCTTTTGAACACCTCCGGAGTTATTTTCTTTTGTTTTACTCATTAAATTCATATTATTTGTATATATTTAGTTTGCAGACGTAAGCGGCAAACACGAGTTCGGGAGAAAAAATAAACAAGAACTTTATAACGTTCGGTATTTTTCCTTAAACAGATTAATTTTGACATGCTGGAACGGAATTTCAAAAATTTGACCTTTGAACATGTTGTGTACTTATTACATAAATTATCGGTAAAATGCAACCATAATGATGTCCATTAATATAATTTAAACTTAATTACCGCAAAACAGCAAATATTGCACAGGTAAAATTAATTAAATTAAATTAAATTTGAAATAACATGTTTTGTATGTTTTTTTAACAATGAATGAGTTTTTTTTTTAATTTCTTCGAATCTGCAAATAATTACGGGAATCATTCAAAAATATTCTTTGATGATATTTTATGCATATCCTCTATTCAGGTCGCAATTTAATTTACTGTTATTTGGTCCGCCTTCAGTAACCGATACAGTCAACAGGTTGAGTCAATGCTACAGGCATGTGTGGACAACTCTGCAGTAAGGGGATAATCATAAATGTGCAGATAATCCTGCAAGGTCAGTAACATCAATGTAATGATCAATGCATCGCAGAGCCTATTACATACATGTGTGGACATTCCAGCAGTTTTAAGTGCATACTTGTATGGATAAGTCTGTAGTATATGGTACATATATGTGTAGACAATCATGTAATATCATGTACATAAATGTGTGAAAAATCCTGTAGTGTCAGTATATCAATGTAAGGCCAATCATGTAGTGTCTAGTACATAAATGCGTGTACAATTCAGTAGTATCAGGTAGACACATGTCTGAATAATCCTGTAGAATATTGTACATCCTTGTCTGATAATCTGATAGTATCTTTTGCATGTACGATCGATCCAGTGTGGACATTCTTGTAGTATCTGGTACCTGCATACGTGAATAGTCATGTTGTATCTGCTACATTCATGTGCCTACAATAGTGTAGTATATTTAACATACGTGTGTGGTGAAATTTTTAGTATTTGGTACATACATGAGTGGACAATCCTGTAGTATCAAGTAGATTCATGTGTGGATAATATTGTAGTATAATTTACATCAATGTAAGGACTATTTTGCAGTACCAGGTATATAAATGATGTAATACTGTAGTATCAGTTACTGTGCATGGTAATGTCAGTCCTTATTTTGGTTCATAGTAGTAGTATCTGGTAGATACCTGTGAGGCCAATCAGGTTGTGACTTGTAATACATGTACGAATAATACTGTATCTTGTGCACAAAGTGTGGACAATATTGTGGTATGTGAAACATACATGTGGAGACAATTCTTCGGTGTCAGTTACATCAATGTAGAACAATCATGTTGTATATTTAACTACCTGTGTGGAGAAGCCTTCGTATTTGTTACAGTGCGTGAATCGTAGTGAAGAGCAATCCATTAGTAATGTAAGTACAATCTTGCAGTGTCTGGTAAATAAATGGGTAATCCTGCAGAATCTGCCACATACGTGTGGGGACATCCATTTAGTATCTTGTACAGACATGTCTGGATATTTTAGTACGTAGTCATTAAATTTCTCTGGGATTTTCCTCTGTCTGTGTTCTCTACTGCGGTTTACATGTGTAGTTGTTGTGACTGCTTTGTAACAAGGACGCACGTGCGAGACATTCCTATAATGTTGTAACATGGGGTGTGTTTCGATACTGTAATAAGAATGTATACAGTTCGTTATGCCAGTTCTTTCCTTCTGATTGGGCAGCCCTTATTGTTTTCTTCAATGTCTTATTGAAGTTTTCCACTAATCCATTTGCTCTTGCCCAATATGGCGTCACGCGAGTATGTTTAATCCCCATTTCCTTTAGGAAACATTTGAACTCACCCGACACAAATTGGCTCCCGTTGTCGGAGATTAGTTCGGCACATATTCCATGACAAGCAAACATTTTCCGCAATTTGTTGATAATCGTAACACTATTAATCGACCGGATTATTTCCACTTCTGGGAATCTTGAGTAATAGTCGATTACGACTAACATATATTCGTTGTTTGTGAATGGTCCAGTGAGGTCTATTCCTAACTTTTGCCAAGGTCTGTCAGGGAGTTTTGTAGGTTTGACCGGCGGTGCTTGTGGTGGGTTTGCTGTATGTTGGCATGCATGGCAAGTTTTTATAATGTCTTCTACGTAATCTTCGATTCTTGGCCACCACACCTTTTCTCGTAACAGTTGCTTGGTTTTAAAAATGCCCTGATGGCTTTCGTGCGCAAGTTGTAATGTGCGTTGTCTTAGTTCCGTCGGTATAACGAGTTTCGTTCCTTTTAGAATTAAAGATTCATGCACGGTCAAATCATTCCGTACGATGTAAAATGGTTTAGTTTCTCCATCTTTCTCCCATTTGTTTGTTAGGATACACTTACGAACTTTGATTAGAGTCTTATCTTTTTCTGACGCGGTCTTTATTTCTTCTATTGTCATTGCCCTGGGTACAGCATTTTGCGCAATGTAACAAAAAAATTCTTCCGTGTTGTTATAATTATCATCTTCTGAGATTTTTACAGGGGACCGTGATAAAATATCAGCGGCGTTCAGGTGTCTGGGCAAATACTTTACGTTAAAATTGTGTGGTTGCAAATCCAGTACCCATTTTTGAATTCTTGCGGGTGCCTCGTGAACAGCTGTGAAGATTCTCTCCAGCGGCTTGTGATCGGTAAGGACGGTGAAGGTCATACCATATAAATATACACCAAATTTCTTTATGTCCCAATAAACACTGAGCGCTTCGCGTTTTGTCTGGGAATATCGCCTTTCGACCTGTGATAACGTCCTACTTGCATACGCTACTGGTTTGTTATTTCCGTCTGATTGTTTTTGATTCAATATAGCGCCTAAACCCCACGGACTTGCATCAACGACGATACTTGTTTCAGCATCTTGGCTGTAATAACTCATTACTTCCGCACTTTTTAATCTTTCTTTCAACGTCTCAAACGCGATTCTTTGTTGATTGTTCCATTTCCATTCCGGGTCTTTTCGTGTTAGTTTTCTTAGAAGTTCAGATAGAGTAGCGAAGTCACGAATGCATTTTGCACAGAAATTCACAAGTCCTAGAAAGCTTTTCACCTCGGACGGATTTGTCGGCGTGTTGAAACTATTTACAGCTTTGATTTTCGCTTCGTCCGCTCTGATTCCATCTTTTGTCAATGTGTGACCTAAAAATCTCAGTTTTGTCTTATTAAATTCACATTTGCTTCTATTGAGGGTCAAGTTTTTCTCCCTTAACCTTTGCAGTACACGTTTCAGTGTTTTATCGTGTTCCTCTTGTGTTTTTGCAAATATTATGATGTCGTCGACGTTGTTCCTGCAGTTCGGAATATCTTGTAATATGTGTTGAATAATACGTTGGTGAATTTCCGGAGCTGAATTTATACCAAACATTAAGCGCTTATATCTATACAAGCCATTATGACATACGAATGTTGTGATGTACCTTGATTTTTCTTCTAGTTCTATTTGATGGAATGATTATTTTAGATCAAGTCTCGAGAAGATGGACGCGCCATTCATTTGTTGCAATATTTCCTCAACATTTGGCATTGGAAATCGTTCCCTCTAAACGGCTTTATTAGCACACCTCATATCTACACATATACGGATATCTCAACTAGCTTTAGGTACTACAACTAAAGGAGACACCCAAGGCGTTGGGCCCTGTACCTTTTCAATTACATCAAGGTCTTCTAATTCTTTTAGTTTTTGCTCTAATTGTTTCTTCATTTTAAATGGAATTCGTCGTGCTTGTTGAGCAACGGGCTGAACGGAGTCATCAATATGAAGTTGTAGTTTAAAATCTTTTAACTTTCACAACCCTTCAAATCTATCTTTGTACGATTCAACAATTTCATCGGTTCGTGATTTATCTACACAGTTGACCATGCCTATGTGTAAAAATCCAAGTTCTGTTGCCGACCTCCGACCGAGAAGTGGTTTTCCTTTCCCTCGAATTATGTGAAAGTCTACTTCGTGTGTTTTATCAATAACTCTGACATTCATTTTTGATTTTCCGACAAAGGGTATTGGTTTCATGCTGCCGTATGGGAAAATTTCAGTGTAGCACTTTTCAATACGTGTTTTTGATGTTCTCAACTTAGCGTTTTCCTTTCCAATTAAAGTGAATATTTCGTCCGACTCTCCATTATCCGTGTCACATTGATTTATCAAATTTATTCGGCCAATGTCTTTTGTTTTGCAAACTTTGGCAAAGTGTCCGGTTTTTCCGCATTTCCGGCATTGTGCATCTTTTGCAATTTGACATTCCTTCCTATAATGTCCCGTTCTACCACATCTGTAACAACGTGCTGTTGTACGCGAATATCGGACATGAGTTATTGGCGGTCTGTATGATTTTGGGGCTGTCCTTGGTTTGAACTGGAATTTCTTCTTACTGTGGAGTTTGTTAACTTCTTTTTCCTTTGTTTCGTTCGTTGTTGTGGGTTCTTGTTCTATCTTGGATGCTTGAGACACCGACAGTTCATATGTCCTTGCTATCTTCCGCACCTTGTCTAAAGTCAGACTTTCGACGGCAAGTAATTTTCTCCGAAGTTCAGTTGACTTACATCCGTCAACAACTTGGTCTCGAATCATATCTTCTCTTTGATCATGGGCGAACTCGCAGGATAAAGCTAGTTTTGATAGTCTTACAATGAAATTGTCAATAATTTCGTCGTCATTTTGTTTTGCTTTACGGAACAGATGTCTCTCATATGATATATGTTTTCTAGGGTTGAAATATTCTGAGCCATTCTGTAAGTTGGTCATATCGAGTTCCAGATGCGATAGTGTCCACAATGTCTTGAACTTCTTCACCTGCCACATGTAACAAGAGTGTACGCTTCTGCTCGTCTTTTGAAATTCCTGTTGCTCTTAGGTAATATTCGAATCGTTTTAAATATTGCTCCCACGATTTAGACAAATTTGTATTCTCACCAATAACTTTAAATGGAGCGGGCGAGCGAATATATAGGTTTCCTGCCATTTCAGTTTCATCGAATTTGATCAAAGTTAACTTTCACTGATCAAACGGAATTAAATCCATAAGAGAGTTAAACGTTTTAATATTCCGAATCTAATCTTCAAACATCACCATCATTCCATAATATCTGACCAGTGTTATATAAAATTAAGACGTGCTTGGTTCTATTGCATTTAATCTAACTACTGATATATATTGACTGATAGATTGATATACACACAACATGCAGACAGCACGTCCTATCGCTCCGCCCACTCGCTCTGATTGATATACATTATACATTACAAACATCTGGTATGCATTGTGTGTATTATTTAATAACTTGTGAGACATGAGTGGTAATCGTGTAGGATTCGGAACATACGTGTGGGAACCATCCTGTAGTTTCTCGTTTATGCATCTGTGGATAACATTGTAATATCTAGTACAGACATGTGTGGAGAGTATTGTACTATCTGGTTATAATGTCTGGATAACGCTGTAGAATCTGGTAAATACATGTGTGTGAATAACGCTGTGTGAACAATCCTGTAGTTAATGATAACGATAGTTCTTTGGTATCAGATACGAACAAATGTTGACGATCATGTAGTATCTGATACAAACGTGTGGACAATTCAGTAACTAACAACACATGTCGTGTATCATGATAGCATCGTATCAGATACAATAGTGTAGATAATCCTGTAGTGTCAGTTACATCAATGTAAGGACAATCCTGTAGAATCTTGTACATGCATGTGTCAACATTTCTGTAGAATCTATGTAAATACATGTCTGGATAATTGTGTAGGGTCTGGTACACTCGTATATGTATAATCTTGTACTATCTATTACGTACCTGTGTGGGCTATCGTATAGTATCTGGTGTAAAAGGACGATAGGAATATGGTGTACAACATCAGAATAAACTGTGTATAGCAGTGCGATATAGTGCGACAATTCAAGATCGATACAAAACTTGCATAAAACTGGTAAAAAGGGATGAAATCAGGTGTTAATACAAGGATGATATGGAACGGGTATACACAAAATGAAATCGGTATACAAGAACAATATCAGGAGGTTATACACTAAGTCGAGAAAGAGACGTTAAGTGGCTGCATAAAACATTGTAATGATGGTGCACATGAAATTTTAATTCAAGATCGATACAAAACTGGTATACATGATCAAAATAAAACGGGTATGCAGAACCGTATAGAACGTGCATAAACGAATGATATAAAGAGGGAATAAAGAAGCAATGCAAGACCGGTACATAAGAATTTTTTAAGACCAGTATATAAGAACGATATAAAATGGCTATACTAGAACGATATAAAGTGGGAATTCAAGAACGATACAAAAACGGGTATGCATGAACAATATAAAATGGGTATGCGATAACTATAAATAACGGTTATAAAAGAACGATATAATTCAGGTAAAGAAGAACCATATCAAGCGTAAATTTAAGAGCAAACACATGCGATATAAGACAAGTGTACAGTAACGATAAAAAAGAAGTATATACAACTGTCATACAGGAACGATATCAAGCGGTAATTAAAGTGCGATATAATACTGGTATTAAAATGAAATTAAAGAAGTACACAAGAACGATATCAAGAGGGATTACAATTAAGATGTCAGGTAAGTATACAAAAACAAAATAAAACAGATATAAAACATCGATATCAAGCGGGAATTCAAGATCGATATAAAACGGGTATACAAAAACAATATAAAGTGGGAATTCAAGGGCGATATAAAATGGGTATAGGAGAACAATACAAATTGGATATACAAGAACGATATTAAAAGGGTATATAAGAACAAAAAAGCAGGTATAGAAGAACCATATCAAGTGGGAATTAAGGAGCAATGCACGTCTAGTATACACGAGCGATATAAAACCGATATTGACATGATATAAAACGAGTATACAAGAACGATATAAAAATCGGTATAAAATAACGATACACAAACGAAACGCAGTAACGATATCATGCGATAATTCATTCAAGTGCTATATGATATGCGTATGATAAAATGATATATATGAGTACACAAGAACGATATCAAGGAGTAATACAAGAACGATATCAGGTAGGTATTCCAGAACGATATAAACGGGAATTCAAGAGCGATCTAAGCCATTTTACTTGAAAAATATAAAACATTGGCGTTGGCTTATGTAATCATTAGTGATCTTTCACGTTTTCCAATCTTTCGCTGATATTACTCTAACGAATGAGTTCGCATCACAAAAGAATATATTTCGCGAAATGTTCTAAAATATCTGTAAACTTGTCGAAACCTGCAATATGCTAATATTCTGAAAGTAGGCCTCATAATATATAATATGTATTTCGTTAGACATGGCTATAGATTTAAATGTTTAAGTGCACTGAATAACATATAGTATGTATTTAATCGCATGACAATTTTTCGACGTTTCATTGTACTGTTAAGACGTGGTTATGTTAGTGATGTTTTAAGGTAAGTTGTATTAATCAATCTTCTATTGTTATCATTTCATTATACATCAAACTAATACTTCTTTATTTCAAAATAGTCGTGGACTTGATACTAAGTACATGTTTGTGTAATACGTTTTAGAATTAACAATACTGAACAATTAATCTCCACTAATGATCATTTATGCATTCTAAAATTTTGTAGCAGAGTTCGCGAAACAATTTTTAAAATAAAAAAAAGAAACTGTTGATAGAAAATGAAGTTTACCAGGGTTCACAATTGGAAGATTAAAGTCATTATTTAGAAAATCTTAAGGTTGTTATCGGGATTAAGTTAACCGCTACACATATCTATATCACACATGACAATTTCATTGTTCATTTTTCGTACCCACGTTTCATTTTACTAAATAATGAGTACCTGGCATATGCTTAATTATTGTGCATTAGCCTGAACGACATAACAGATGAAACGCGTGAAGCAGGATTTGCTTACACTTTTTGCACACCCGTTCTAACCATTTGGCTTCTTAAGTTTAGTTTGTGTCTTGTTTAGTTTTCGTGTTGTGTGAAAATCTGGTCCCTTTCAATTTACCATGGTGCTGTCGTATGCTTCATTCTTTTGTTGTTTACTTAATATTGATCGGTATGATTGATTCTGTACTCATATCAAATTATATTTTGCCACCAAATTACCGCAAACATTCTCAACTAATTACTATATATTTATTAAGTTGAACTAGAACTGAATGTACATTGATTTTCCAATTTTGAAATTTTCATATAGTACCATAACCAGCGCATTGTGTAATCCTATAATTTATAAAGGGTCGATATTGATTAAGAAGCTGCTGAAGAAGTGATTATCTATAGGCATCCTTTGTTTTCATTAATCCGAGATGGTCGGTCTTTATTGATTTTCATATTAAATGAATTGCTGAAATAGAATCGAATAGTTTTCTAGACCTGATCATGAATAATTTGACTGGAGTCTAATTAGAAGCAGATACTGCTTACTCGTCCGGAGCACCATTGTGTACTCATTTGTGGGTAGTGCAGGGTTACGGCTACTCAATTGAATCAGAATTAGCAAGTTTGGCTACAACTCATTGTTAGGATAACACACTTGACAATTTATGATCTATCTTAACATTTATTAAGCAATATGACAATTTATTATGACTTAAAGCATATAACAACTAACGTAAAAAGAAAAGTCCAAATATAAAATCAATAAAGCATTCGTTTAATATAGAACAATCATCTATGACAAATACGATAATTTTAAGAATGCAAATGCAATTTCATTTTCAACTTAACTCTAACAAATATAAATGCTCGTTGGGTATTGCACATAAGAGATTTTAGATTACAGCTAGTTGATAATTGAGTGTGTGGCTTAACCACTGCATTTCCGATACAATGTTGTTACCTTTTCAAACTATTGACTAAATGATGTGATGTTGCCTGAGCTATCTTGCTCTTTCTGGTGGCACATTGTCATAAAAATAGACCTTGCTATAAGTGTATGGTTATCAAAACGTGTCATAAGTATCGCCAAGGTCATCATAGTATTTTTGTCCAGTCATTGTCCTGTGATCAAAATATGTTGCCAAATTCTACAGCCCTAAGTATTGTTTCTTAATAATGCTGTATCTTTTTGTTTTCAAGTGCGCATGTGTCCATTAATATGATGAATGAGATATGAATATGGTTTCTATAGAACATAAAACTTTTCGCCGACTAGTCACATTCCTATGACAATGATATCGCGAAAAATGGAAAGTGCTTGGCGTTGTCCGCGTGCCAGAAGTTGATCATTGATTCGTCGGCGCGCCATCAACCTGCCGTCTGTTAAGCGTGGAATGACTGCCTTTAAGACATAAAGCAATACGTTGGCAGTTTTAAAGGTTGCAGTAAAACTAAACCGGTGCGTACTCTTTTTGAAGTTTTACGTGAATAGTTTGTTCTAATACGTTTCTGATTTTCGTTCTGGTAGCCTATAGACAACACTCAAATGAATACCAAAGATCCATGCAAACTGAATCATGCTTTGTTCAGCATTATTACACATTCCTGTTTCACTTAGATTATATTTAAGCATAGTTCAGATGTCAATATAAACATAAACATATATAAAGTGATCTGCATAAAACTTGACAGGAAAAAATAGTGTTTAAAAATGTCAGATACATGTGTAAATAACACCATTGCGCATGAACATTTTGCATAAGGAGGCACATATTGGGATTTACTTTTGCTCGAATAATGACTACCACGCACGAACAATGAACACATTTACAAATATTACATTGCAAGAGGACTATGTGTTGCTTCACCTTTTGCGGGGTGTATATAGATTTATAGGTGGAAACTGCGATTTTCAAAAACCTTAAGTTGTAGTAAACTAGTAAAATTGCAAGAAAAATGGGAAGAGAACAATGCAAATGCAGTTGTATTTCTTTGACATAATGCTATATGTAGTTTGTTATATCAAATATAGAATTCAATAAAAGTCAGAAACCACTGAAACAAATAATGCAATGATGCATATGAAATATACTTGTACAAAGTTTCTGATATAGTATTGTAATAAAAACCCAATTGTGTAAATGTTTAATTTTTCATGATCATTGTATTATCTCATCATAAGGTTATTGTTTATTTACGGTCTCTATCTACGTTATTCGGTATTGTAAAAGTAAGTTTTAACAATAATCAATTATGTGAGATCGTGTATTTTACTGAAAGACACGTTTTTCTTTCTTTTAAATTGAAGCATTGGTATGATGCTAATAATTTAGCATGTAAATGTTAATTACCGACGTTTCATGGTAGTTTGCGTACGTTATCGCTGGATCTGGCATCATTTTGCCGGAAATCAATCCTTTAATAAGGCAAAAACTAGGGGAACATGTAAATTGTATATGTAGGTAATATATTGTAGTAGATATAATTAAGTTAAAATTACAAACACCCCATGATTAACCTCGCCTACCAGGTTACATACATCATTAGTAAATTATTGAAATAACTTATCTGAAGTTAGTATTTTAATCATCAGTAAATTAGTGAAATAACTTATCTGAAGTTAGTATTTTAATCATCAGTAAATTAGTGAAATAACTTATCTGAAGTTAGTATTTTAATCATCTGATAAAATATGTGCTTAAAATTTAAAATTATTTAGCCATACATATACATCACGAAACAAAACGCAAAGTCACAAAAAACAAAAGAGTAAGTAGTTCAAACCAACGAAAACAACGGGTGCACTCAAGTGTAATTGACAGGTAGTACTGCCTGCCTCTAATACGACACCAGTTGAGTTACTCATTGTCATGTCTAGAAATATTCAAATTCGGCAATATGATTGTTTGTTTGTTTTAATGTTGTTTAACGCCACTCTCAGCATTTTGCAGTTATATTATGGCGTCCAGTTTTTATTATGTGTCAATGATCTGAAGTTTGGTTGAGATATGTTCACTAGGTCTGAGTTATTGAAATATATTTTAAACGACTCAAAAACATAAACAATCCTCTTTAAGTAAGACAATCACATGATGTCAGATGTCTATGATATCTAATCGGAATTGCAAATACAAAAGTCGAAGATTCAGACTTATAGGTAAATAATAAATGAAGGTAATAATGAATAACCGAACAAAGATGAGACTGTCAAAAGACAATCCTTAAATCAAAGTCCGGGAATCAGGCAAACTCCTGAACCAACAACCAAACATACAGCAGCTAAAGCAATGGTCCTGACGTAGTACAAGCATTTCTAACGATATGTTGGGTTAATCAAGGTTTTATGACATGCCTATCCTCTCGCTTCCATTACTATAGAATGTGAGTTGGTTAGTTGATTTAAATAGATAGATATCATATTCCACAACCCTGCAAAAAACCTATATCTGTAGAACTTTTAGAGACAGACAAGTTTACGCTGGATTACATTAACATTTCTTCGAAGAAAATAAAACATTGGAGTATCCACGATAATCGAATGGCTAGTTACATGAAAGTCGGCGAAAAACAGGCTGTAACAAAAAACTACCGAGTTGACAACAACAATTTTGATAATCTAGGTTGAATATTGTTCCTAAAAGCATCCCATTTCGGATCATAGTTTTCTGGTTCTAAATTGTGCATTATGCAGTTCACACATACATATAACATTAATGTCGACGTTTTAATATGATAACAGAAATTACTAGCGTCATAGTTATTTATAAATTAGGGATATTGCGGTTATAAGAATGAGCGGCTGTCATTAAACTTACTTAGATTATCTAATTGAATATTTTTTTATTAAGTGCTGTAATTTTTTAGGTTTACACATGAAGAAGAAACGAAATAATTTATTTCCAGAATAAAAATTCATATGACAACGTTATAAAATGGGAAATTAAATTTTGATAGTTTTGTGTTTTGTAAACAACAGCAGAGAGATGATTTACAGTGTATTAAGGATCGTATTTTTCTCGAGTTAATGCGACATTGCTTTTATTTGTAATTATGTTTGAAGCGGAATAATGTGAGACCAGATTTAGATGGATATATCAACGGACATTCAATTAGTTTCTATATGTGTGTTTAAGGTATGCATGTTTAAAGCAGAAAAACCACTGCAACGGATATGTACAGTATTTTTTCAGCCAATAGTGAAAACTGAAAAGCAAATGTATTTGCGTATTTTACCAAAGTATATTACTGTGCACACGCTCTTTTGATTATCTTTATGATTATCTTTAAAACATATTTATCGTACATTAAAATATTTTATTTTCACGTAAGATATCGAATACAATTTATATTACAGGTTTGTATTTATTAAATTAATAGCCCAAGTGTAGTAATTAGATCGCATAAATAGTGTGTAAGAATTAAAACAAAACGTTACTATACTTAAACATAAGCGAAATACAGATATTTTTTGTTTAGTTCACAGGGCTGGTAAATTCGCGCTCAACATCAGGCTGTGTTTGTCTTTGACCATAGTGAACACGTATTTCTATTTCTACCGAGGGTCGGTACCTGTGACCTCCCAAAAATAAAAAAAAAGATATTATATAGAACAAAATTTGCTGGAAGTGAAGAAATTACTTTAGCAAATAACCTATTCACCTTATAAACAAATCAATAACATTGACTCATTAAAGTCTGCAGTGAAAACAAACTACATATAATTCTCTTGCGTTTATGTTTCTTGCTTGAATTGATAATAAAAGATTAATAGCAAACGACAAAATCGGTTCAGTTATTGCTATAAAGAGTACCATTCTCTTGTTCCAGGTCTTTCTGGCCCACGCTGCTTTTCCCTGGAATAAATTTAATGATATCTAAAACGTGTCAATGTAGACAATTAGACCTTAACAATTTTTTGAGTCTGTAGAAAATTCCACACTTACGATGGGGAAAGGGATGGGAAAGGTATTTAATAAGATATTACCCATAGACCCGTAACGATAAATTATTTATTACATTATTATATTACCCATTGTCAATCTTTCTTTTCTGTATAATCGTGGAAAAATACCTGTTGGTGTCGCCCAATATTATTTGACTTATGAGGCACCCATATTGTCTATGTTTGCAGAAAAAAATATTGTGGAAATGTAGAAAAGGAATATGGTATAACGTCTGAAATACGTTTTGTCACAAGATGTGTCAGTAAGCTTTATATTAAATATGATTAATAATTATAAATTTTAATGTGTCGTCTGTACAACGTCAACGATATATTAATCGATATATGCTTATTCTGAACACGCGCATTGTGACGTAACGTCACAACACATGTAACGACGTTACAATAACATTTGTTGAATTTTGAAGTTCATACTAAAAGAAAAGTCAATAAATGACATATTGTGGGCACGTAATGTAAACTATTCAAGAAATGTTTTGTTTACGTGCAAAATTTTATCCACCGTTTATTGCAACGAAGGACCTCTTTACCAAGAATTGTTCACCATGAAAATGGCGGCTAGAAAATCATGGACTATAGGTCCAGCTTGAATCGAAAAACACAAGTTGTTGTCATATAAGAATTGTAATAATTCACTCGGGGTATAATATTGTGCTCATTTACAAATGGATTGGGCCTTTATATTTATATTTTGTACGTCGCAAACGTTCGATAAAGGGAAACATGTTTGTGATAAAACTAATTTGTCCGTGACAGACATAAAATGGCCGTCACAATAAACATTACAGTATGCAGTGTTTTGCAGTCAATCATAGTCACCAACAGACGGACAATGATTGCAGATGTCATTAACAGTCATTGTGTTAGGCAGTTGTGTGGTTGCCTACATTTAATCAACAGTGTCTTGTTAATTATGCCCGCACATTTTAAAATTGCAACATATGACAACTTGTATCAAACTATTACACACTAAACGAGATTTCACACCATATTATAGCGAAGTTTAATTTTCAAAACTGCTAGTGAACAGTTTGTAAGAGATGTTTTATTTTATTGTCGATAACAAGTAAATAGGATTGACTAACTCATAGCTTGGACGTCAGTGCATACATTTGCATAATACAATTTAAAAGTTTTCTCTTACTGATTCAAGAGTGAGAAATCTAATTTAAATTTGTCTTTGATTTTTGTTCTGGTTCATTTTAATAAATATGGAATTTTACTTTCACGTCACCTATTTACGGATAAGAGGTTTCATACTAGATTTGGATATCACAGAGTTATTTATATTTCAGGTCAATAATTTAAGGACTGCTTTTGACATTACCATCTCAAAGTAAGTATTTAAAAGTTATGTTTAGAAATGAACATGTCGTATAAGTATAGCAATTGAATCAATCATTTACGGCTTGTTAAATAACAATAAAACATATCAGTATTTAAAATAAACTGAGGCACACATTCATACATGTATATGATTAAGATAAATGTGTCAAGAACACATATATAGATAAAGGGACAAAGGTCTATGATACAAACCTCAATGGAAGAAAACATGAAATCTTGGACAGAAATAAGACATTGTGAGTGGGCAGGATTTACATTTCCCGCTTGGAAAGGAACGCTTTTATGTTTGCTCTGAGTTGAAGTTTGCTTTAAACGTAATTACACTGAGTATGAATCATAGAGATATGTTTTAAGTGACGTTATTGTTTAAAACAATGCACGTCACAAAAAACGCTGTTTGCCCTTATGATATTTGCTGTCTGGTGCATCAATTTGGGATTAAAAATAAAAATATAATCTAATTGCAGTTATATATTAATCATTATAAGTCGTAACCACTAAGTGGTTAGACTGTCCTAACTTTGTCTGATTTAATGAATTTGTTTTGCACTCGCATTAATATTGCTATAGTTGTTCTTGATTGATCGGAGGTGTGGGTTTGCACGTCAGTTTTAGAGTGGCACTCACTGATGGCGGTTTTCCGTATTTGCAGCTTACAGCTGTAGGAGTTTATTATTCGTAGAAGCAAACTGCTCATGAAAGTTCATCCGGCACTGAGTATATGTTTCCTATTTGGCAAAATGAATAACAAAGAAAAAACCGGAACTAAGAATATCAGTTTTAGTAAAGTGTTTGAATAATTACATAGATTATAACAAAACACAATTTTATAATCATTTAATCTTCTAGCAAGTAATGCGATTTTGTGTATCGAAGGGGACAGTTATACTGATGCAGTCCGCAAAGTGTAATGGATCATAGATATCAACTTACGGCGTTTTGTCATTACAAGAAACTGTCTCAGATCTGCAAAAATGCAAACAAGTTAAAATTACTTCAAATTATTAAGAGAAGGTAATGTAATATAATAAACATGACAAAAAGATGTGTTTTTTTTTTGTTGTTGTTTAAATGAAGCCCCACACTACTTTCGGCAATATCAGTGTTGACAACAGGAGCTGTAATCATCTCGGTTGAATATATACACAAACTACTCCTCTAAGTTTTCTGTTTCAAAATTGTGTATTAAGAAATATACGCACCTATCGTCATTTACTAACTACGCGTTTTAATTTGGGCATGATAAAAGCATAATATATGATTTATTGGCATCTTACCATTCTTTTAAACAGCAATTTCGTCGTTAAGAAAATTAGACTATAACATGCACTTTGCTTCTTTAATATTTTATTAGGTGCTATATTTTTCAGATTTACAATTTCAGCAGAAAAGGTAAAGATATTTTCAGAATATTAATTCTTAATGACAACGTTATACATACAGTGGAATGTTTAATAAGGATTCTTTCGAATATAGTAACTGTGGTAATATTAACTGTGCACTTATAAAGAGGATATTATTGTACTTAGGGAATTATTTATTCCTCAAATATATAAATATATTCGAATTTGAATAATGTGCAACCAATGAAATATGGATTTATCAACAAACATTCAATTAGTTCCCTTGTGAATGTTGGAGGTATGTATTATTAAGATAAAGAAATAGTCGCATCAGCATCTGAAATGCACTAATCAAGGTGTACAAATCTTACATGTACACTTGGTCAGAAATGTGTACAGTCGTTAATAGTGAATCCTACGCTGCATTTCATTCAAATACATATAGCATGTGCCTGTCTGGAAGAAATGTGTTGCCGTACTGCCCCTTCGTTCCAGGCTAGATTTGTATATAATATGTACAAACTATTGTATAAATAAATTTCGCCTACATATGTACATCAATTTTTATCCGGAAGTGCTCTTATTTATTACCTCTATAAATAAATTGGTTCTGTTTTGTTGGAATAATGATTAATGCCACTTTAAGCAATGTTCAGCGGTGTTGTATCAGATACACGCGACTGTCAAAACGCATTATTATTATTATGTCTTTTTTAAGGTTGACTAATAAATATTATTAGAAATATTTTATGAACACGCGCGGATTTAAGCGAATGAAAATCTGTAATTTGTACGTATGCACACTTCACGATTACAAATGTTAAGCTAATAGTAAGTTACAGATTTAAATGCATGTTAAAAATGAACCCTTTTCGTTTAAGGCAGCCGGAGATTAAATCATTTGTAAAAATGCTGATAATAAGTGAAATTTCACTACCTTACTGATTCTTCTAATTCAAATACCGGATTTGAGACAACACATCGAACTCCATTGTCTCGTTATACTGGCTAGTCAAACAAACTATTCATACAGACCATGTCATACCATGTTGTTCCATTTTTTACGAGTTATACATACACTTCAAAGGAATACGTGATACTCTATTGACCTAGGTCAATGTAATTTACAAATTTAACAATCTTTCTCTGTTTCATCTGTAGACACATTTTAAACGCTTAAAATAGAGAACAGATTGATAAAGCGATGCTGAGAACTGAAATACAAATGTATATGCGTATTGTTTACCAATGTATATTACTGTGCACTCGGTCTTTTGATTATCTTTTAACTGTCCCTTGACTTTTGGCTCTTGTTGTTCGGTCGGTTTTCTTTGCTATTTTTCTTTTAAAAATATTGAGGGTTTATTAAAATATTCTGATGAAATGTAAGATTATCGAATACAATTTATGTTGCAGTTTTTATTTACTAAATTAATAGTCAGAGTGTAGTAACGGATCGAATAAAAATGTGTAAACGTTTAAACTAAAAGTTATTGTACTAATTGTAACCTTTGATTACTTGTATAGTGCTCGTAAATTCGAGCCCGAAATCATGCTGTGTTTGACATTTACCGTTTTCTCATGTGACTTCCCAAAATAAAAACTAGAAAATATTATGTAGACGAAGACTTGTTGAAAGTGATAAAATTACTTTAGCAAAGAACCGATTCCATTTTTAACAAATCAATAACATCGAATGATGAAAGACGCTTGTGAAAAAAACAAAGAAATAGTCGTATCAACAACTTTAAAATTTGCTAAAAGGTTCATTTTGTATGATAGTAATTGTGATATTGCAAGACGTTTTTGTCATATTATAATTAAATTATAGTTATTCTTCAATGTGAGTCATTTACTTCTCTAGCTTATTATGTTTCGTTCTTGACTTGATATTGTACGATTAAGAGTAAACGGTGCACTCGAGTTACATGCGATTAAAGTGTACTGGTTGCTTGTTCCAGATTGGGCTGTCTTTTAAGGTCATTTGTCTGAACTAATTGTAATTATCACTATAGCGTGGTAATGTAGACAATTAGAAAATACACCTTTACAATTGCGTGTGTTGTCTGTAGAAAGTTCCACAGTTACAACCGGGTAGTCGGTGTGGGCAAGGTATTTAACAAGACGTTATACATAAATCCATAACTATAAATGTATGTTTTACATTGTTATATTATCTAATAACAATTTCTGGATAATCGAGAAAACACCGGATGGTGATGTCCAATGTTTTTTTATCAATGAGGCATGCCGTGTTGTCCGTGTTTTCAGACAACAAATAGTGTAGAATCATTACAGTAACTAAATGAAAACCAAATTGCCAAAAAAAGATTAGTTAAACCCTGCAATCCCCCCTTCCAATCGACCTCATATCCTTTTTTTACCACGAACATATTATTTAACGGCAAATAATAAAAATAAACTTACCGAGATATCGTTATCGTATCTCTCTAATTCAATGAATCGTTATACATGTATAAATTATATCAGGAATGTATATTTATATATTATAATCCGTGTGTACAAATTGTGGCGATATAATGTTCGTATCAATTACGGGTTTATCTCCGCATGTATAGTAAATTTATATGTAATTGTGTATTAATGTACATGTGACTAACTTATCATATTATCTTATTACATAAGTTACACCCTGCTTACTTAGGCACTAATATTACAGGGCACTTTTCTAATGAAAGTTGTAATTAGTGAAGTAATTGTTAACAGCTAGTGATATAATAAATTGTTCAAGTTTGGGAAAAAAACAACAAATAGTGTAGAATGTAGAAAAGAAGCGCTGGTATTATGTCTTATACTTTGTGTAAGTAAGCCATTGGCAAACTCTGTTCCATCCCACCGGTGTTAGATCCAATATGTTTCTGACAGACATATTGCAGACAGACACATTTCGACTAAGTCGACAGAAAATATGTATGTAACAGACAAAATATGTACGTGACCTACATCAAATCAGTGTCAGAGTAAAGATTGTTGTCTGACATATTGTTTGCAGTGTTGTATCAGTCATTTGCAGTCATTGGCAGTCAGTCTCAATCATCAACCAGAAAACAACTGCAGCTGGTATTTACAGTCATTTTTATATGCTGTTGTGTTGTTGCTCAATCTGAACCAACAGTGAATTGTCTTATGTGCCTGCCCAACTTATACAGTCCACTTTAATACTTCTCAATACTACTAGTGAAGTTCAACTTTCACTTACCGATTTAACAGATAAATTGTTTCATACTAGATTTGTATATCAGAGAGCTCTTTATATTTCAGATCAATAATGTAAGGACTGCTTTTAACATTACCATCACAAAGTAAGTATATTAACAAATTCTATTTAGAACTGAACGTGTTGTTTTACTAGAGCGATTGAATCAAACATTTACTATAGAAATTAAATCAATCAGATACGGCTTGATTAATAACAAAATACATATCATTATTTGACAAAAACAGAAATACATTTATTAATGTATACTTGAGGAGTACACATACATAGATTAAGCGATAGTCTATAATAAAGTTTAAACACGAAATCTAGGACAGAAAAATGACAATGCGCATTAACAGAATTCCCATTTCCCGCTAGTCGGGTCGATCGATAAACAAATAAATTCTCTGGTAGCTGGAATAAAACAGAAAAACATAAATACCATAACGTATGCACTAACTAAGGTTTGCAGTCTTAAATTCAAGAGTATTATTTTGGTAGTGACCATGACTTACTTACAATTTATCAGAAATACATCTCTCAAGTTACATCAGACATGTATTTTGAGAATTCGGATGTCTCTTCTCTTTATGAATTTGACTGTCCGATTGACATGAGAGTTAGTAACTTGACTGTCGTCTGACGAGAATCAGGCATTCGCTTACTCCTCTTCAGCACCTATATTCGCTTATGTTTTCATTGGTTATTGTAACACACTGTTAGTTTTTGTTTTTTATATATTCAGAATATGTTTCACCTTACGTGTGTTTGTCTGCATTGTAATGTGTTATTACCCATATACATTTCGCTCTTGCTTATCTTTCCGGTAATTTGCAACTTGAACTTAACGAATAACTTTAGTTTTATTACATACAAACCCGAAGCTGATTATGTTCATAACAGCCAAATTTTGGTTTGATGTCCGTAAATATATGACCCATTTTATTGGCTATCCAAACTCGTAAAAAACGTTTTTCTCCTTGCTCCAATCAGTTTGAAAAGGAACTATTAAACTGCCTAGATACAAAACATTCTTAGGCCTATTTTTATCTTAATGGAAAAAAATAGTTAAATTGTGTTATCGCAGTCAGTCATTGACCTTGATTTTGATTGTGAGTCCAGGTTAATATGCGCTTCGATAACTATACCAGAACAATAAATGAATAAACGTGATTTTTCAAATCGTAATATTAATAAATGGAAATTTAATATTTAATGTGTATATGTTGTTATCGAAACGTATATTTTTCCAAAGATATCTTAAATTTGGTCAGCATAATCTGTCAGAGGCAGGGTGGGGCATTTCTCAAAGTTTATAATACGTTGTCGAACACCCATGCTTTTTATTGGTTCGGGTTACTCTCTGTCTGTTTTTTTTTTAATTTCTGTGTTGTGTTCGTCTATATCTATATATTTGGAACGGTCGTTTTACTTTTGACTCTTGTTCGTTCGGTTTTTTTTCTCTATTTTTTTATTTGAAATTTACTATTGCTGGAGGCAAGCTAATTATTTATACTCACCAAAAAGAACAACTATATTTAGTTTGTTCGTTATGTCATAGCAAGCACGAAGAAATAGTTTTAATTGCTTTTGTTTCTACTCTGACATAAAGTTTGTTTTAAAAATTTTGATCTGTGTAGGAATCAGAGAAAAATGATTTTATAGTGTCATTGCTGTTTCAAAAAAATCCCGCCAGGAAAACAAACGATGTGTGGTTATGACGTATGCTGTCTGGGACATCTATTTGGGGTTATAAATACGAATGTAATCTAATTGCATGTATAATAATAATTACAAGTGATTACTGCAAAGTTCTATAGCTATATACATGTAGTCTGAATTATTAACTTGTTTTGCACTCGCATTCATATTGGTATAGTTTGGTCTTGATTGCATTGATGTAAGGGTTTGCATGTCAGTTTTAGTTTGGCCCTCACCAATGCAGATTTTCCCTACACACATTATATAGCCGTATACAACACAATGTTGTAGAAGTGAATTTGTTATTCGTAAATGCAATCTGTTAGCGAGAGTTCAGTAAAACAAATAGGCGGAACTAACAATGCTTCCGTTTCTGCCAATGAAAAACAAACAAATACGCGGAAGTAACAATTTCAGTGTTATTATATTGTTTGAATAATTAAAGAAATTACAGGAACATAGAAAACTAAACTGACCGAACAACAGCAGCCAAAAGCCAAGAGACATTACAGATCTGGATATGGACAAACATACACAGCGCAACACAAAAACCAAAAACACAAAACAGGAAAAGAGTAACCAGAACCCAATAAAAATCCTCGGTAATAGGACATCAGTCCTATAACTCAGCGACAATGTCCGATCTGTTTTAAGAGATTGATTTCCCCTAACGATCCAACAACTCATGGTGACGACCATAGAATTTCCGCAGAGAAAACTGGGTTTGCCTTTCATCTCCTAAAATAAAAGCTAGAAAGTATCAAAGAAAACCGACCAAACAACTAGAATCAAAGGCAAACGGACAGTTTCAAATCCGGATATAGATAAACACGACACAAAAACCAAAAACATCAAACACAGAGAGTAACCCGAACCCAATAAAAACCATGGTTGGACTCATGTGCTAGAAGATATGATTTAGACGAACTTCTGTTGAAAATGGAGAAATTACTTCAGCAAATAACAGAATCATTTTTTTTCAAAATCAATAACATTGACTACTGAAACATTGCAGTGAAAAAAAAGTAGAAATAGTTGTATCAAAATTGTATAAAATTAGTTTAAAAGTACTTTTTGTATGATTGTTTTTGCATTATTATAAATACGTTTTCTTCATTTTCTAATTTAAAAAATTCTACCGATTTGCCTGTAATTCACAAAGGAGTGTCATTTACTGCTCTTAGTATCGCTTAGTATGTTTCATGCTTGTTTTTGTACGAACAATAGAATACCCCGGACTTGATTCAGTAAAACTGTGATTAAGTGTACCGGTTACTTGTTCCAAATATGCCAGATTTTCTGGGTCATTTCGCCTATCTCTGGAACAATTGTAATAATCTTTATAGTGTATCAATGTAGACAATTGACAATTATAAGCATATACCTTTACAATTAAGTGTGTTTTATGTAAAAAGTTGCACAGTTTCGACAGGAGATTGGGGGTGTGAAAGGTATTTAACAAGACATTACCCATAAATGTATAAATGTATTTTTTACATTATTATGTTACCCAATATCAATCCAGTTTCTAGATAATTGCAGAAAAACACCGGATGATGTAGTTAAATGTTCTGTGATCAGTGACACATGTTTTGTTTTTATTTTCACAAGATGTGTCCGTAAATGTAGAGTTTGGATGTCTTTTCTATTTATGAATTAGACTTTTCGCTTGACATGAGAGTTAGTAACTCAACCGCCGTCGGACAAGAACAAAGCATTGCATTCCCGTTTTCAGAACCTAAGTTCGCCTATGTTTTAATTGGGGTCATATAACACACTTTCCGTTTTTGTTTTTTATATCTTTGGTATTCGTTTCAGCTTGTATGTGAGTTTGTCTGAATTGTACTGTGTAATTGCCCCTAGACCTTTGACTTTTGATAGTTGTCGGGCGTTTTGCTCCTTTAACATAACGACTGACTTTTAGTATTTATTACATTCAAGCTTGATGCTTTGAGAATAACAGTCACAATTTGATTTGATGTCAGTTATAATGACCCATTTACTTGGCTATTCAAGCTTGTAGAACACTAGATTGTTTTCCGGTTTCTCTCTGCTTGAAAAGGAATTATTTAACTACCTAGATACAAAACATTCTTAGGTCTGTTTTAATCGCCTTTGTTTCTACTGTGAGTTATAGGTTATTTTAAACGTATTCACAGTGATCACCAACTAGAGAATTACGTTTTAAGTTTCAATGTTGTTATAACAAATGCACTCCATGACAACAAACTGTTTGTCCTTATCATGTCAGCTGTCTGGGACATCGATTTGCGATTTGTGTTTTGGGGTTTTGTGTTGCGTTTGTCGACATTCGAATTAGTAACTGCCCCTTGACGTTTGTCTCTTGTTGTTTGGTCGGTTTGTCTCTTTGTGAGAGTTCTGCTGGCTCTGATTACACGTTTACTCTTTTGCGGCATAAAAGATAACAAAGAAACAAGCGGAGCTACGAATATCATTGTAAGAAAGTGTTTGTATAATTACTAAGAATATAACATGACACAATTTTCTTCTCGTTTTATTTTCTGGAAAATTGTACGCGATTGTGTAACGAATTTAGGAAGATGACAGCTTTTGTTTAAACGAAGCTTTACACTACTTTCCGCAATATTTTTAGCTCTATCACTACTAAACAATGAAGGGAGTCAACGTTTCCAAAGAAAACACAACGCATGGGAACGAAACTGAAAACTCATAGTTAAACAGTCTAACACTTCTTGCCGGAGAGCAATCGCTAACTACGAATACAAATGCTCCACAGGAGCTGTAATAATATCGGGTTAATATATACACACACCAGCCTACTAATCCTCTAAGTTTTATGTTTCTAAATTGTGTATTATAATGCACTTGCACCTATCGTCATTTACGAACGACACACGTTACGATTGTTTTAAACGGCGATTTGGTCATTGATGCAATTGGATTATAGCATGCAATATGCCACTTTAGTAGTTTATTAAGTGCTCGATTTTTCAGGTTTACAAATTAAGAAACAAACAAATAGTGATTGGAAAATGGAACCAACAACCAAAAATACAGCAGCGCAAGCAATGGTCCTGACTTGGAACAAGGATTTCTACCGAAATGTTGGGTTAATCCATGTTTTATGACATGCCTACCCTCTCGCCTCCTTTACTATAAAATCTGAGTTTGATAGTTGATTAAAATAGATAGATGTCATATACCACTAGTAACTAATAGGTGTATCCAACAATCATTACAACAATTACAATTATAGCTAATGAAATGCCGTGACCAAAAATGTTCACAAACTGTGCTAGAATGAAGTTTGGATTAATTATATTTTAACACTCGCATTTATATAAATAACACGCGCCTTTATATAAATATAATTTCTTCTTTTTTAGATCTGATGACGGAAATCGCACGTCAGTTTTAGTGTCGCAGTAATGGCAGTTTTCCTGGTCTTAATATCGTGCCTTCAAATTGTCATAGGGTCGTAAGAATTTTCTATTTCTAAACACAAATTTGTATCGGGATTATAACCGGCATCTCGATTTTCATGTTCATCGAAAAAAAAAACAAACAAATAAATTGCACTGACAATATAAGTTGTATGAAAATTTAGTAAGTATAAGCATATGAGATGATAATGTTTTCTTCTCTTTTAATTTGTTATTATATTTAATAACATAGTGTATTTAATAAAATAGGAACAGTTAGAATGATGCAGTTGAGTGATTGATTGATTGATTGGATATATATGTTACGTCCAGCGAGAAGAATTTCAGCTTTATTTAAGACTCAAACTAGTTAACAAACAATGAGCCTTCTTTTCGTCGAAATCTAAAAAACCGGGATTTATTGTGCAAGAAGCATGGCACTCTAAACACGTCACCCACTAGATCTGCGGTCATGCTTTCCCTATAATGATCCGGTATCTGCTAACGAGAGAATCTCGGGACGAGCATTGGGAACACTTCCATTATGGTCTCAGAAATTGGGACACTGCGTCATTGTAACATTGTAAAACACTATAATTCCACGAAACGATTCCATTGGCAAACAATACGTAAGGATAATAGTCGTCGGTAGTCAATCTGGGGTGATTCAGGTCCGAAATAAGGAAATAGTACACAACTCTGCAAAAAACCTACATCTGTTGAATTTTTAGAGACAAACTAGTGTACGCTGGTTTACATGAACATTTCTTCGAAGAAAACACAACATTTGAGTATCCACGATAATCCAATGGATCTTTCCAGGAAAGTCGTCGAAAAACCGGTTTTAACAAAAAACTACTGAGTTGACAACAACAGTTTTGATAATCTAGGTTGAATATTGTTCATACAAACATCCCATTTCGGATCTTAGTTTTCTGCTTCTAAATTGTGTAATATGCAGTTCACACATATATCGTCTATTAATGTTGACGAACGCGTTAGTGTTAGTATGATAACATAAACTACAAGCGGCATAGTTATTTTCAAATTAGGGATATTGCGGTTTTTAGAATGACTCAGTTGTCAATAAACTTACTAAGATTATAACGTATACTGTTCTTATTTTTTATTATTAACTGCTGTAATTTTTCAGCTTTACAAATGAAGAAGAAACGGAATAATTTCTTTCCAGCATGAAAATTCATGTGACAACGTTACAAAATGGGAAATTTAATTTGGTTAGTTTTGTGTTTTGTGAACAAACAGTAGAGATACGATTTTCAGTGTTTTAAGGATCGTATTTGCTCTCGAGTGAATGAAATATTGTTTTTATTTGTAATAATGTTCGAAGCGGAATAATGTTAGACTAGTTTAAGATGGATTTATCAACGGACGTTCAATTAGTTTTCTAGATGTGTGTTCAAGGTATGTATCTTTAAAGCAAAAGTAATAGATGCATGCAAAGTATGAAATGTAAATGCAGATAAGACTACAAACATTACGTTAATGTCGTTTTTTAAATATTTTAATTGAAAGACCTGAAAAAATATTGTAACTAAAATGTCAAAATATAATGCACGTAGACGTACTAAATAAAACACTAAGTTTCCGACATGATCAGAGAAATTGGCGATTTTATTATATGTATTTGTATTACCTTTCTTTTTGTTTGAAGAAAACATTGTACAAATTCATAAAAGGCGATCGTTATTATGGCTTAAATGCGGATTAGTTTCACCATTTGTAAGTAAACCATTGATACATTCAGTTTAATAATTATAAAATAAGGACAGGACAAATGCTAACATTTTAAGCAGAGTTCTTTTTTTTTAAACAGTTATATTTATTCATACATTTATCTCTAACATCCCTATTTGAATTACATTTGTACCAAATAGAGATTGTTTTGAATTCCGAACATTTTCACAAAACAATTTAAAATAAAAAATATTAATCAATCGCTGTTGATAAATTAACAATAATAACTACCAGGCGTTGTGACAGTCGTATTTCATCTGATACAACAGATAAAATGTCTGCTGTGACAGACATTTTTTGACTGATACAACGGTAACGCAGTTGTAACAGCCAATTTTTGACTAAGTCAACTGAAAAAAATGACTGCGACAGACATTTTTTGACTGATACAACGGATACGCCGTTGTAACAGACATATTTTGACTGCGCCAACGGAAAATAATGTCTGTGACGGACAAAATATCTCTGTGACAGGCATAAAATGACTGTCACAGTAAAAAATATTGTCTGACACAACAATTTTCCAGTCATTTGCAGCCAGTCGTCGCAGTCAGTGACAACCGAAAAACCACTGCAACGGATATTTACACTAGTGAAAACTGAAAAACAAATGCATTTGCGTATTTTTACCAAAGTATATTGCTGTGCACACGCTATGATTATCTTTATGATTATCTTTAAAAAGATATGTATCGTACATTAAAATATTTTATTTTCACATAAGTTTATCGAATACAATTTGTATTACAGGTGTGTATTTATTAAATTATTAGCCCAAGTGTAGTAATGAGATCGCATAAATAATGTTTAAGAATTAAAACTAAACGTTATTGTACTTAAATATAAGCGAAATACACAGACATTTTATTAAGTTCACATGGCTGCTAAATTCGTGCTCGACATAAGGCAGTGTTTGTCTTTTGATCCTAGTGAACACGGATTTCTATTTTTGCCGAGGGTTAGAAGGTTTTACCTGCTTCTCCTGTGACCTCCCAAAACTACACACTACAAGATATGATATAAAAGAAAATTTGTTGAAATTAAATTATACCTATTCGCTAGCTTTTCATAAAGAATAGTCCATAAAGATTACCGGTTTCTTGTTCAACATCGGCTAGTCTTTCTATGGCTCGTCGTCTTTCTCTGGCATAATTTGAATGATATCTAAAGCATGTCAATGTAGACAATTAGACAAATAGACCTTTACACTCGTATTGTCTGCAGAAAGTTCTACAGTTACGACGGGGACTTTTACAATTGTTTTTGTCTGTAGAAAGTTCCATAGTCACGACGGCGACTGTGGTGGGAAAGGTATTTAATAAGATATCACCCATAAATCAGTAACGGTGAATTATTAATTACATTATTATATTACTCCTTATCAATCCTTTTTCTGTATAATCGTGGAAAAATACCAGTTGGTGTCGCTCAGTCTTAATTTTATCAGTGAGGCGTGTCTAACTTTGCAGAAAACTATTGTGGAAATGTAGAACAGGAATACGGTGTTATGTCCTAAATACCTTTTTTCAAGAGATCTGTCAGTGCGCTATTGATTAATTCAGATTCATAATTTTAAATTATAATATGAAGTCGTTACAACGTCAAGCGATATATTGATCGATATATGGTAACTGTGCACACGTGTAGTGCTATGTAAAGCCACAAGATGTTTAACGACGTCACAATAACATTGGCTGAATTTTGAAGTTAATACTACAAACAATTCAACAAATGACATATTGAGGGAACGTTATGGTTAAATATTCAATAAATGTTTTGGTAGAGTGTGTTTCGTCCACCGTATATTGCAAAAAAGATTTCTTTACCAAAAATTGTTCATCATAAAAATGGCGGCTAGAAAATTATGGACTATAGGTCTCGATTGAATCGAAAAACACAGGTTGTTGTCATATTAAAATTGTAAATAATTCATTCGGGGTATAATGTTTTACTCATTTACACATGGATTGGGACTTTACATTTATATTTTGTACTTCGGTAACACTCGGTAAAAATAATCTGGAGTATAATGGCCAGCTCATGTGTAAATGGGTACAACATCACACCCCTCATGAATGAATCTGAAATAAAATTTAAAAAAAATAAAATATGATTTTCATCAGTCTTCATTCATGAGGCTTGATTTAAAAACAATGATATATTTAAACATAAATTTATGACTGTAACGCTACTATTTGCATAACATTTGCAATCATCATGTGCGTGTAGTGTAATTTGCAAAAAGATATTTTTTTTATTAAAGTCCGAACATTTTTGTGCAATAATCAGACTCCAAAAGTATTCAATAAGCACGGTTAGAAACACAATTAATGATTAGCTGTCGTTGTGACAGTCGCAGTAAGTCTCTTACAATGGAGAATACATCTATGACAGATATGTTTTAGTTAAGCAGATCAAACGAGAACGCCGTTGTGACAACCAAAGTTTGAGTGATTCAAAGGAATAAATGACAGCAATAGATATTGTTTGACTGATACTCCTGCCACATTTTGACATGCTGAAACGTAAAATATGCCCATGACAGAACAAATGTGTCCATGGCAGATATAAAATGGCCATCACATTCAAACATAGTGTATGCAGTCTTTAAGAAACATTTCTGCAGTCAATCATAGTCACAAACAGACGAAAAACGACTGCAGATGTCGTTAACAGTCATTTTGGTAGGCAGTTTTGCTGTTGCCTAAATTGAATCAGCGGTGTCTTGTTAATTATGCCCACACATCTTAAAGTAATATACACTAAACGAGATTTCACACCATATTATAGTGAACTCCATTTTAATACTTCTCAATACTGCTAGTGAACAGTTTGTGAAAGATGTTTTATTTTATTGTCGATAACAATTCAATTGGTTTGACTAACTCAAAGTTCGGACATCAGTTCATATATTGGCATAATACTACTTAAAATTTTCTCTTTCTGGTTCAAGCTTGATCAACTTTTTTAACGTTGTCTTTGATTTTAGTTCTAGTTATTCATTATCATTTCTTTTCGTTCTGGTTCAGTTTAATAAGTATAAAATATTACTTTCGCGTCACCAATTGATGCTTTGAAAGGAACTCATGCTGCTCAATTCCAAATGCATCATGTCGTGCCAGATAAGATTGTACCCAGTGGCTCTATCGCTAATCAGAACAAATTCTCACGTGGTTGGAAAAAAACAGAGAAAAATTAGATACCAATACGTATGAACCTACTAAAGTATGCAGTCTTAAATGCATGAGTATTGTATTGGCGCTAACAATATCTTGCTTGATATTGATGAGAAATTCGTCGCTCAAATTAAATCCGACATGTAAATGTAGAACTTGTATGTCTTTTCTCTTGATGAATTTGACTTCTCAAGAGTTAATAACTCGACTGACACCTGACTAGAATCAGGCATTGATTACGTCTTGAGAACCTGTGGTCACATTAGTTTTCATTGGGGTCATATTACACTCTTTCCGATTATGCGTTTTATATCGTTTGTATTCGTTTCAGTTTGTGTGTTTTTCTGAATTGGGATTTGTAATTGCCCAACAACTTCATCTTTTGCTTATTTTTCGGGCTCTGTTTTTTAAATTAACAAATTTTTACTTTAATATTTATTACATACAAACTCGAAGCTGATTGCATGAATAAAGCCATATTTTGATTTGATGTCAGTTATTATTACCCATTTACTTGGATATCCAAACTGGTAGAACAGTATGTTTTTCTCGTAGCTTCAATCAGTGTGAAAAAGAAGTATTATACAACCTAGATATTATACATTGATAGGTCTATTTTTATCACAGTGGAAAAGATATTTAAATTTTGTTATTGCAGTCAGTCACTGACCTAGATTTTGATTTATAGTCCACTTAAATTCGCGCTTAAATGACTATAGCAGAACAATCGATGTATAAACATGATTTTAAAATCATGATATTAATCAATAGAAATTTAAAATTTAGTGTGTATGTATTGTTTTCAAAACATAACTTTTGCAAAAGATACCTAAAATTTGGTGAGCATAATCTGTCGGAGGCAGGATGGGGAATTTCGCAATATTTAGCATGCGTGGTAGAACATTATATGAAATCTGACATCTGCTAGATGAATGTTAATTACCTATAATGTAAAAGAGTAACCGCATTTAGTGTGTAATTGTTTCATAACAAGAAGAAATCGTTTGCATTGCTTTTGTTCCTACTTTGAGTTGAAGTTTGCTTTAAAAGTATTTACACTAGCATGAATCGTAGAAGTATGTTTTAAGTGTTATTTTTGTTTCAAAAAATGCACGCCACAAAAAACAATATTTGCCCTTATGATATTTGTTGTCTGGTACATCGATTTGAAATTATCAATAACAATATAATCTAATTACAGTTAAATAATAACCATTATAAGTCGTAACCACAAAGTGGTTAGACCGTCCAGAGTTTGGTCTCACTACATTATTTTTATTTTTTTGCACTCGCATTCATTTTGCTATCATTGTTCTTAATTGATCTGATGTCAGGGTTTGTACGTCAGTTTTAGAGTGACACTCACTAATGTTGGTGTTTCGTATTTACATTATATAGCTTTAAACTGTTACCGAGAGTTCAGCCGGAACAGAGTATATGTTTCCCTCTCCTGCAAAATGAAAAACAAACCAAAACAACAACAGGAACTAAGAAAATCAGTGTTATTAAAGTGTTTGAATGTTTAAATAGATTACAACATGATACAATTTTATAATCATTAAATCTTCTAGCAAGTTGTGCGAGATTGGGTATCGAAGAGGACTCTTAAACTGACGTAGTCCGCAAAGTTGTGTTTGATCATAGATGTCAACTTACAACGTTATGTCATTCCAAGAAAGTGTCTCAGATCTTCACAAATACAAACACGTTAAAATTACCAAATTACTAAGAGATAGTAATGTAATATAATAACCGTGAGGAAAAGATGTGTTTCTTTTGTTAATGCTTACATGAAGTCCTAATTAAACAGTCCAACACTCCTGACCCTAAGAATACAAGCGTTGACAACAGAAGCTGTAGATCTCGGTTGAATATATACACAAACTACTCCTCTTCGTTTTATGTGTCAAATTTGTGTATCATGATATATACGCACCTATTGTATTTATTAACTACACTGGTTTTAATTTGATAAAAAACGTAATTAATGATTAATTGGAATCTTACGAGTGTTTTAAACGACAATTTCGTCATTAGGAAAATCATACTATAACATGCACTATGCTTCTTGTGTACTTTATTAGGTGCTATATTTTTCAGGTTAACAATTTTAGCAGAAAAGGTAAAGAAATGTAAGAATATTATTTCTTATGACAACGGTATACATCTACATACAGTGGAATCTTTAATAAGGATACTTTCGATAATAGCAATTGACAATTGTAGGAGGATAAACTATGCACTTCAAGAGGGTGCTAATGTGTTTGAGTGTATATTGTTTCTTCCAATATGTATATATATTCGATGTGGAATCATGCACAATCAATAATATTTGGACATATCAACAAACTGCAATGTTTCTTGATAAATGTTGAAGGTATATATTGTTAAGATACAAATAATAGTCGCACCAGCATCTGCGATGCACAAATCAAGGTGTACAATCTTACATGTACACTTGATCAGAAATTTGAAGAGTTGTTAGTAGTGAATCCTACGCTGCATTGCATGCAAATATATATAACATGTGTCTGTCAGATAATAGACATATATGATTATTCGAATTTGAAATTGATTTAATGCATTGAAATACCATTAGGAGGAAGAAAAGTGTTGCCTTGGTTCACTTTTGTTGCAGGGTAGATTTGTATACAATATGTACAATCTATTATATAAACAATTTCGCCTACATAAGACTATCAGTTTTAGTGGTCTTGTTTATTACCTCCATAATGAAATTAGTTCTGTTTTTTAGTGATGATTAATGTGGCATTAATCATTATTCAATGCTCACCTATATCGCGGCGTCCAACTTTATTGGCTAGATAACGGCAGTCTGTTAAAAAGCCTCACATTATGTAAGAAAACTGGCAATCCTTCTCAATTTTGCAGTCGAGTGCGCATGACCGCAGCGAGACTCAATCACGCATTCTCAGTGTTTCCGACCACCTGATCAATAGTAACTACTAGGCTGCTGAGGCCGTTTTACATAATGTGATTTAAAACAGTCAATACGCATTTTAGAAAAAAGATATCATAGGACAAAGAGGAAACCACGCATCTTTGTACACGTTTACTTCTGACGAATCAGCGAAAACTAGGTAAACCGACAAGCGAAATATTACAGAGAGCAAGAATCGAACAAGAAAGGAAGATCAAACGGGAATTGGGTTATTTCATGTTTGTAAGTCTGAATTTAGATAAATATACATTACATACATTATGTGTAGGTACACTACCTGTATCACGTCGATACAGTTGTGTACATTCGTATCACTACGAGACGCGCACTTAAATGTATGTAATAAGTTTATCTAAAATTAAGAAGTATACAAAAAGCAGAACAATTTAAAATTTAACGTTCAACGAAGCATTTGTTTATAAAATATAGCTCCTAACGTCACACGCATTATGACGTCATATTTCATTCATAGAATGAAAGTCATTCAACGAATCATTGGTTACACTATTCATTGTGACGTCCAGAAGTAGTTCCGACAAACGTACATCTTGTATCACATATATAGATGATACAAGATTTTGTATCACACCGCTTGTATCAATCGATATTTTTCAGATTTTGACTAAATACATACTTAATTTTATATAATTAAAAATCTTTGTAGAGTAAACATGAAACGACAACTTAATGTGAACCAGCACTTTGTTGTAATTTTTTCTGAATTCGCATGAGAAGATAAAATGTTAAATTAAATCGTGGCAAATGTGTTGTTGAATTTCTATAATAAAGCATAATAACAGCTTAAAAAATAAAATTAATCCACCTGACAATGACAAGGAAGAAGTAATACCTTGAACATCTTGTGAAAAAAAAATCAAATATGATGTCAGGAAAGCTTGTCCAAACAGTTTGCACTACTGCATATAAAAAAAACTGTTGATACATGTTGCATTCGTTTTTCGTCAGTCACTGACTGAGATTGACTGCAATTGACTCCGAAAATGTCTGCAAAAGACTTCAAAAATTCCGTCGGGTAATAATGTGTGTTGTGACATTATTTTTGATGTCTTTCACGGTCATATTTTGTCTGTCACAAACATTGTTACCGCTGACACGGTAGCGTTTCACCTTTCAAACAGTATCTGTCACAGACGTGGCCCCCGTTGTATTTCAGCGCATTATTATTATTATGTACTTTTTTAAGCCGACTAATACATATTATTAGTTTCTGAATATGTTTTTATGAATACGTGCGGAATTAAGCGAATAAAAATATGTAAATTGTACGTACGCTCACTTTACGATTACACATGTTAAGCAAATAGTAAGTTACAGATATAAATGCATGTTAAAATGTATATGTTGCGAAAAATTAACCCGGGTCGTTAAAGGCAGCTGAAGATTTAATCATATGTAAAATTATTGATATTAAGTGAATTGTCCCTACCGTACTAATTCTTATAATTAAAATGTACACCGGAAATGAGACATCACATCAAACTCCATCGTCTTGTTAGACTGGCTAGACATACGAACTTTTCATAGAGACCCAGTCATACCATCTATTTAAATTATTTACAAAATTGTTACGAACTGGCCAATTCTAAATTGGACACGACAAACATGTTCACGAGTAAAACATACACTTCAAGGGAATGCGTAATACTTTATTGACCTAGATCAATTGAATTAATAAATTTCACAGTCATTACTTTGTTCATATGTAAACACACTTTAAACGCTTAAAATAGAGAACAGATTGATAAAGCGCTGCTGAGAACTGAAATACACATGTGTTTGCCTAGTTTTACCAATGTGTATCACTGTGCATGTGGTCTTTTGATTATCTTTAGAAAGTATTGAGGGTGTATTAAAATATTCTCATAAAAACGTAAGATTATCGAGTACAATTTATATTACAGTTTGTGTTTACTAAATTAATAGTCCAAGTGTTGTAACGGAATCGCATATCATGCTATGTTTGACTTTTACCGTGTTTTCCTTGACTTCCCAAAATAAAAAATGAAGATATGATGTAGACAAAAATTTGTTGCAATTTGATGAAATTAATTAAGGATTGTTTTCAATTGTTGGTTAGATTATTGGATATAAACGACTTTGGGTCGATTTACGCTGAATAAACCGCGAAGCGGTTATGTTGCAGCGTAAATCGACCCAAAGTCGTTTATATCCAATAATCTAAACAACAATTGAAAACAAACCTTATATTTTAAATTCTATAGTAAAAATGAAGTAACATGAACAATATTTTACAAGTAATCAAATAATATTTGCAATTCACAATTTTAGTGTCGTCACTTGTTGTTTGCGGAAGAATTCATGTATAGTCAACGTCATCAATACATCTTATTATGACGTCACAATCAGTCACGTGCTGAAAAACCAAGTTAGGTTATACGAAATAACCAACTTTGCTCATGTATTGAGTATTTAAACGAAATTAAAATATTAAGCAAATAACCGATTCCTCTTTTAACAAATCAATAGCATCGACTGATGAGAGACGCCAGTGAACAAAAACAAAGTAGAAATAGTCTCATTAACAACTTGTACAATTTGTTGAAAAGTTCATTTTTGATGATAGTTATTGTGATATTGCAAGACGCTTTAATCATATTCTAATTAAATTATAGCTACTCTTCAAGGGGAGTCATTTACTTCACATGCTTATTATGTTTCGTTCTTGACTTGCTATTGTACGATTAAGAGCAAACGGCGCACGCGAGTTACATGCGATTGATGTATACCGGTTACTTGCTCCAAATAGGCAGATCTTTTAAAAGGGCTTTTATCTGAACTACTTTTAGTTATCTATGTAGCGTGTAAACAATTAGAAAATACACATTTACAATGGCGTGTTTTTTGTCTGTAGAAAGTTCCAAAGTTACGAAGTTGTAGTCGGTGTGGGCAAGGTATATAACAAGACGTTATCTAGAAATCCAAAACTGTAAATGTATGTATTACATTGTTATATCATCTAATAACAATTTCTAGATAATCGAGGAAAACACCGGATGGTGATGTCCAGTGTTTTTGATCGGTGAGGCATCTCGTGTTTTCCATGTTTGCAGACAACAAATATTGCATAATGTAGAAATGAAACGCTGGTATCATGTCTGGTACTTTTTTACAGGATGTGTAAATAAGCCATTTGCAAATTCTATTCCATAATTATCACATTTAAAGAAAATTCTAACATTTTCACGATTCTTCCTTCACGAAGGTTATTTTTAGTAACACATATATCTTATAAACATAAAAGTGTGTTTGTAATCGTCAAGTGTGCGTACGTACAATATACGAATAGAGATTTTTTTTGTTTTATTCGGAAAATTTTTATCAACAAAATAATATACCAAAAATGTGTATTGATCAGAATTAATACATAAAATTTATAAAGACCAGGCGTTCTGACTGTCGCATTTTGTCTAATACAAGGATAAAATGTCTCTGACAGACATTTTGTTGACAGGCACATTTCGACTAATTCAACAGAAGATATGTCTGTGAAAGACAAAATATGTACGTGACCTACATAAAATCAGTGTCAGAGAAAAGATTGGTGTCTGACACATCATGTTTCAATCACATCATTGCAGTCATTGGCAATCAGTCTCAATCGTCAACCAGAAAACAACTGCAGCTGGTATTTACAGTCATGTTTATAGGCTGTTGTGAAGTTGCTCAATCTGAACCAACTGTGAATTGTCTTATATGCCTGCAAATGTTATGCAGTCCACTTTATACTTATCAATACTACTAGTGAACAGTTTGTGAGTGATGTTATGTTATATATTCAAATTCATATATGGAGTTCAACTTTCACGTCACATATTTGACAGCTAAATGTGTTCACACAAGATTTGGATATCAGAGAGCTCTTTATATTTCAGGTCACATAATATAAGGACTGCTTTTAACATTACCATCTCAAAGTAAGTATTTTACAAATTCTATTTAGAACTGAACGTGTTGTTTTACTACAGCAATTGAATCGTTCAAACACGAAATTTAGGACAGGACAATGTGCATGAGCCTGATTCCAATTTCCCTCTCTGCAAAATGACTCAAGTCATTCCAGATCATAATGTACTCAGTGTTTCGATCGATAAACAAAACAAATTCTGAGGTAGATGGAAACAAACAGAGATACAATTACGTGTTCAATTACTAAAGTATGCAGTTTTAAATGCAAGAGTATTAGTTTGGTAGTGACCATGACTTACTTAATATTTATCAGAAATTCATCTCTCAAATTACATCAGACATGTATTTCGAGAATTCGGGTGTTTTTTTCTCTTTATGAATTTGACTTTCCGATTGACATGAGAATCTGTAACTCGACTGTCGTCTGACGACAATAAGGAATTCGCTTACTCCTCTTGAGCACCTGTGTTCGCTTATGTTTTCATTGGTTATTGTGACACACTTCCATTTTTTGTTTTTATACCTTCAGAATATGTTTCAGCTCACGTGTGTTTGTCTGCATTGTGATGTGTAATTACCCATAGAACTTCCACTTTTCCTTATCTTTAGGGCCCTATGCCCCTTGAACTCAACGAATAACTTTTAGTATTTATTACATACAAACCCGAAGCCGATTTTGTACATAACATTCATATTTTGGTTTGATGTCAGTTATTATAACCCATTTTCTTGGCTATCCAAACTCGTAGAACATACTTATTTTTCTCATGGCTTCAGTCAGTTTGAAAAGAAATTATTGCACTGCCTAGATACAGAACATTCCTAGGTCTATTTTTATCTTATGGTACAAAAATTTAAATTTTGTTATCGCAGTCAGTCATTGACCTTGATTTTGATCGTAAGTCCAGTTAAATTTGCGCTTTGATGACTATACCAGAACAATCAATGAATACACGTGATTTTTAAATCGTGATATTAATAAATAAAAATTTAATATTTAATGTGTATATGTTATTTTCGAAACGTATATTTTGCCAAAGATACATTACATTTGGTCAACATAATATGTCAGAGGCAGGGTTGGGCATTTCCAAATGTTTAAAATATGTCGAACATTAGTTGAAATCTGCTATTGCTGGAGGCATGGTAATTATTTGTTCTTCCCAAGAACAACTGTATTTAGTTTGTTCGTTATGTCATGGCTAGAAAAAAACGTCGTTTTTATTGATTTTGTTTCCACTGTGAGTTATAGGTTATTTTAAACGTATTTACAATGAGCATCAATTAGAAAAATACGTTTCAATGTTGTTTTAAAAAATGCACCCCACGAAAACAAACTGTTTGTCCTAATGCTGT
Source organism: Limnoperna fortunei (assembly GCA_944474755.1). Taxonomy (NCBI): domain Eukaryota; kingdom Metazoa; phylum Mollusca; class Bivalvia; order Mytilida; family Modiolidae; genus Limnoperna; species Limnoperna fortunei. Next base: position 98,727,555 of record OX104116.1, read on the forward strand.
CAGCTGTTTTGTTTATCGATTAGGGGTTTTAAAAGTGTGAACTAAGTGGAGTTATATATTAATTCATTATAAGTCTTAAAAGTTTAAGCCTGTCCAAAATATGTTGTATGAATTATACCTAGTTTCGCACCTGCATTCATATTGCTTTAGTTTGTTCTTGCTTAATCTCATATCGGGTTTTTTGCACCATAGTTTTTGTGTTGCACTCACTAACGACGATGTTCCCTACCTACATTAGATAGCTTAATACAAGACAATGATGATGGAGAAGTTTTATATTAGCAGATGCAAACTCTTTGGAAGAATTCAGACGGCTCTGATTACACGTTTCCTCTTTTGCGACATGAAAAGCTAACAAACAAACAAGCGGACCTACGAATATCATTGTTATTAAAGTGTATACAAAATTACGTAGATTATAGCATGACACAATTTTCTTCTCATTTCATTTTCTGGAAAATTGTACGATATTGTGTATCAAATTTATTAAGATGACAGTTAAACTTATGCAACCAGCAAAGTTGTTTTTGAGCATATGTATACACTTACTGTGTTATGTCGTTTCAAGTAGCTGTCTAATACAATCGAAAATGCATACCCGATAATATTATTTTAAATTATTAAGAGACAGTAATGTTACATTATAACCAAGACTAAAATATTTAATTATTTCGTTTTCATTTAAATGAAGCTTTACACTACTTTCCGCAATATTTGTAGCTGTATCACTGCTAAATCAGGAAGGAAGTCAAAGTATCTACAGAAAACACCACACATGGGATAGAAAACGGAAACTCCTAGTTAAACAGACTAACCCCCATTGCCCGAGGAAAGTCGCTAACTAAGAATACAAGTTATCCACTGGAGCTGTAACAATCTCGGGTGAATATATCAGCCTACTACTACTCTAAGTTGTGTATTACGATGCACTCGCATACATGGTCATTTACTAACGACACGCGTTATGATTATTTTAAACGGCGATATGGTCATTGATACAATTACATTATATAATGTATTATGCCACTTGAGTAGTATATAAAGTGCTGGATTTTTCAGGCTTACAAATCTAGAAGATAGGGAATAGTAAATTCCAGAATAATGATTCCCATGACAACGCTATACATACAATAGAAAGTCTAATATGGATATTTTTGATGATATCAACTGGCAACTGCGATAGATTGGCAGTGTACTTATCAAGAGGATATAATTGTGCTTGAGTGAATATTTCATTCCTTAGATTTGAAAATATATTTTATGCTGACTAATCTGCAACCAATAATATATGGATTTAGCAACAAACATGCAAATACTTATAGTTTACCTTTATGATATTGAAGGTATGTATTTTTAAGAAAAAAATTATAGTTACATGAGATCTAAAATGCACTAATAATTGTTATCACAGTTACACTTAATTGGATTGTTTTACAATTTGTAAATACTGACTTATATGCTGCAGTTGATTCAAATAAAACTGTCATGTTCCTAATGTCAGATAATAGACACAAATGATTTTCAAATTTGAAATTGATTTACTGCATCTAAATATTATTGGAGGAATCCCACTTTCATATTAATGCCGATTCGTTTCAGTCTAGATTTGTAATTATATGTGCAAACTGTTGAATAATCCATTCCGCCTACATCTAAGTCTATCAGTTTTATCCGAAAGTATTCTGATTCATTACATTCATGAAAAATTGTTTTGTTTGTTTTCGAATGCTGCTTGCGATCACTTTCAGCCATTTTAGGCATATTGAGGCTTCCAGCATTAACGGTTAGAAATCCGCCGTCGGAGTAAACCCTTATCTTTGGTAAGAAAACTGGCAATCCGTGTCAATTGAGATTGGAGTCAAGTACACCCTGACAACAATGAGACTCAATTCCGCCCGCTCGGTGTTTCAGGCAACGTGATGAGTAGTACACTAATTGTCTTAACTACTCGGCCAACGAGTACCCTGAATAAATTTGCTTTTAGATTATAACGTGATTAAAACAGTTAATAAGCATTTTACAAAACATGTCATTGCATTTGCCATGTTTTGTAAGGTCTGCAATAGAGACTTGTACATGCCTGTAACACAATATTTGTTTTGAATACAACGAAACAACAAGGAAACCTCACATCTTTGTGCACATTTACTTCCGTGCAAGCGAATCACCAAAAACTGCGTAAACCGAAAAGCGATATATTACAAAATGTAGGAACAGAACAAGAACAGAAAAAAAACCGAGAAGTTGTGTATTTCAGAGGAATAATTCAATTCAAATATGACAGATTGATGTTTAGTGTACGTTTAGCAACTAATTAAGCATTCAATCAAGTACCTACAATAATGTTAGCAAATATGAATTCCCTTGGATAAATGTAAAATCTGTTTTTGAATAAACATGTTAGAAAAGATTAACTGCTACGAACCAGCATTTTGTCGTCACGATTATTTTGTAATAAAATCAAATATGATCTTAGGAAAGATGTTATAACAGTTTGCACTATTGCCTGTAAAAACGACTCCGGATACCTGTTGCATTTGTTTTCCGTCAGTCACTGACCGTGATTGACTGCAAATGACTTCGAAAATGTCTGCAAAAGACTGCAAACGTTCTGTCATACAACAACTTTGATGAAAGTTTGTCACAGACATATTTTATTTGTCACAGACATATTTTATTTGTCACAGACATTGTTTTTCGTTAAATCAGTTAAAATTTGTTTGCTACAACGGCATTGCTGTTGTATCAGTCAAATAATGTCTCTCTCGGACATTTTCTCCGTTCTACCATTCAAAATGCGACTACCACAACGCATTACAATTATTTTTTTTTATTTATTGGTCACGTGTTCTGTCTACACTGAGATAGCGTGTTCGATTCTCACGGCAGGCAGGGTGTACTCGAGTCCAGTCTTAATTGACAAGGATTGCCAGTTTTCCTACCGAAGGTCGGGGTTTTCTCCGTCTACTTCGGCTTCCCCTAATAAAATCCGGACACCATAATAGAGCTGAAAAAATGCTGAAAGTGGCGTTAAACAATATTCAAGCACACATTTTAATTTGTGTACGGCTGTTAACAGATATTTGTATGTTCTAAATATTTTGTGAAAACGTTCGGAATCAAACAAAAAAATATCTGTACGTTGTACGTAAGCACACTTTACATTTACAAGTGATATGAAAATAGTCTCGCTATGGACATAATGTATGTTTATATTGATCCGGTTCTAAAAATTAACCTCGGCAATAAAAAAACAGTTTAACATGTAATTATGTGTCAAAATGAAAATACTTACTCAATTTACTATAGCATTATTGATCCTCTAATTAAAATAAAAATGTTATTTGAGATATCAAAACATGACAACAGTAATATTTCGTCAAAGTTAAACAAAATGTTATGACATCGTTTCAGTTTTCTAAGTTAGGTTATTGTATTGTATTTAGTGAAATTATTACATGTTATTGTTAGACTGGCTAGCAATACGAACTATTCATACAGACCCAGTCATAATGGTTAATTGATTTATCTATAAAATTGTTACGAAATAGCTGCCTTTAAAGTATACATCTTGAATATATTCCTGAAAAATAAATACACTTCAAAGAAATACGTGAATACTCTATTGACCTAGGTTATTGTAATTAATATAATTTACAATCATTCTCTAGTTCAACTGGAGACACATTTAATTCGATTATTGTAAACTTAAAATAGAGAACAGAGTTTAAAATTGATACTAAGAACTGAAATACAAATACGAATTTGCGAATTTTTGTCTGTGTATTACTTCGCTCACGGTCTTTTTATTGTCTTTAGAAACTAATTAGCGTGTATTAAATAATTTTATTAGAATATTATCAAATACAATTTACTTTACATGTTTTATTAATTAAATGAATAGTCTAAAAATAGTAATGAAATCGCATAAATAATGCGTAAGACATCACGTATCACTGTAGATAATTGTAAATATATACCTTTACAATTAAGTGTTTTTATGTAGAAAGTTGCACACTTACGACAGGGGATTGGGAGTGAACGGTATTTAACAAGACATTACCCATAAATGTATCAATTCATTTTTTACATTAGTGTGTTACCCAATATAAATCCAGTTTCTAGAAAACTGCAGAAAAACACCGGATGATGTAAAGTTCCGTGATCAATGACACGTGTATTGCCCGTGTATGTATAACACAAATATAGTGTTGCAATAATTTAGACAAGGCGTACAGGATTAAGTCTAAAAAACGGTTTTTATTTTCACAAGATGTGCCAGTAAATGTAGAGTTTGGATGTCTTTTCTATTCATGAATTCGACTTTTTGATTGACATGAGAGTTAGTAACTCGACTGCAGTTTTCAGAACTTAAGTTCGCCTATGTTTTCATTGGGTTCATATAACACACTTTAATATTTTTTTATATATCTTTGGTATTCGTTTCAGCTTGTATGTGAGTGTGTAATGTGTAATTGCCCCTAGACCTTCCGCTTTTGATAGTTTTCGGGCCTTTTGCTCCTTTAACATAACGACTGACTTTAAGTATTTATTACATACAAACTTGAAGCTGATTTTGAGACTAACAGTTATATTTTGATTTGATGACAGTTATAATGACCCATTTACATGGCTATACAATCTCGTAGAACACGAGATTTTTTGCGGTTTCCTTCTGTTTGAAAGGGAATTATTTAACTACCTAGTTACAAAACATTCTTAGGACTATTTTATTGCTTTTGGTTCTACAGTGAGTTGTAGGTTAATATAAACGTATTTACACGGATCATCTTTTAGAGAAATACGTTTTAAGTTTCAATCTTGTTATACAAAATGCACTCCACGACAACAAACTGTTTGTCCTTATTATGTCAGATGTTCGGGACATCGATCTGGGATTATAAATAAAAATGTAAACTAAATTCCAGTTACATATTGATTCATTATAAGTCGTGAAAGTTTTAGTTTCTGTGTTTTTGTGTTTTGGGGTTTTGTGTTGCGTTTTTCTATATCCGAATTTGTAACTATTCCTTGACTTTTGTCTCTTCTTGTTCGATCGGTTTCTTTGCTATTTGTTTTTAGTCTGTTTTGTATTCGTAGATGTAAGCTCTTTGTTTAAAGAGAGTTCTACCAGCTCTTATTACACGCTTGCTCTTTTGCGACACGAAAAGCTAACAAACACACAAGCGGACCTATGAATATCATTCTTATTAAAGTGTATATATAGACTCAATGCATCGTTTCAAGAAGCTGTCTCATACCAGCGAAAATACATACACGTTAATATTACTTTAAATTATTAAGAGATAGTAATGTAATATTATAACAAAAACTTAAATATGCATTTCATTCGTTTTTGTTTAAACGAAGCTTTTCACTACCTTCCGCAATATTTTTAGCTGTATCACTGCTAAATTAGAAAGGGAGTCAAAGTATCCAAAGAAAACACAACACATGGGAACGAAACTGAAAACTCCTAGTTAAACAGTCTAACACTTCTTGCCCGAGAGCAATAGCTAACTAAGAATACAAGTGCTCAACAGGAGCTGTAATAATAACGGGTGAATATATACACAAAACAGCCTACTATACCCCTAATGTTTATGTTTCTAAATGGTGTAATATAATGCACTTGCACCAATTGTCATTTACGAACGACACACGTCAAGATTATTTTAAAGGGCGATTTGGTCATTGATGCAATTAGATTTTTGCAGGTTTACAAATTAAGACACACAGGAAGAGTGATTTCCAGAATAGTGATTCCCATGACAACGTTATACATACAATGGAAAGTCTAATACGAATACTTTTGATAGTAACAATTGGCAACTGCGATAGATTGACAGTGTGCATATAAAGAAGATATAATTGTATTTGAGTGAATATTTCATTCCTTTGATTTGTAAATATATTTATTGTGGGATTATGTGCAACCAATAATATATTCATTTATCAACAAACATGTAATTGCAGTAGTGTAGTTTTACTTGGTGATTAATGAAGGTATTTATTTTTAAGATAAAAATCATAGTTACATCAGGATCTGAAATGTACTTATAAAGGTTATTGCAGTTACACTTGGTTGGATTGTTGTACACTATGTGTGCAAACTGTTATATAATCTATTCCGCCAATATGAATCTTTATCAGGAATTGTTCTTATTTATTACCTTCATGAAACAATTGATTTTGTTTTCTGTTTGAATGCTGCTTCATGTCAGTTTCTGCATTTTTTTAGCTATATCACGGCGTCTAGCATTATTGGTTAGAAAACCGCAGTCCAGAGTAAACTGCATTGAGACTCGATTCCACATTGTTAGTGTTTCAGGAACCATGATCAATAGGGACTGACTGCCTTAACTACTCGCCAACCGAGTTTCCTTCATCAATTTGCTTTACATTTTAACGAGATTAAAACAGTCAATAAACATTTTATAAGACATACCATTAAATACGCCATATTTTGTCAGTTCTGCTATAGAAGGACTTATATACGCCTGTAACACAATATTTTGTTGACAAAATACAATTAAACACAACAAGGAAGCCACATATCTTTGTACACATTTACTTCCAAGCAAGACGAATCACCGAAAACTGGTTAACCGACTTGTGACTGTCACCCAAAGTTATTAATATAATATACTTACACTAATAGTCTCTATAATTTATAACCAACTTTAGTTATATATATATTCTTTATTACCAAATGTTGTACAACATATAGGTACAGACAAATTAAGACAGAAGATGCGAACGATTTATGTATGACAATGAAAAGCAAAAGGCAAGACAAAATAAAGCAATGTATCGAAGATCTCAACTACACAGAAAAAACATTGATGCAAATTTTCCGAATAACACTGTCTCTCAATTTAAAAGCTCTATATATGTATTTACCGAGGTCACACCATTCCCCGATACTATTAGTATTAAGTAATTGCACAAGTTTTCATACAGATGGCTTTGTCCAATAATATGGTTTTATCAATTGACAACGGAAATTCTTATATAAAGGACAAATAAAGATGATAAAATGAAAATCATCTTTGATATCAGTTTGACAATATTGGCAGACACGAGTATTTCTGTCTCTATTTGTGTATCTTCCTTGCTCAATAGTTATGTGACGATAATCTAAGTTTACAGATATACTTTTATACAAAGCAGGAAATGCTTAGTTAAATATGGCTGTAAGCACAAAGTTGCCACGAAATATTTATAAAGATTACATTTGCTAGACCCTTCCATAAAAACATCCAATTCTTGTTTTGCAATATCAAAACCTCTTTCCTTAATTACAGGAAAAAATACACCGTAATTTGCACTCCGATCTAATCAAACATCAGTAAGCCCTAGTTTACATAATTCTACCTTTATATTACACACCCATTTTGTTTATTCATTATTGTATTTTTCAGCTTCCTCATACAAATAGTCATAACAACTGCGCAATATACAATTCTTAGTATCTAAAACATTGAACCAGTATTTAAACAAACGTAGTTTTCTATACACTCTCATAGGGTATCTACCCAATTCCTAATACACCATAACATTTGGCGTGCTTGTTTTTAAACCTAAAATCCTCTTACAAAAATCTAGATGAACCTTCATTGGCATTATGGTAGCCCTATACCTCGCATCCATAACTGAGAACACTGCTAACATATGTATCAAAAAGTGACAACATTGTTTTGATTAAATGCAAAATTGGTAACATTTTGTTAAAGAGAAAACATACATTTTCTACTCTGTTCAGAGATATGCTTTTGAGTTAAACTAAATTTACCATTAAAATTTAACAGAACACCAAGATATGTAAAATTGTCAACAATTTTTCTATCTTTAAAACTGCGAAAAACCACTGTTCGCGGTCCTTAACTATTATACCGTTTCTAACAATTACATTTTTAGTAAGATAACTTTCACTTATTTGCATAAGTATACAGTGAATTTAACATTCCCTGCTACACTTTCTGACAAACAATTACCATATCATCTGCGTACATAAGTAAAAACAGAGATAAGTCCTTTAGTTCAACACAGTTGCAACAATTTGTTAAAAAATGTCCTCTCACAATCATGTTAAGAGTATTTTGAACTCCACGGTCAACCATAGGTACCATCATAGTCACCCAATATAACTAACGTCACCGTCACCCAATATAACTACGTCACGCACCAAGATGAATAACATCACTCTCACCCCGATTGTTAACCGTCACCCAAATATATAACGTCAGCGTCACCCATAATAAACACGTCATCGGCACCTTAATTTAAATAACGTCAGTGTCACCAAGATTAGTGTCATATTACCCACGGGTTACGTTAATATTAAAACAAACGTATGTGCCAGTCACCGACATCGAAATAGGTTAAATGCCGATTTGTAACTGTTAATACTGACTTTTGCAACTTGACTCAATGTTCAGACATCTCTTATAACTATTTATTTATCAATAGTTTATCTTCAAGTGAACAACTCTTACAAACTGCCCACTTGTAGAAGTTCGTTTTAGTTTTTATTATAGGAACTGACCAATCACATAACTCTTTAGCAGATATCGGACAATTCGTAACACGTGAAACGTCAAAACGTAATAGCATAGTCAGTATCCGCCATTTTGTAAATAAATATCGGATCTTTTAAAAAATAAATAATTACTTTTACTTCCACACATTTGTGTACAGAAACACGGAATTGTCACCCGTTTGGGAGATTCCCTTGACCTCAACAGCAAAATGCATTTATCGTGGTAAAAATAACCAAAAGCTATTAGTATTGCAGTAATCGAAACTTTCAAAGAGAACTCAACACTATTAACATGAACTTTAACAATTATAAATTAACGAAGTTTTCAACCACAAGCCATGTTAAGGCTAAGCTGTGAGTGACCGCAATTCTGTCACCTGTAATAATTACTTAGATGTACAGGCATTGTCTTATGTTATTTTACAACACACAATATTGAAGATCGTGAAAGGGCTTGACCTCCTCCTACAAACGCAACACTATATATCGCATAAAATATACTTGAACAAAAGATCGTAAGAATCGAAAAAGGAACAGAAAACAAACGAAGTGTATTATTTCAAGAGAATACATATATTTTTCGTTAAACTTTGACAGATTGTTGTTAAGTGTACGTTTAGCAACTAATTTATCACTGAAGCAAACGTATTGGGTGCATAGTACACGCAAAAATGTTTCTTATTCTGAATTCCGTCTATATAAATTTAAAATCTTTGTGGAATAAAGATGTTTGAAGCGATAACCTGCTGCGAACCTGCATTTTGCAGTCACAATAAATTTTCGCTGTTGTTGCATGAAACCAAATAACATTAAATAAATAACAGCACATGTGTAGTTAATGATATGCAAATAGTCTAATTATAGTCATAAATGTATGTTTAAATATATCTGTTTCTAAAAGTTAACCTCGGCAACGAATAAGGCTGGACATGTAATCGTATGCTAAAACGATCATACAAACTCAATTGATCACTGGATTATTGATCCTCTAATTATATTTGAGATATCCCAACATAACTCCAATAATATTTCCACAAACCAAGTTAAACAAAATGTGATGACATCGTTCAGTTTTTAAGTTAAGTTATTGCAGTGTACTTAGTGCCAGTATTGTTAGACTGGCCAGTAATACGGACTATTCATACAGACGCAGCCATAGGAGTATTTGATTTATTTACAAAATTGTTACGAACTGTTTTTTTAAGTGTACACCATTAACACGTTCACGAGAAATAAATACAATTCAAAGGAACATACTCTAATGCCCTATGTGAATGTAATTAACAAAATTAACAATTATTCTCTAGTTCATCTCGAGACACAATTTTCTCGGTTATTTTAGACTTAAAACAGACTTGAGAACAGATTTTAAAAGTGATACTAAGAACTGAAATGCAAATGTGTATTCGCGCACTTTTTTTTCAAAGTATATAACTTCACTCAGGGTCCTTCGATGATCTTTAAAAACTATTTAGCGTGTATTAAAACATTTTGTTAAAAAATTGTCGAATGCAATTGATATTACATGTTTTATTGATAAAATGAATAGTCTAAAATAGTGATGAAATCACATAAATAATGTGCAAGAAATCAAACTAAACGTAATCGTCCCTAAACATACAATCGAAGTAGATAGACAAGTTACTGTTTAACAGTCCGTCATCATGTTTTGTTCGACTTTGACCTTGACGATACAAGAGCGGTACACAGCTGGTGTACAAGAACGATATCAAACTGGTGTACACGAACTATATAAAAATGATATACAGGTACGATATAAAACTTGTATATCAAAACGATAGCATGCTGGTATACGAGAGTGATACAAGGGGGTATTCAAGAGTGATATCAAGCGGGTATACACGAGTGTTATCAAGCGGGTATACAAGAATGATATAAAGGGGTATACATGAACGATGTAAAACGGTTATAGAATAGAGATAGTATGTGGTTATACAGGCACTATATGAAGCGGGTATAAACGAGAGACATAAGTTCGGTGTAGACGAAAGATGAAAGCGGGTATTTACAAACGATATTTATCGGATAGACAAACACGTTTTGAGAGGATTATAGACGGACGTTATGTATCGGGTATACAAGAAAACAGAGGGAATAGAATGAAGATCCGAAGATCGTATACAGGAGCAATATGAAGCTGGTATGAAACGAACGATATACAACGTGAATGTAGAGACAGTATCAATCACGAACGATCTAAATGTAATATACGAGAACGATGTATAGAAAGTTAGCAAGGACGATATGAATCGGGAATTCGAAAACTATATCAATCGCCTATAGCAGAGCGATATAAAATGGCAATTGAAGACTTATATCAAACGGTTATATACGACCGACCGCAAACTAAAACAATATAAACGGGAAAATTCAAGACCGATGGAAAACGGAAATACAATAAAAGAAGTAAAATTTATACAATTTATACAAGAACGAAATCTGGCGGAGATACTCGAGCGATATTATGCCGGTATACAAGAAGAATACCATGCAGTAATAAAATAAAACTATCAAGTGTTTATAATAAAACGATATGAATCAGGTATGCACGAACAATAAAAGAAGGTATACACGGATCATGAACGATATCAGGCGGTATATGTGAACAATAAAAGGCGGTTTATGCGAACGATATTAGGCGGTTTATGTGAACGATATAAAGCATTTATATACGAGAGATATTAGGAGGTAAAGTAATAGCGATATTGAAAGCGTGTAAACAAAATGAGCTTAAGCGATACAACATAATGACATCAACCGGTATACAAAAAGACAAATATTAGCAAATGTTATAAAGCGTCAATAAAGTTTAGTTTCAAATAGTGTATACTCTAACGGTATTAATGGAAATAGCGATAAATGCAGATATAAACGAACAGTAAACAACATTAAATGGATATAAATAAGCTACACAAAGCGGGTATAGACGGAAGATTTAATCGGGTATACAAGAAAGATATCATGTCGATAAACAGGAACGATATAAGCGGTAAATCAAGATAAATATACAACGGATATGCCAGACAAATATATAACGGCGGGTATACAAGAACCATATCATGTGGGAATTAAAGTGCAAGATAAACCGGTGAAAAAAAAGCATTACCAGACTATAATAGTCCTCGTGTCATACGATTGATATGCAGGCTTATTGTTTTGACTATTTTACTTTCAAATTGAAAATCAATCGTTTATCTAGGGCTTACGCCAACAACCTGTTAGCCCATTGTTTTGTCCGTAGCTATGGTAGGACTGTTAGTCCATGTTTAATATAAAGGTTATCAAATCAATTTTAATGTTCATTGTTATTGTTATTCATTTCTGACAATAAGTAATTGGTTATCATACCGGTTGAGATACTGAATATAATTTTCTATGTGTTGACCACACTACCTCTCTAAATAGCAGTCTTTGGTTAACCAAACGGTTAGGTGCATATATTTGTAAATTTCTCGCATGACTATCAATTACTGCCGATAAGTCCTTGGTAAAGCAATAGGTTAAGGTATCAATCTGTTAAATTCCTGGTTTGCATTATCCTTATTTTCAGATTGTACGCCGTTATCTCCATATATGTTAAGATGTTAAAATCTTCGTATATTATTTTGTCTATCTTTCACTTCATAATGTCTGTCTTCGATTTAAAAGTTCGTCGGTCACCAACTGGTAAAGCTATGTATTTGTATGTTCATTGTCTTGTTTCTCCCTCAGCCTTAAGGTCTGTGTCCTCTCCTAATTTAAGCTACAGCTTATCATCTTGATGTTAATGTATTGTTTTTATCTGTTTTTTTTTTCTTTTCGGATTGTTAAGTTGTATTTTGATTGCTTTGTTTATTGTTAGTGCCAGTTTATCATAGTTTTTTGTTTTGACAGGGCTATGTACCTTGAATTTCAAATCTATAATAATAAAAAGACGAAACTGTGTCGCATTCATATCGATAGTTCTGAATTAGCAATATTTAAAATAAGTTTACCAACTCCCGTGGATGTCTTCAAATTCTAAATTGACAACGCAAAATGAAATTCGTACTAAAATAAAATAAATATAGGTCATTGTGGTGTTTGCGAATAAAAAGTACGACATGAACTTCGCTCGAAATTGACAGAACAAAGACCCTAAACATAACCTATTAAAGCACGTTTTAAAGTTATTAAAGGCAAGGCGTATTAATCTTTTGTTCCAAAAGGTTATATCTGAGTGCATTTGTAAATTTAACTGTCTGGTTTTTAACAACACTACATTCTTAAAGAATTGATGGTGTAACATGATCCTCTATTTATCAGGATCAGACCGACTTGAACTCTTCTCTTGATTATTGTATAAAAACGACAGGTGTGCTTTAAAATAAAGTGATAAATTCTCATCTAAAGATGTATTTGTGTTGTCAACAAGTGCAATATGATTAAAGGTCAACGTTTATATTTTTCGTAAAGACATCTATAACAATAAAAATCGAAAAAAAGACAAAAATGTTATGGCTTTAAAAAGATCATGACTATCAGATATAGATTTCGAGTTTATTAGCGATAATCATCATTATGTTTTGTTTTAGTTAAGACGGTATAAACCCTTTTTTTTTTACTGAAACATTAATACGGCCATTTGTGGTGTTTTTCCTATGTATCAGCGGTTTAACAATACAAAGTTATTAAATTTATGCTTTCCTTTCATGATCGTTTTACGCCATTGTAAGGCTGATTATACCATTTCGTGTGTATTATTTAGAAGAACTGACTGGTGTTTAAAAACCGGTGTTAACAGGATAGTGGAAGTCATTATGTTGGATGTATATTTTTTTTTTTATTTTTGCAAGAGTCTATATTTGGTAAAAAGACAAATTATAATCCAACTAAGGTGTATTAATAGTCTCAGAGCTATGCTACTGATGTAAATTGTTATTGTTTTATTTGTCCTTCGCTTGAGTATGTAATCCCTTCAATATTGTAGTATCTAGTAAATACATGTGAGGTCAATCATGCACTATCTAGTACATACACGTAAGGTAAATCGTGTAGTATGTAGTGCATGCATGTTAAGTCAATCCTGTAGTATCTATTACATACATCAGAGCTTAATCCTGTTGTATCAAGCACATTAATGTGCTTTCAATCCTGTAATATCCAATACATACATGTGAGGTCAATTCTGTAGTATCTAGAAAACACATAAGTGTGAACTCTTGTTGTACCTAGTACATACATCCGAGATCAATCATGTAGTATCATGAATATACGTGTGCTTTGAATCCTGTAGTATCTAGTGCAATAAAGTGGTATATCTGATGGCAATCATTTAGTATCTAGTACATACATTTTAGGTCAATCAAGTAGTATCTAGTACATATATGTGAGGTCAAACCTGTAGTATATAATACATACATCTGTTGAAAATCCTGTATTATCTAATATTTACATTTGTGGAAAATACTGTAGTATCAAGTACATACATGTGACGGAAATTCTCCAGTATCTAGTACATACATGTGAGGTCAATCCTGTTGCATCAAGCACATACATGTGATTTCAATCATGTAGTGTCCAGTAAATAAATGTGTGGTCAATCCAGTGGTATATGGTGCATACATGTGTAGAAATTCCATTACTATCCACTACGTACATGTGAGGACAATCATTTAGTGTCTAGTGCATACAGTTTAGGTCAATCAACTAGTATCTAGTACATGCATGTGAGGTTCATCCTGTAATATCTAGTATGTACATGTGTTGAAAATCCTGTGTTACCAAGAACATATATTTGTGGGGAATCTTGTAGTATCTAATTCATACATGCGCGTCAATCCTGTAGTATCAAGCACATACATGTGCGTTCAATCATGTAATGTATAGTACATACATGTGAGGTCAATCCTGTAGTATCTAGTACATACATGCGAGGTTAATCCTGTAGTATCTAGTACATACATGAGAGGTTAATCCTGTAGTATCAAGAACATTCATTTAAGGTCAACCCAGTGCTATATGGTGCATTCATGTGTATAAAATCCTTTAGTATCTACTACATATATGTGAGGACAATCATTTAGTATCATTTAGCACATACAGTTTAGTTCAAACAAGAAGTATCTAGTACACACATGTGAGGTCAATCATGTAGTATCTACTACAAATTTGTGAGGTCTTTCCTGAAATATATTACACACATGTGTGGACAATCCTGTATTTACATGTGAGGTCAATCATGTTATATCTAGTACATACGTGTAAGGTCAATCCTGTAGTATGCATTACATACAAGTGATGTCAATCATGTAGTATCTGTTATATACATGTGAGGTCAATCTTGTAGTATCTAGCACACACGTAGTGTCAAGTACATAAATGTGAGGTCAATAAAGTGGCATATGGCGCATGTATGTGTAGACAATCCTTTAGTATCTACTACATACACGTGATGACAATCATTTAGTATCTTGTACATACACTTTAGGCCAATCCAATAGTATCTAGAAAATTCATGGTAGTTCAATCATGTAGTGTCTATTACCTACATGCGAGGTCAAACCTGTAGTATCAAGCGCATTTTCTGCTTTCAATCCTATAGTGTTTAGTACACACATGTGTGGTCAATCCTGTACTATCTAGTACATACATGCGAGTTCAATCCTGTAGTATCAAATACATAAATTTGAGGTCAAACCAGTGGTATATGGTGCCTGCATGTGTAGAAAATCCTTTAGTATCTACTACATACGTTTTAGTATCTAGTACATACAGTTTATCTCAATCAACTAGTATATAGTACATACATGTGAGGTAAATCATGTAGTATCTAGTACATACATGTGTGGAAAATCCTGCTGTATCTGGTACTTTCACGTGAAGTCAATTCTGTAGTATATAATAAGTAAATGGGAGGTCAATCCAGTAGTATCTAATACATACATGTGAGGTCATTCCTGTAGTATCTAGTACAAACATGCAAGGTCGTTCTTGTAGTATCTAGTACAGACATGCAAGGTTAACCCTGTAGTATCATGCACATAGTTTACATAATGTACAAATTACTCGGACTGAAAGTATTGTAAGTTTAACAGAGGCCGGAAGGTTAACATAATGTACGGATCACTCGGACTGACAGCTGTACATACTGTAATTATAACAGAGGCCGGGAGGTTCACATAATGTACGGGTTAGTCGGCCTGAAAGCTGTACATACTGTAAGTATAACAGAGGCCGGTAGGTTGACATAATGTACGGGTTAGTCGGACTGAAAGCTGTACACACTGTAAGTATAGCACAGGCCGGGAGGTTCACATAATGTACGGGTCAGTCGGACTGAAAGCTGTACATACTGTAAGTATAACAGAGACCAGGGTTGACATAATGTACGGGTAAGTCGGACTGAAAGATGGACACACTGTAGAATAACGGAGGCTGGGAGGTTGAAATAACGTAAGAGTCAATCGGACTGAAAGCAGTACTTACTGTAAGTATAACAAGTCCGGGAGCTTGACATAATGTACGGGTTAGTCGGCGTAAAACCTGAATACACTGTATATATAACCGAGTCTGGGAGGTTAACATAATGTACGGGTCATTCGGATTGAAAGCTGTACATACTGTAAGTATAACAGAGGCCAGGAGGTTGACATAATGTACGAATTAGTCGGATTGAAAGCTGTACATACTGTAAGTATTACAGAGGCCAGGGTTGACATAATGTATGTGTAAGTCAGACTGAAAGATGTACACCCTGTAAGTATAACAGAGACCGGGAGGTTGACATAATGTACTGGTCAGGTGGACTGAAACTTCACATCCTGTAAGTATAAGATACCGGATGGCTGATATTATGTGCCGGTGAGGCGTATTGAAAGCAATACTGTAAGAATTATAGAGGGCGGGAGTTTGACATAATGTTCAGGTTTCTTTGAATTAAAGCTGTACATACTGTAAGTAAAGCAGAAGCCGTGAGAATGATATATTGTACAGGTCACTCGGACTGAAAGCTGTACATATTGTAACAATAACAGATGCCGGGAGGTTGACATAATGTAAGGGTCAAACGGACTGAAACATGAGCACACTGTAAGTATAACAGAGGCTGGGAGATTCACATACTGTAAGTAAAACAGAGGCCGGTACACATAATGTACGGGTTAGTCGGACTGAAAGCTGTACACACTGTAAGTATAACAGAGGCCGGGAGGTTCACATAATGTACGGGTCAGTCGGACTGAAAGCTGTACATACTGTAAATATAACAGAGGCCAGGGTTGACTTAATGTACGGGTAAGTCGGACTGAAAGATGGACACACTGTAGAACAACAGAGGCTGAGAGGTTGACATAATGTAATAGTCAATCGGATTGAAAGCTGTACATACTGTAAGTATAACATTGGCCGGGAGGTTGACATAATGTACTTGTCAGTTTGACTGAAAGATGAACATACTGTAAGTATAACAGAGGCCGGGAGGTTGACATAATGTACGGGTTAGTCGGACTGAAAGCTGAACATACTGTAAGAGAAACTGGGGCCGAGGGGTTGATATAATGTAATGGTCAGTTGTGCTGAAAGCTGAACATACTGTAAGTATAACAAAGGCCGGGAGGTTGACATAATATACAGGTCACTCGGACTGAAAGACCGGGAGGTTGACATATTGTACGGGTTAGGTGAACTGAAACTTGACACTCTGTAAGTATAAGATGCCGGATGGTTGATATAATGTGCCTGTGAGACGAACTGAAAGCAATACATACTGTAAGAATTATAGAGGGTTATATAGGTTGACATAAACTAAGGGTCATTAGAACTGAAAGCTGTACTTACTGTAATGTAACATAGGCCGGGAGCTTGACATAATGTACGGGTAAGTCGGAAAAACCTGAACATACTGTAAGTATAACAGAGGCCAGGAGGTTTACATAATGTACGGGTAAGTCGGACTGAAAGATGTACACACAGTAAGTATAGTAGAGTCTGAGAGGTTGACATAATGTACGGGTCAGGTGGATTGAATATTCACATCCTGATAGTATTACAGAGCCGGGAGGTTGACATAATGAGCAGGTTTGTTGGACTTACTGTAAGTAAAGCAGAAGCCAGGAGAATGACATATTGTACGGGTCACTCGGATTGAAAGCTGCACATACTGTAAGTAAAGCAAGAGACCGGGAGGTTGACATATTGTATGGGTTAAGTGGAATGAAACTTGACATAACATCCTGTAAGTATAAGATGCCGGGTGGTTGATAGAATATGCCTGTGAGACGTACTGAAAGCAATACATACTGTAAGAATTATAGAGGGCGGGAGTTTAACATAATGTGCAGGTTTCTTTGACTTAAAGTTGTACATACTGTAAGTAAAGCAGAGGCCGGGAGGTTGACACACAGTAAGGGTCACTAGGACTGAAAGGTGTACTTACTGTAAATATAACATAAGCCGGGAGCTTGACATAATGTACGGGTCAGTCGGACAAACCTGAACATACTGTAAGTAAAACAAAGGCCGGGAGGTTTACAAATTGTACGGGTAAGTCGGACTGAAAGATGTACACACCGTAAGTGTAATAGAGGATTGAAGGTTGACATAATGTACGGTTCAAGTGGACTGAATATTCACATCCTGAAAGTATAACAGAGCCGTGAGGTTGACATAATGTGCAAGTTTGTTGGACTTATAGCTGTACATTCTGTAAGTAAAGCAGAAGCCAGGAGAAAGACATATTGTACGGGTCTCTCGGACTGAACGCTGTACATACTGTAATTATAACAGAGGCTTGGAGGTTTACATAATGTACGGGTCACTCGAACTGAAAGATGCACATACTGTAAGTATAACAAAGGCCTATATGTTGACATATTGTACGTTCAGTAGGACTGAAAGCTGGACATACTGTATGTATAACAGAGGCCGGGAGGTTGACATAATGTACCGATCACTCGGACTGAATGGTGTACACTCTGTAAGTATAACAGAGGCTGGCGAGAAGTACTGAAAGCAATACATACTGTAAAAATTAAAGAGACCCGGAGTTTGACATAATGTGCAAGTTTGTTGGACTTAAAGCTGTACATACTGTAAGTAAAGCAGCAGCCGGGAGAAAGACATATTGTACGGGTCCCCCGGACAAAAAGCTGTATATACTGTAAGTATAACAGAGGCCGGGAGTTTGACATAATTTAAAGGTCGCTCGGACTGAAAGTTGTACTTACTTTAAGTATAACATAGGTCGGGAGCTTGAAATGATGTACGGGTCCGTCGGATAGAAAGCTGTACATACTGTATGTATAACACAGACTTGGAGGTTGACATAATGTACGGGTCAGTCGGACTGAAAGCTGTACATACTGTAAGTATTAGAGTGGCCGGGAGGTTGACAAAATGTGCAGGTTTGTTCGACTTACATACTGTAAGTTAAGCAAAATCCGGGAGAATGACATATTGTACGGGTCACTCAGACTGAAAGCTGTACTTACTGTAAGTATAACATCGGTCGGGAGCTTGACATAATGTATGGGTCAGTCGTGCAAAAACTTGAACATACTGTAAGTATAACAGACGCCGGGAGGTTTACATAGTGTACTGGTAACACTACTGGCTAAAAAATGACTCTAAATACCAGTTGCAGTCGTTTTTCGTCTGTCACTGACTGAGATTGACTGCAAATGACTGCAAAAATGTCTGTAAAAGACTGCAAACGTTGTGTCAGGCAATAATGTTTACTGTGACAGTTATTTTATGCCTGTCACAGACATATTTTGTCCGTCACAGACATTTTTTCTGTTGGCGCAGTCATTTTATGTCTGTGACAACGGCATATCCGTTGTATCAGTCAAAAAATGTCTGTCGCAGTCATTTTTTCCGTTGACTCAGTCGAAAATCGTCTGTTACAACGGCGTTACCGTTGTATCAGTCAAAAAATGTCTGTCACAGACATTTTCTCCGTTGTATCAGACAAAATACGACTGTCACAACGCCTGGTAATTATTGTTAATTTATTAACTGCCGTCGATTAATATTTTTTATTTCACTTGTTTTTTTTAAATTTTCGGAATTAAACAAAAAATATCTCTATTTGGAAATTGTACGTTCGCACAATTACGATAACAAATGTTAGTTAAATAGTAATGTTAAAGATAAATGTATGTTTAAATAAATCTGTTTCTAAAACATGAAGACTGCTGAAAATGTTAGCATTTGTTCTGTCCTTATTTATAATTATTAAACTGAATTTCTCAATTGTTTACTTACACATCTGGTGAAAATTAAAACCGCATTAAAGCCATAACAACGATTGCATTTGAAACATTTGTACAATAATGTTTTCTTAAAACACGGACAAAGTTTTAAAAAATACATATAATAAAATCGCCAATTTCTTTAATTATGGCGGAAACTGTTAGTATTTTATTTAGTACGGATACATACATTAAATTGTGACATTTTAGTCGTTATATTTGTTCTGTCTTTCAATATTAAATATTAAATATTAAAAAAAAGCTAAAATAATGTTTGTTTTCTAAGCTGCATCTACTGTTGTTTAACTGGATCTGGTAATTTAGTTAGGACTATAAAATTGTATATGGACAATTTAAAGAATGATACATGTTGTTAATTAGGTTACAGGTAATCTCGCCTCGCTGATAAAAGATAATGTGTATAATACATTTTGCGACACCATCCGGTGTTTTTCCGCGACCATGCAGAACAAGGGTTGATATTGTGTAATAAAATAATGTAATAAATACATTTATAGTTATGGATGAATGGGTACTGTCTTCTAAAATACCTGTTCCTGCCCCCCCCCCCCCCCCCGTGGTAAATTATGAACTTTGTACACATAAAACACTAATTGTAAGGTGTATTTTTCTTATTGTCAACTTTGACAAGCAATAGAGATCATTAAAATTATTCCAAAGAAATGCCCCTGAAAGACCCGACGACCTGTATAATATATAGCATGCAACTGAATCGAATGCGCCGTTTGCTTTTAGTCGTACAATATTCTGTCAAGCACGAAACATAATAAGCAAGAGAATTAAACTACACGGAGACTTTAGAATTACTAGCCCATCGGTATAGTTTAATAAGAAAATGAAATTATTACTTCAAAATAATTTAAAAATGTATTTTTGAAAAAGTTGTGCACGTTGTTGATACAATTATGTCTGTTTGTAGTGGAGACCCTTTAGTTGTCGTGTTAGGGTTAGGGTTAGGTCATCATACGGAAAGCCTGACCGCTGACTGTAGTGGGTAACGTGTTTGAAGATTGCCACTCCCCTAGCACGACTTTAGTTTTTTTTAATTTCAGTTCTTAGTATCGTTTTTTAAAATCTGAACTACAGAATTATTGTTAATTTTGTTAATTACAATAACCGTATACAATACAGGTCGTGCATATGTCTTTGAAGTGTATTTATTACTTGTGTACATATGCGCAGGGACAATGTTCGTGGTGTACTCAAACCAGTAAAAACTAAAAGAAGTTTGATTTTCAAATTCCTTTATTCAAATTTATAATGGTTTATTTCGTTTTATGATGTAAAAACTGTATACACTTCTCGATAGAATAAAGGAAAAACCCTACCATGCAAGCTGGAGAAACCATGCTTCAGTGTTACTAACTGGCTGAATATGTATTGGCCCTTGTATTGATTCTAGGTTGGATGTATAGGTCCCGAGACCCGTAGGGTCCAGGGCCAATACGACTGACCGATAATCGATAAAAAGCCAATGCAGACGCCAGTTCGTAACAATTTTATTTAAATAAAGTAAAAGTCGTATCGGTAGCCTGTATGAACAGTCCGTATGACTAGCCAATCTAACATATGCTGGAAGGAGTCACGAAATAGCTTACTGGTCCAGAAGACCGGAGGTGAGATAGTATCGGGTAATACAACTTTCCGTATGGCCCTGCGGTTTGAACGATAAAAAGTTATTAACCTTTTTATATGAGTACAGTGATCAAATATTAATCATCCCTATATTAATAAATTAGGGCCGATTTTACGTATTATTTAATGATATATTTTCTACGATAGAAAAAACGATTTACGTTTAACCATATACTAACGATGTACGAACGATAACATCGTTAACTTATGTTTGCACTCAAATTTCCAAATAAAATCGTACAACATTTGGGGAAAGCTTTTGCAAAGGAGACGACTTGTATATTTATTTTAGAAACCATAAACTTTAAATGTTTGTTGCCTAAAATTTCCGTTTTCTTTTTACAGAGACACCGAAACTGTCAAACACAGTTAAGTGTGTATATACTATATACTATACTTACAACTGCTCACTAGACATATATCGAATGATTTTCTCGAATACATGTTAACTTTGTACGAAACGACGCACTCGATTCTGTTTCATTCGATAAAGTGTGTCTATTATTTGTTCTGTGGCACTTTGCCTTTCTATGGTATGATTTTAGAGTCGATGTAGACAATTAAAAATAAACACCTTTAAAATTTAGTGTTTGTCTGTAGAACAAAAGGGGTTGAAGTTTACTTACAAGATAACCGTACAATCTATAACTGTAAATTTATTTGGTCCGTAGAAAAACCGCAAACTACTAGTAAGTGCATAAATATAGTTTTTACCAATTTTTTTTTATTTTTAATTTTAGAGATATTTGCATATTTATCGGCACGTGCCGATTTTAGTATCGTTAATTACCGGTCACCTGTGTAATGTTTACACATGATGCAGCCCAATGTTTCATACACGTGAACTTTGATCAGTTAGGCTGGATTACCTGTAACATAATTAACCACATGTGTCCTTCTTTAAATCGGAAGCGCCCCGTGGACATCAACAACTTTATTATGTTTACTGAATTACCTGATATTTTAAACAATAGAAAACAAAGTAACATAATTTGATTTTTTTTTATTAAATATTGTATTTAAAATAGCTAAACATATTTATACTAACTATAATTGTAAAATAATTTTCGACATAACTTAATAAATAAGCGATGTCATCATATTTTGTTTAACTTTGTTTGCAGAAAATATTATTATAAAAATGTAGAAGATAATCAAATTTCCAATAGATATTTTTTGTTGAATTCCGAACATTTTCATAAAATAACTTGACATTTAGAAAATTAATCGACGTGTGTAACAACAATACAAATAATAATTACCAGGCGTTAAACATTTGTAATCGTGAAGTGTGCGAGAGATCAATTTCCAAATAGAGATTTTTTTGTTGAATTCCGAATATTTTCATAAAGAAATTAAAATTTAAAATATAAATCGGCCGCTGTTAATAAATTAACGATAATAATTACCAGGCGTTGTGACAGTCGTATTTTGTCTGATACAACGGAGAAAATGTCTGTGACAGACATTTTTTGACTGATACAACGGTAACGCCGTTGTAACAGACGATTTTCAACTGACTCAACGGAAAAAATGACTGCGACAGACATTTTTTGACTGATACAACGGATATGCCGTTGTAACAGACATAAAATGACTGCGCCAATGGAAAAAAATGTCTGTGACGGACAAAATATGTCTGTGACAGGCATAAAATGACTGTCACAGTAAACATTATTGTCTGACACAACGTTTGCAGTCTTTTACAGACATTTTTGCAGTCATTTGCAGTCAATCTCAGTCAGTGACAGACGAAAAACGACTGCAACATTTACAGTCATTTTTTTAGCCAGTAGTGTAAGTCGGACTGAAAGATGTACACACTGTAAGGATAATAGAGACCGGGAGGTTGACATAATGTACGGGTCAGGTGCACTGAATATTCACATCCTGTAAGTATAACAGAGGCCGAGAGGTTGATATAATGTGCTGGTTTGATGGACTTAAAGCTGTACAGACTGTAGGTAGAGCAGAAGCCAGGAGAATGACATATTTTACGAGTCACTCGGACTGAAAGCTGTACATACTGTACGTATAACATAGGCCGTGAGATTTACATCAAGTACGGGTCAGTCGGACTGAAAGCTGCACATACTGTAAGTATAACAGAGGCCGGGAAGTTGACATAATGTACTTGTCAGTCGGACTTAAAGCTGAACATAATGTAAGTTTAGCAGAGGTCGGAAGGTGGACATAATATACTGGTCACATGGACTGAAAGATGTACATACCGTAAGCATAAATGAGGCCTTGAGTTTGACACAATGTACGGGTCAGGTGGACTGACTATTTACATCCTGTAAGTATAACAGAGCCGGGAGGTTGGCATAATTTGCAGGTCTGTTGAACTTGAAGCTGTACATTTAGTAAGAAAAGCAGAAGCCAGGAGAATGACATATTGTCAGAGTCTCTCGGACTGAAAGCTGTACATACTAGAAGTATACCAGAGGCTTGAAGGTTTAGATAATGTACGGGTTACTCGGACTGAAAGATGCACATAATGTAAGTATAATAAGGCCTATAGGTTGACATATTGTACGGGTCAGTAGGACTGAAAGCTGAACATACTCTATGTATAACAGAGGCCGGGGGGTTGGGGGTTGACATAATATACGAATCACTCGGATTGAAAGCTCTACACACTGTAAGTATAACAGAGGCCGTGAGGTTGACATAATGTAAGGGTCACTCCGACTGAAAGCTGTACTTATTGTAGGTATACCATAGGCCTGGAGCTTGACATAATGTACGGGTCAGTTGGAAACCTGAACATACTGTAAGTATAACAGAGACCGGGAGATTTACATAATGTACGGGTATGTCGGACTGGAAGATGTACACACTGTAAGTATAATAGAGGCTTGGAGCTTGACATAATGTACGGGTCAAGTGGATTGAATATTCACGTCCTGAAAGTATAACAGAGCCGTGGGGTTGACATAATGTGCAAGTTTGTTGGACTTATAGCTGTACATTCTGTAAGTAAAGCAGAAGCCAGGAGAAAGACATATTGTACGGGACTCTCTGACTGAACTCTGTACATACTGTAATTATAACAGAGGCTTGGAAGTTTACATAATGTACGGGTCACTCGAACTGAAAGATGCACATACTGTAAGTATAACAAAGGCCTATATGTTGACATATTGTACGTTCAGTAGGACTGAAAGCTGAACATACTGTATGTATAACAGAGGCCGGGAGGTTGACATAATGTACGGATCACTCGGACTGAATGGTGTACACACTGTAAGTATAACAGAGGCCGGGAGGTTCAGATAATGTACGGGTCACTCGGACTAAAATCTTTACATACTGTAAGTATAATAGAGGCCGGGAGGTTGACATAATGTTAAGGTCACTCGGACTGAAAGCTGTACTTACTTTAAGCATAAGATAGGCCGCGAGCTTGAAATGATGTACGGGCCAGTCGGATAGAAAGCTGTACATACTGTATGTATAACACAGACTTTGAGGTTGACATAATGTACGGGTCAGTCGGACTGAAAGCTGTACATACTGCAAGTAAAGCAGAAGCCAGGAGAATGACATATTGTACGGGTCTCTCGGACTGAAAGCTGCACATACTGTAAGTATAACAAAGGCCTATAGGTTGACATATTGTACGGGTCAGTAGGACTGAAAGCTGAAATACTCTATGAATAACAGAGGCCGGGGGGTTGACATAATGTGCGGATCACTCGGACAGAAAGCTGTACACACTGTAAGTATAACAGAGGCCGGTAGGTTCACATACTGTACCGGTCAGTCGGACTGAAAGCTGTACATACTGTAAGTATAACAGAGGCCAGGGTTGACATAATGTATGGGTAATTCGGACTAAAACTTCACATCCTGTAAGTATAAGATGACGGATGGTTGACAATATGTGCCGGCGAGACGTACTGAAAGCAATACATACTGTAAAAATTAAAGAGACCCGGACCTTGACATAATGTGCAAGTGTGTTGGACTTAAAGCTGTACATACTGTAAGTAAAGCAGCAGCCGGGAGAATGACATATTGTAAGGGTCCCCTGGACTAAAAGCTGTACATACTGTAAGTATAACAGAGGCCGGGAGTTTGACATAATGTAAAGGTCACTCGGACTGAAAGCTGTACTTACTTTAAATATAACATAGGCCGAGAGCTTGAAATGATGTACGGGCCAGTTGGATAGAAAGCTGTACATACTGTATGTATAACACAGACTTGGAGGTTGACATAATGTACGGGTCAGTCGGACTGACAGCTGTACATACTGTAAGTATTAGAGCGGCCGGGAGGTTGACAAAATGTGCAGGTTTGTTCGACTTAAATACTGTAAGTAAAGCAAAATCCGGGAGAATGACATATTGTACGGGTCACTCAGACTGAAAGCTGTACTTACTATAAGTATAACATCTGTCGGGAGCTTGACATAATGTATGGGTCAGTCGTGCTAAAACTTGAACATACTGTAAGTATAACAGACGCCGGGAGGTTTACATAGTGTACTGGTAAGTCGGACTGAAAGATGTACACACTCTAAGGATAATAGAGACCCGGAGGTTGACATAATGTAGGGTCAGGTGCACTGAATATTCACATCCTGTAAGTATAACAGAGGCCGGGAGGTTGATATAATTTGCTGGTTCGATGGACTTAAAGCTGTACAGACTGTTGGTAGAGCAGAAGCCAGGAGAATGACATATTTTACGAGTCACTCGGACTGAAAGCGGTACATACTGTACGTATAACAGAGGCCGTGAGATTTACATCAAGTACGGGTCAGTCGGACTGAAAGCTGCACATACTGTAAGTATAACAGAGGCCGGGGAGTTGACATAATGTACTTGTCAGTCGGACTGAAAGCTGAACATATTGTAAGTATAGCAGAGGCCGGAAGGTTGACATAATATACTGGTCACATGGACTGAAAGATGTACGTACTGTAAGTTTAACTGAGGCCTTGATGTTGACACAATGTAAGGGTCAGGTGGACTGATTATTTACATCCTGTAAGTATAACATAGCCGGGAGGTTGGCATAATGTGCAGGTTTGTTGAACTTAAAGCTGTACATTCAGTAAGCAAAGCAGAAGCCAGGAGAATGACATATTGTACGAGTCTCTCGGACTGAAAGCTGTACATACTAGAAGTATAACAGAGGCTTGAAGGTTTAGATAATGTACCGGTCACTCGGAATGAAAGATGCACATAATGTAAGTATAATAAGTCCTATAGGTTGACATATTGTACGGGTCAGTAGGACTGAAAGCTGAACATACTCTATGTATAACAGAGGCCGGGGGTTGGGGGTTGACATAATATACGGATCACTCGGACTGAAAGCTGTACTTACTGTAGGTATACCATAGCCCGGGAGCTTGACATAATGTACGGGTCAGTCAGAAACCTGAACATACTGTAAGTATAACAGAGGCCGGGAGGTTTACATAATGTACGGGTAAGTCGGAAAGATGTACACACTGTAAGTATAATAGAGGCTTGGAGCTTGACATAATGTACGGGTCAAGTGGACTGAATATTCACATCCTGAAAGTATAACAGAGCCGTGATGTTGACATAATGTGCAAGTTTGTTGGACTTATAGCTGTACATTCTGCAAGTAAAGCAGAAGCCAGGAGAAAGACATATTGTACGGGTCTCTCGGACTGAACTCTGTACATACTGTAATTATAACAGAGGCCTGGAGGTTTACATAATGTACGGGTCACTCGAACTGAAAGATGCACATACTGTAAGTATAACAAAGGCCTATATGTTGACATATTGTACGTTCAGTAGGACTGAAAGCTGAACATACTGTAATTATAACAGAGGACGGGAGTTTACATAATGTACGGGTCACCGGACTAAAAGCTGTACATACTGTAAGTATAACAGAGGCCGGGAGGTTGACATAATGTACGGGTCACTCGGACTAAAAGTTGTACATACTGTAAGTATAACAGAGGCCGGGAGGTTGACATAATGTAAAGGTCACTCGGACTGAAAGCTGTACTTACTTTGAGTATAACATAGGCCGGGAGCTTGAAATGATGTACGGGTCAGTCGGATAGAAAGCTGTACATACTGTATGTATAACACAGACTTGGAGGTTGACATAATGTACAGGTCAGTCGTACTGAAAGCTGTACATACTGTAAGTATTAGAGTGGCCGGGAGGTTGACAAATTGTGCAGGTTTGTTGGACTTAAAGATGTACATACTCTAAGTAAAGCAAAAGCCGGGAGAATGACATAATGTATGGGTCACTCAGACTGAAAGATGTACTTACTGTAAGTATAACATTGATCGGGAGCTTGACATAATGTGTGGGTCAGTCGTGCTAAAACTTGAACATACTGTAAGTATAACAGACTCCGAGAGGTATACAAAGTGTAGTGCTAAGTTGTACTGAAAGATGTACACACTGTAAGTATAATAGAGACCGGGAGGTTGACATAATGTAGGGTCAGGTGGACTGAATATTCACATCATGTAAGTATAACAGAGGCCGGGAGGTTGGTATAATGTGCAGGTTTGTTGGCCTTAAAGCTGTACATATAAGCCAGGTGAATGACATATTTTACGGGTCACTCGGACGGAAAGCTGTTCATACTGTTAGTATAACAGTGGCCGGGAAGTTGACATAATGTACTTGTCTGTCGGACTTAAAGCTGAACATACTGTAAGTATAGCAGAGGCCGGAAGGTTGACATAATATACTGGTCACTCGGACTGAAAGATGCACATACTGTATGAATAACTGACGCCGGGAGAATGACGTATTGTACGGGTCACTCGGACTGAAAGCTGTACATATTGTAAGTATATCAGAGACCGAGATGTTGACATAATGTACGGGTTAGGTGGACTGAAACATTACATCCTGTAAGCATAAGATTCCGGATGGTTGATATAATGTGACGGTGAGACGTACTGAAAGCGATACATACTGTAAAAATTATAGAAGGCGGTAGTGCAGGTTTCTTTGACTTAAAGCTGTACATACTGTAAGTAAAGCAGAGGCCGCGAGGTTGACATAAAGCAAGGGTCACTTGGACTGAAACCTGTACTTACTGTAAATATAACATAGGCCGGAATCTTAAAGCTGTACATACAGTAAGTATAACTGAGGCCTGTGTTGACATAATGTACGGGTAAGACGGACTGAAAGATGTATATACTGTAAGTATAACAGTGTGCGGGATGCTGACATAATGTTCCGGTCAGTCGGCCTGAAAGATGTGCATATTGTAAGTATAACAGAGCCGGGAGGTTCAAATAATGTACGGGTTAGTCGAAACTGAAAGATGTACACACTGTAAGTATAACAGAGGCCGGGAGGTTGACATAATGATCGGGTCAGTGTTACTGAAAGTTGTACATAATCTAAGTATAACAGAGGCCGGGAGGAGGTTGACATAATGTACCGGTCAGTTGGACTGAAAGCTATGCTTACTGTAAGTATAACAGAGTCCGATATGTTGACATAATGTACCAGTCAGTCGGACTGACATGCTGTACCAACCTTAAGTATAACAGTTCCCGGGAGGTTGACATAATGTACGTGTAAGTCGGACTGAAAGATGCGCAAACCATAAGTATAACAGATTCCTGGAGATTGACATCATGTACGGGTCAGGTATAATAAAACTTAACATCCTGTAGGTATAAGATACCGGGAGGTTGACATATTGTGCCGGTGAGTCGGACTGAAAGCTTTACATACTGTAAGTGTAACAGCGGCCGGGAGGATGACATATTGTTCTGGTCAGTCGGACTTAAAGCTGGGCATACTGTGGGTATAACAGAGGCCGGGAGGTTGTCAAAGAGGTGCAGGTTTGTTAAGCTTAAAACTCTACATACTGTAAGTAAAGGAGAAGCGTGGGAGAACGACATATTGCACATGACACTCGGACAGAAAGCTGAGCTTACTGTAAGTATAACAGATGCCTGGAGGTTTACATAATGTACGGGTCAGTCGGACTTAAAGCTGTACATATAGTAAGTATAACTGAGGCCAGGGTTGACAAAATGTACGGGTGGACTGAAAGATGTATATACTGTAAGTATAACAGTTTCCGGGA